>JANTQH010000026.1:0-339549 GCA_032988465.1 Onygenales sp. PD_10
ATAATATACTAATAACTTCACTTTACTTAATATTTTTATATATAAAGATATTTATATTATTAAAGAATATAATTTTATATATTATAATATATTCTAATACATTTATAGTACCTAAAATTTCATTGATCATCAGTTTTAAATACATAAATTACATCTCCCATACATGTCTGGTATTTTATTTTGATGGGGTGTAATCTATTTTGATGGGGTGGCATTAAGGATTACAGGCACAAAACACTGAAATTTTGTGTTACGGACATTTGTCACTATGGACCGCCGTAGGGAGCCGCGCCTGTCGTCATAGTTTTTCTGGTTCGGACACAACCTTAAAAGCGAAAGTCAACCTCCACCTTTCTTCGCAAAACATAAATAACAACGCCACCATTTCGGACGCTTATCAACAGCTACAGAAAGCCCCAGGTTTGGATCAAAAGACACGTCTTTTTGGTGACAAAAATGGAAAATACCTCCAATTGACATGACGGCATCTGTTTCGTGCATACGGCGATGACCGCATAAAGCCACCGCAGTGCCTCCGTACTGGTATCTACCAGAGACAATGGCTTCTACACGAAGATCCGGGCGCCGCGCAGCTGCGCAGAAGAAGTATACAGCGGACCCATTTGAAGCCGCAGGGATCGAAATAGAGTCCTCCGCATCAGGAAATGAAGAGATCGAAGAAATTTCCGATGATGAGTATCGCATGGATGTAGGAGATGGAGCGCCTCGACGTGGACGCCTGAGAAAGACTGATGAAGTTGAAGTTGAAGATGAAGATGATGAGGATGAGGATGAAGAAGAGTACGAAGAGGAAGACGAGGGTGAAGGTAATCTCGCTTCCCTAATGGGCTTCTTATTACCTATGCATTAACGGTCTCGATAGGCTCCGGAGAGGAAGAGCCACTATCTGTCATCGGATCGGACGTCGAAGATGTTAAGACACGAAAGGCCGCCTCTAGACCAACTGGCCGTACTGAACGTTTGGACCCACTGGCGACTCATTCGAGGGGCCTTTTCAAGCCGTCAGCTCATGCTGCTAAAGCAGTCAATTTGAAATTGACTTTCGGCGCAAATGACGAGGATCTGCTCCCATTGGTATATACCAGGGATCGGTGGACGACGGCATTGGATACGACATTTCCTAGTCGGGACAGCTTACGGTTGGCGTTTAGCATGACCGATGATGAGATCGGGGCTCAGTTCGGGGTGAGTGGGGAGTTGTTTCGTAGGGAGGCAACTTCCGGCTGGGATTGGTATTATGATGAAAATATCGGTGGCCGACTTCGGAAAAGGCAAAAGATGGAGATTATTTCGGAAGCTTATGGTCAAAATTATCTGCCTAGGACGAGGGCGAGAAAACATACTGTGCTAATGGGACCTGCGAAATCACAAAAAGTCTTTGAACTTGGAGTCGGGGAATCGCTGGATTTTGGGGAGGCGTGGAGCGAAAGGAAGCAGAAACGGTCCGCGAAAAAGAAAGGGCGTCCGAAAAAAGGGGGTGCAGAGTCGCATGAAATGGAGATCGAAGAGCCCATACCGGCAGATGATGAACATGTTGATGGTGTGGATGGCGCATCCGCAATGAGACCAAGAAGGAATCGCGAGGGATGGCTCCTCAATCTAGGAAATAAGATACAGTGTTTATCTTGGGCGACAAACTGTCAAGGGGCTTCGCAATACCTTGCAGTTGCAGTTCCTATTACTGATTTACAGAAGCAGCCCTTTGATGAAGGCTCTTCGCAAGGGTCACCGGCATTTACTCCATCCCCACCCTATCATTCTGCTATCCAGATCTGGTCATTTGAGTCTACGAAGGAGGGAGATGATATTAGGCAACTCGACATGACGGTTAAGCCACGCCTGCGAAAAGTTATATGTACAGATGCGGGCGATGTCAGGAGGCTAGCCTGGTGCCCTATGGACAGGGATACTCGGGACGAGGATGAAAACGAGGAGGAGATTAATCTTGGACTTTTGGGTGGGGTTTGGGGGGATGGGAGTGTCAAGATCTTGGATGTGAAGGTGAACAAGAAGGCGGATGCGACGGAATATGGTATGTATCCTTGAGTATATATAAACCTGGTCTAACTTTGCTATAGTCCACATCCAAGCTCCCGCTTTTGAAGCAAGGCCACCTTCTACTCTCTGTACCTGCTTCTGCTGGCTTTCCCCGAATGACATCGCAGCGGGCACCGCGAACGGTTTCGTTGGGATATGGAGCTTGGCTTCGCCTTCCAACCCTATTGAGCCATCCACGAATCCCATGCCGTACATATATATTCCAGTTCACAGCACATACATCCTCACAATTGCCTCGTCCTACCCAACGCACCCACATCTACTCGTAACCACAGCTATGGAAGGCAAGACACAGCTATTTTCCCTTCTGGATCCCCAAATAGATATTACAGAGGGATCCCGCTCGCGGTTAGGCTCGTCGGAATTATCTTATGCGCCCTTCTTACGATCATACATCACCGTAGACGAGACCGAATTTGTTCGTCTGCAACCTATTCGGCGGTTCTTCTCCACCGTTTCAGCGATGCAAACATATAGCTCGATATCTGCCATGACACCGTCCAATCTTTGCCATCCATCCGTATTAATGGGCAACGTCGGCGGGACAGTCATAGCCAGCAACCCACTCCGGAAACTACTGAATCCGAAAGAAAAGCACTGGCAACAGACCTGGTTCACTCATGAATGGATTCCCGATAAACGGGAGGGCGATGAGGATAGGAAGGCAGCTATGGATAGTCCTGGGATTAGCAAGTTTTATGACGGATTCAAGGCGGAAATGCCTAGACTGATGAGGAAGCTGACGGGCGATAAGAGGATAATTAACGGGAATCTTGCGGTTACGATTTTTGAGGAGGGAACTGCGGTTACAACGCTTGCTTGGAATATGAATAAGGAATGTGCGGGGTGGGCGTGTGCTGGGATGGGTTGTGGGTTACTGCGAGTTGAGGATGTGGCTCTTTGATCCCCTATTTTTCACCCTTCCACAATACTGTAGAAGAATGTCTGTATGACCAAGTTTAGTAGTATGTATGCCCATCTATGACCTATGATTCCATCCATCGATGTTGGCGGTCCTTGCCTATGATTGGCGGAGACGGGGTCAATTGCTTATATAATCCGGTATTTCTTGGCATTTCTAGTCAACGTCTCATCCTCACATCAGTTTCCTTCCACGAGACAACAAGAATTGCTAGTAACTAACAGCTACAGCATCAGCCTCTGTTGTGGAACCGACTTTGACTGTTGAACCAGTTTACAATTCTAACTGTGCAGTGTGCCTCACTAACCATCTCACATTGTCACAATGTCACCTTTGGTGGGACATATGAGTGGAAATTGGTGGCTGGGCTCCCAACCACCCACTTACTTCAATACCAGCATCGCGGAAAACATATCACAACCCAGCCTCTGCAATTTAGCAGCAGGCGGGGTATGGCTGTATGGATACTGACTCTCAAACAGGAAAACATTTCTAAATCCCTTCCTGGATTGAGATCTGTCCTCTTAGCTTCGTTCTACCCCAGATCAGGTTTCCTCCTATCCCCATCTCTCTATGGTGTTGAGTTGAAACAGTACAATTTATCTTGTTGATTCAGCAATTCTTTTCCAAGCCCTGCATTACAACAGATAATCTTCTCATCATGAAGATTAATACACCAATAATATTATCCACAGCCCTATTCTCGGCGCTGGCGAACTCGCTTCCTCTATCACCAAAACAACCACAAAAAGTTGTCCGAAGACGAGTGCCATACTCAGTTGTCCCCGTTGATGGAGGCCCAGGGGCCCAAACAACAGAGTCGCAAATCCTCGTCACAGTACCTCCTCGAATTACAGAGACGGTCATGATGACTGTCACCGTCTCGCCGACTTCTACAAAAACACCAATGACCACAACAACACCATGTTCTTCCTCCAACACGACTGTGACAACATCTGACACATTCCCAACTCATACATCTCGACCGACATCCTCACCTCCTACGTCTTCTTCGAGCACCCCGACATACTCGGCCTCGTATTCGACCTTCCCTTCCTACCATGAGCCAAAACCAACGGGGGGATATATTTGGATCTCATCATCGGTCAAGTCCAACTATCCACACCCTACTCCGTCCTTGTCCCTGCCACCCGTATATAGTTTGAACGGGACGTTCCATGTGCCAACCGCAAAACCTAAACCGCAGTGATTGAACGAATACATGACCGAATACCGCAAATGAATGATTGAACGAGAACGACAGATGAAGATTGAGATGGGATAATACGAGGATATGAATGGGGGGATTGGATCTAATTTTCCGTTGTTAGCCGCATGTACCGGCAAGATGAGCATTTTTTGGCGCACAAGAGTTTGGACTGTTTAGACAATGAAATAGAGCAAAGAGGCCTCACGGCTAATGCAGTATGTTGGATGATTTGATTTGGGAGAAGCCATGTATGCATAAAGGGAGCAATGTGGTTTTCAGATGAAATATGTAATTTACTACTGGAATGGAATTGAATGAAGCTCTGAATTCACAATATGACAATGTATTTGAATATCCAACAATTGCGTGGTCTGCCCGATGTCGTCACTGTAGGCTGCGGCTCCGCGGGTGGGGCCTCTTTCCGGAATAGCGTCGTCAGTCAGCATCAGGAACATCCAAACAGACTATCCAACCCCAGGCAACCCGATTCATCGCCAACCAACCAACCCTCCGCTCTGCAATGTGAGAAGTGCTCGATTGGCACCTAGCTAAACAATATCGCCGTGCGCTCTCCATTCTGCCCGTCTACGTATACGCTCCAGCTTAATCCGCCATCCTACACGGACCCATCGGTCCCGCTGCTGCCACCATGGCCAGCCCGCCCAATGCCCCAGAGGAGCAGAGCCGTCTGCTCGAAGATGCTCTCGGGGTAGTACGACAGCAGTCGCATCTGATGCGGAGATGCCTGGAGACGCCTGGGAAATTGATGGACGCATTGAAATGCGGGTAGGTTGTGGAGAGAGATACCAGCGCAAAGCAGCGGACGATTGATTGATTGTCCCTCGGATACCCCATTCCCCTGCTTTTTCTTGGAAAGTATAGAAATATCGTTGCTAACTAGGTTCTTTCGCTCAATTTCAGATCAACACTCGTCTCCGAACTCCGCACCCCCAGTCTCGGTCCGAAGCAGTACTACGAGCTGTACATGGCCGTCCACGACGCCCTTCGCCACCTCTCCGTTTACCTTCGCGAGAGCCACCCGGTCAACCATCTTGCTGACCTCTATGAGCTTGTGCAGTACGCGGGGAATATTATACCACGCTTATATTTAATGATTACCGTCGGGACAGTCTACATGGGCATTGAGGATGCGCCGGTTAAAGAGATCATGAAAGATATGATGGAGATGAGCAGAGGTGTCCAGCACCCTATTCGCGGGCTGTTCTTGAGATATTATTTGTCAGGCCAGGCAAAAGATCATCTACCTACTGGCTCCGGGGACGGACCCCAGGGCAATTTGCAGGATTCGATTAGTTTTATTTTGACGAATTTCGTGGAAATGAATAAGCTTTGGGTTCGGTTGCAGCACCAGGGCCACTCGAGAGAGCGGGAACTGAGGACGCAGGAGAGGAAGGAACTGGAGCTGCTGGTTGGAAGTAACCTGGTCCGGTTGAGTCAATTGGTTGATTTGGAAACGTATAAGTCGGTTATACTACAGCCTCTGCTTGAGCAGGTGGTGCAGTGTCGGGATGTTTTGGCGCAGGAATACCTGCTTGAGGGTGAGGATCATATTCCTTATCGATATTTGGGGTGGAATACTGATTTCATGCACAATAGTGATAACGAAGGTTTTCCCGGACGAATATCACCTCCATACACTCGACCTGATGCTGTCTGCTATATCGCGACTGAACCCCCATGTTGATATGAAAAAAATTGTTATTGGTCTCATGGACCGACTATCCACTTACGCTACGCGGGACTCGGACAGTAATGACACCCCCGAAGCCAAAAAACAGGCTGAGGAGGAGGCTACTGTTCGGTTATTGGAGAAGCTTCGACTGGCGAAGGAGAATGAGGGCGAGACGGCGAAAGTAGATACAGAAGCTCCCGCGGAAAATGAAAATGGCACAAAGGAGGAGCCCAGCAAGGAGCCGGAAAGTACAGAAAGTACAGAAAGTACAGAAGCTGCGAAACCCACAGAACCCGCTGAGCAAGAAACTCCCGCAGTTGCCAATGGAGAAGGCGAAGAGACCAAACCGAAATTACCCGTCGATATCAAACTCTATGAAATATTCTACGATCAAGTTGTGAACCTGGTCAGAACGAGAAACCTTCCGGTCCAAGATACAATAGCATTGTTGGTATCGTTGGTAAACCTTGCCCTGTAAGTTGGAAGCTATATCCATGAAAATAACTTTAACTAATGAAAAAATAGGAATATTTACCCTGATAGACTAGGTATGGAAGTGTCTTTGCTCTCCTAACAATTCCTATCCTAGTTATGGCACTAACATATTATATAGAATACGTCGATCAAGTTCTCGAGTATGCGACGAAAAAGACAGTAGAGCATGTCGACAGCGCAGATCTACACTCTGCTGCCGCACAGTCGAATCTTTTAAATCTTCTCCTTGCACCAATCCGCACATATATTTCTATTTTTACAGCGGTGGCACTTCCAAATTATATTCCCCTTCTTGAAGTCCAATCGTACCCCACGCGAAGGGCCGTCGCAGGAGAAGTTGCTCGAGGTATTTTGCGAAACCGAACGATAATTTCAACGGAGGAGAACCTCGAAGGTGTATTAAAACTTCTGAAGGTGTTAATAAAAGAGGGGATGCAACAGCCTGTTGGATATCCAGGGGTTCAACAACAAAGGCGCGGTGGGGAGACGGATGAGACGATCGAAGAACAAGGATGGCTTGCGCGAATCGTGCATTTTATCCAAGGCCCAGATAATGACACTCAACTTAAGGTGAGAATGTTGCCTACGACTAAGATCATGTTCTCCATGTATGCTGACTGTGGTAAAGCTTCTACAAGCCGCCCGCAGAGCCTACTCGGAAGGAAACGAGCGTATCCGATACACTACACCTGCAATAATTACTTCGTCACTAAAGTTGGCCCGGAAATACAAGCTGCGGGAACATTATGATGATAACTGGCAATCGCAATCGTCTACGCTCTACCGATTCATGCACCAGTGCGTCAGCAATCTATATCAACGAGTAAACCCTGGCTGTGCCGAGCTGTCTCTTCGTCTTTTCGTTCTTTGTGGGCAGGTCGCCGACCAGACTGGGTTTGAAGAATTCAGCTATGAATTTTTCGCTCAAGCGTTTACGATTTACGAGGACTCGATAAGCGATTCACGCGCACAGTTCCAAGCGGTATGCATTCTAGCAAGCGCATTGCATGGAACGAGAGGATTCGGAAAAGAAAACTACGATACCCTAATCACGAAAGCTGCGCTCCACGGCAGCAAACTCCTGAAGAAGCCGGATCAGTGCCGTGCCGTGTACCTGGCCAGTCATCTTTGGTGGGCTGTTGAAAACCCACAGAAGGGAGAGGAGGATGCGAAGGATGTAAGTGCACGTCTTAACATTCCCACAACTATTCTTGATTATTAACATCCTCTGATTCTCCAGCTTTACCGTGACGGCAAACGAGTTCTCGAATGTCTCCAACGAGCTCTGCGGGTCGCAGACGCCTGTATGGACACCGCCGTGTCTGTGGAACTCTTCGTTGAAATTCTCAATCGCTATGTATACTATTTCGACCAGCAGAACGAGACCGTGACGACCAAGTACCTGAACGGGCTCATCGAGCTCATCCACTCTAATCTCCAGACTAGCCAAAATGATGGCGTCTCGAACTCGAGCCTGGATAATCCTAAGCGCCATTTCCAGCGGACACTGGACTATATCAAGTCGAGGGGTTATGAGGGGATTGTTACGGAGGCGAGGATGTAAGCTTACTCGTTTTTGCCGAGGGAGGGGAGGATCTCTGTTTTGGGCTCTTGAGGGGATGTATATGAAATGCGATAGAGGAACGGGACCGTATTGTTATATGTATGTGGTATGTGTCTTGTGCGAAATCTCAAACTCTGTGCCATCCTTGTTGGTCTCGTTCATGCCCCTGCACTCATGCATGTCATAACCAACCAGGCTTACCCGATTATTTATTAGTATATGCTCGTGTTTTCTTAGCCATGGGGAGTTTACTATAACTAGCTACCTTGTTTGCTTTGCTTTTGCTCTTTTCCTGTTCGTTCCAATGCGTCCCTTATTATCCGAGCTATTTATATCCCTATTCCCCACACCCTATATCAAATCTACTTACTATATTTCGCTTTCTGTAAGTCCTGATCCTCCACGCACTGTTTTCCATTTCAACCTGATAAGGCTTTGGAATCGTCAGCCTTGAGCTACCGATCTAGACTGGCTGCAACTTCTAGAAGGGAAGCCAAGCCACGCCCCGTATCCGCCCATCGTGACGCCCAAGAAACATCAACAAACACCCACGTTCAAGGCGGTAGGCTTCTTTCTCTATTCCTCCAATACATTGGCTAATGGCAAAACCTAGATGAATATTCAACTATCCCATCATGAGCCTAACTGACATGGCGAATAATGCTCGAATTTTCGGACACATTACCACGCTGTTTTCTAGAAGGGGGGGCTGTGAAATGGATTCTCGCGTCCACTACGGTCCACCCCACGATACGAACGCCACCAAAAAGGATATGGGGAAGGCTCACAATGACGATTGGTATCATGTGGAAGTATATCCTCAGAGAGTTTTAAAACAAGGGAACTCCGCTGCTCTCATTCTATCTCTACTTCTACCTGAAAATCTAATTCACTACTTCATCCAGCTTCCTGATCTGCTCACAAACTTAAAGATTTCGTTTCTTCTCCGAATAACTACCTTGCTGAATATATAAGGCGGAGGGGAAAAAAAAGAAAAGCTGACAAAGCTCCCAGAAAATTATATATCTCAACTCATCTGAATATGCCACCGCCCCATAACATCTGGCAGGCCCCGCCGAGAAGGCCAAATGCAGGCGTCATGCTCATTGCCATGATGTGCAGCCGCCTCGCGTCCCTGGCTGCTGTCCTGATGATGGTCATTTGCGCGGCGGTTGATCATAGGAAGCGCATGGCGCTGTGGCAGGCGATGGATATGAATAATGGGAGAGGGAAATATCAGTTTGATCCGCTGATCTTGAAGGCGCAGCATGTTGGGTTTATAATGGTGAGCTATTCCATGGAAATGACGAACATCTATACATATACGCACGAGGGCATTTAATGAGCGTGTAAAGGGGAGAAAGAGAGACTAACAAAACCCCCCCCCCCGCCAACCTACTACAGAGCTGCTTCATCCTCCCTTACCACCTCCTCTCCACCCTCCTAAGTTTCAGCATATGGTCGCCGCTGCTCATCTTCTTCGGCCTGATAGATGCTGCTGTATGGATCATCCTCTTCTTCCCCGTAGCCATACATGGCAAATACCTTCCTGGCTCATCTCTGCACTGCGAGGTAGAGGCGACCCGAAGTTATTACCAGAATGCCCCGAGCGGCAAACTGATATTCTTTGAAGCGCTTGCGGATGCCGCCGTTGGGGGGAATGGGCTGCGCGGCTATCCGCTTGAGAAAGCGGTGACGACGTCTTGTATGAATGCTGCAATAGTGCGGTGGGGGGAGATTATGTTGCTGTGAGTACCTATTGTCATCGTCATTATTTATTTATTTATTTATTTATGTTTTTAACCAGTTATGGTTAACTGTTGCTTTGCTTATTCCTCCGGGGCGGAAAAGGATAAACTAACCAGAGTCACGCACGATAAATAGAATCATCACTCCTGTGATCATAATCGCGACGCTATATTTCGCCATAGCCTTAATACGCTTCAATATCAAGTACCCAGGCGCGGATCCGGACCCAGATTCCAGGCTATCCACCAACTGGTTGGTGAAGAAGTTTGTGAGAACTACGCGCAAGCGTCGCGACCAGGTTAAAGCTGCTGCTGGTGGTGCTGTTGATAGATTTCAGGGTGTTGTGTTGCTGCTACGACGGCCAAAACCTCTTCAGGCGGATGATAGTAGTGGTATGAGCGGGGATTCTATTTGTTTAGAGGAAAAGGAGTTAGTGAGAAAGGGTATAGAGAAGGAGAAGGAGAAGATAGAGTGTTGAGGCCTAAAGTGTGGGCTTATGATGGAATGTCTCTACGATTGATTGTTTCACTAGCATTTGATTCTTCTTTGTTGTATAATTAGATGATTGTCTTATTGTAATTCATATCTCAATTTTATTACTTCATCCCCATCGGCGCATCTATCACTTTGATGTTTGTTCGATTTCCTCGGGCTAAGCAAAACCAGCCTAAGCAGTAATAATGGAGGGAGGGTGATGGACATCTTTTAAGGCATGAGCAGATGATATAGTATCTACATACTACCATCTAGTAAATTTGAAAGTGCATGGTCATCATGATGCTGCATTCTCTATTTTCACAGAGAATCTGCAACAAGGGAAAGGAGACGACCATTCTTTGAAATGCTATCTCTCTCAGTCTCTCCTCCTTCATCTACCTATGCATGTATCTAGGTAGAAAGACGCCTCTGCCTAATTATGTGCCATATAACCCAACTTACCATTAGAATTAGACATACAAATATGGGGTCCCGCTCTTCCTTTTTTATATAGACAGATGGCGTTCGTTGATTAAGGGGAGGGGAGGCGAGATATATATCTCTGCGACAAGAATAAAACCCCCCAACCCAACCGAGCCAGGTCTGCCTCGCTCTCCCTTACAACCTCCTTTCCCTGAGGGCGGTGGAACAGATTTGTAATAATTCAGCGGTTCCGCTTTTTTTTGGGGTGATCCCCCCCCCCCCCCCTTTTTTTTTTTTTTTTTTTCCCTTTTCCTCCCACTTCAACTGGGGAGTTGTGTAAACTAGCAAGCCCACATACACGTAGGATCGTAACCCCCATAAATCATAGCAATAGCCATCTCTTATCTAATAATCCTCTTCAGCTATAAGTTTAAGAACTGCATGATCCGGCTAATCGGTTACCGGAGTTAGAAGAGGCTTATGGTGGTGTGTCTGAGGAAACGAAAAATTTGCGATTGCTAGTGTTGATTTAACGAGGTCGTCGAGTTACATACACACCGGAGCCCAGACATCCGTGAGGTGGATGATGGGAGTGGGAGGAGTGAGCGAGAAAGAAAAATGAGATGGGGATTGAGAGGGGAAGAGAAAAGGGAAGGGTGCGATGCTGGGGGGGATGGCGGATGGGATGGGATGCGGAAGTGAGGATGGTAAGGGGGATGCAGGGGGATGCAGGGGGATGCAGGGGGATGCAGGGGGGAGATAAAGGGAGGTAAGGGGAGGTAAGGGGAGATGGGAAACGATAAAGGGGCGTAATAATGAGCGGCAAACGATTCATGACGGGATGACCTATGTATATTATGATACCTATCTCTTAGTATTTATGTTTATACCACCCTTCATAATGTGAATACTTAACTTCAGATGTCAGCCAAGCGCCCCTTTCCAACCTCCCTGTCCGTTGCAAGGAGCTATATAAAAATCACTTCAATCAAACCAACGCCCAAACAGATGGACGGAAGTAAAAGATAGGATGGACGAGTCGCAACTCTCAACAATTGAATTTAATTCGAATATCAATTCATGAACGCCCACACTTGCGCAACAGTATCATTAAGAACAACAAAGGAAAAAGAAACGAAAAACAAAAACATGATAGAAAAAAAAAACAAGAACGAGAACAGATACCCTAACAGCTTGCCAGCTGCGAATAAAGCAAAAGTAACCAGTCCGCCTGCCTGCCCGAAGGAATCCGTCGCCTTTCATGATATCTGCATCGGAGTACAGTTATACGTAAAGATGTACGGCCTTGGGCAGCGACACGAAGGAATAAACGTTCAGGGGAAAAGACATCATTAGACTTGAGTTAGGACAAAGGTGGAACAGAGAAAACTCAGGACACGTGAGGTAAGAGGAAGGTGAGAAGCAAAGGTCGGCTTAATCGGATGTTTGAAGGTGGTAGAGGGGGATGGATGATGGTGGTATGGATGACGGATGGAGTGGTTTAGGCTGGTTGATAAGGAGGTAGGGAGAAGTAATCATGAGAAGCGTGAAGAGAACAAGTCGAATGCGATAGCCAGGGCTAGAACATGATGTTGTAGACAAGACACATAAACAGCAAGCTTAGGAAAGCCCAGACGTGAAGAAAGCAGTACCTTGGGTACACAGGAGCGCGCCCTTACACCGAAAAATTTGACAGAATGCATGTTGGTTTAGAACCCAGTAGGCGGAGACAGATTCCCTAACTGCCTGGAGCCTCCTGCTGTACCAATACCTCCTAGGGCTAGAATGCTGCTCCCCGGGACCGGACTGCCAATGTCTCCCGGTGCTATACTCCCTCTGGGGCCGGATGGCATGCTGTTGTTGTCTGGCTCAAACTTGACGAATGTACCCCGAGCGCCTTCGTTTTTAATCGCGAATGAGCCGCCCCCATTTTGTGAGTTCCCTTCAGTGTCACAGATATCAAGCATTTCATTGAGAGTAATCGCAGGCTCGCCTGGCGGGCTCAATTTCTCAACTTGCTGCAGCACCTGATTCACGTTGTGGAAGCCGGAATTGCCTTTTGTTGGACTAGTTGCATTTAACTGTTTGCAAGCTTGGCTTACCAACAAACGGATCGTAACTGGCCGCGAAGTGTGGAGACGTGAACCCCCGATGGCACCGAAAGCATTGCTTGGCCATCCAGCCCCTAATGCAAGTTAGTATG
Organism: Onygenales sp. PD_10; assembly: GCA_032988465.1. Classification (NCBI taxonomy): domain Eukaryota; kingdom Fungi; phylum Ascomycota; class Eurotiomycetes; order Onygenales; species Onygenales sp. PD_10. The sequence continues at coordinate 12,816 of JANTQH010000026.1, forward strand.
ATACGCTTGGAACTCGTGTTATTATCTGAGGTGACTAACCTGAACCTGGTCCCGATCCCCACGACGACGAAGTGGGGAATCCGGGAGCACCAAATGGCACTTGGGTTCCCCAAGTGTTCCCTGTGCTTGTGCCAAGAGGGAAATTTGGATGTTTGGAGGCTAAGGATGGGTGTTAGTTTGGTCAAAGATGGAGAAATGAGGAGACTAAACTGGGATAGGGAGCATGAGAGAAAACGAAAATGTTGACTTACAAAGAGGATCAGAGAACAATGGCGATGTCCCAAATCCCATCCTTCCTGATCCTGGAGGCCCTGGAGCCATGGGGATGGGTTGAGACACGCTGGATGTAAGAGGCACGTCGGTATCGTCGAGAAGCGCACTGCTGCCGAGTTGAGTACTTAGGTCGTCAATCTCTGAGCGTACCCGCTTTGAATCATCACGCGTTACATCGTGAGGGGCGGTGCTTGCTGGACGCTGGATAGGAGCTGGTCGAGATATGGGATGGTTAGGCGGCTGGTTATCGTTCGGGATTCGCTCAAAAGACCCCGATGCTTGTCTTGAATGAGTTTGGGTGCGTCCCGTTTCTCGTGGCATCTGAGGTTGTTGTGTGGAGATTGGCCCATGGCCCGGTGCCTGCGGATGGAATGGTAGGCCAAGGCCTGTGTCCAAAGGGTATCCTCGGCCTGGGATAATCGGGCGAACGCCGTTCATACCAGGTGCCATTGGTATGCCATCTGGAGACGGGAAACCCCTGAATTGCCCTCCTAGTGATTGATTCGGGTACATCGGAATGTCGTTGCCCATTGGCATACGCGACGTCATCCCTGGTAGCCCAGCGACACTTGAAGGTATCCCGTTGAGCGTAGGCATGGAGCTAAAGCCCAAGCCATGAGGGACACGACCTGCTCCACCCAACGGAGACATAGGAGCGGAAGGCTGAGGATGATGGAGCATCGGTGTCGGACCATGGGATTTGGCAGAAACCACACTTGAGGTACCCGAACCAGCGTTTCCAGGAGAGATAGAAGTCTGTGACGTATCCGTTCCTGCAGGCTGTGATCTCGGGGAAGAAGCATGGGACCCTTGTTGGGATGCCTGGCGAGGGCGAACTGGGGTGGGAGCCTTTGGTACAACCGGTGTTGCAACCTGGAAATGCGGAGAATGTAGCGCCGTTGGCACATGCGGATGCTGAAGACCTGGAGGAAGATAGGTTGGCCCTGACTGGGATACTCGTTTGGCAGCTTGGGCGGTAGCGGCCTGTGCAGCTTGTGCGGCCTGTTCTTCACGCTTAGCACGCTCCCGACTCTCACGCTCGGCCTTAAGAGCAGCTTCTTTATCCCGCTTGACCTGTTCTTCACGGGCCTTGCGTTCTTGCTCCTCCTTTGCCTTCTTCTCCCGGAGTTCCTTTTCCCGCGCCTCCCGTTCCTCCCGCTCCTTTTTCTTCGCTTCCTCCCGCTTCTTCTTCTCCCGCTCCTTTTGTTCTCTCTGCTTCCGTTCTATTTCCGCTTGCCGTTCTCGTTCCTCCTGAAGACGTTTCTGTTTCTCGGCTTCTTTTCGGAGGCGCTCGTCCTCTTGCGCCTTCTTCTCAGCCTCTCTCTTCTTTCTCTGTTCTTCTTTCTTCCGTCTTTGCTCCTCCAACTTTTTCTCTTCTACGGCCTTGGCCGCAGCAGCTTCAGCCGCCTTTTCCGCTTCTCGTTTCGCCTTCTCCTCTTCTTTGGCTAGCTTCTGCTGTCGTTTCTTTTCCTTCTTTTTCTGAGCTTCCCTAGCCTTCTTTGCTTCACGTTGAACATCCAGCCTGCCTTCTTCTTCCAGCTCCTCGATAAGCTTCTGCTGTCGTTCCCTGGAGACTTTTTCTCGATACGCAGTGAGGACGCGTTGCTCAAACATCCGGGCAGCAAATATTTGGAACATCCGTCTTCCTTCCTCCATTCGCTGCTCTTCTGTCATTGCATCCTATAATTCGTTAAATAACTATACAGCAAAGCTATTAGGGGTTGTGTTCGAACGTACCATTTCATCCTCTTCATACTCCTCATCCTCCTGGGAATCATAGTCGTCTTCATCCTCGTCGTCATAATCGTCTTCGTCAAGGGGAGGACCGTGGTTATGATTGGCGTGTAAAGATTGATGTGCGGCAGAAGCTGCGGCATATTGCGTGTCCACTTCCCGTTGCATTCGCCGCTCAGCCAATTGCTCCATCATATCTATAAAGTGTTTCCCGTCGTTTTTCAGCAAGTCATCCGCGACAGTTAGAATGCCATCTGTAATGGATTAGCCATGTCTATGTTAAAGTAGATACCTGAATTTTCCAACCTTTGACAGTTAGACTGTTTCCAAACGCGAAGAAATCGGCTCGGCTATTTCGCGTAGCTTCTTCCAATTCGTCATCGCTGTATGGCTCATCCTCCTCGTCATCTTCGTCGTAGTCGTCGTCGTCCAGCTCTTCATCGTCGTCATCTGGCAATTCCTGGACTCTCCCCATCCTTGGATGTTGCGAGTTTGACAGGTGAGGAAGCCGACCCAGCGGCCGCACGGGGGGCTGCTGATAAAGTTCGGGTGGAATAATGGGGCGACCATTTTCGAAGGAGGATTGGCTATGATTTGCGTACTGCTCGAGCTCTTCGTAATATGCATCGTACAAAACCTCCAATTCCTCCTCGATGGCCGTTCGTTTCCGCCCACAAACAGTGCAACTGCATGAATGCTTCTGCTGTTCTTTCATCTTTCGTAATACCGCTTCCTTTTCAACCTTGACAAGCGAGCGCCGTTCCTCTTCGCCTAATTGGAGCCAGAACTCCTTGATATTCTCCCGTTCTTCCTGCGTCGACGTATTCCATATTCTGTCCTTGGATATCTTATGCGCGGACCGAAGCGCCGCACTCGAGAGCACAGGGGGTGGAGGAGCTGGTCGTGTAGCGGAAGCGGACGGAGTTGACATTGATGTTGAGCTTCCATCAGCCAAATGGGAAGCGTTCCGGTTCTTCTTGCCCTTCTTTTTCTTTGTTTTCCGGCCACCAAGGTCGTGATCGTGCGAATGGTTCACGCCATTATTTTCCAGATGGATCTGCGCGTGGGAATGAGGATACGCCCGGCCTTCGTCATCCGTATAATAGAGCTCTTCGCCTTCCACCGGATCATACTGGTCCGGGTCATCGAGATGGTGATCAAAGTAGTTGGGGGTTTGGTGGTTTGATATGTGGTCCTTTGAGCTGCGCGGGACATCGATATGATTCGCGTGCGGGTAATGGGCGTAGCCGTTCTGGTTTACAGTATCAGGAGAGTCGTATCCACCTTTGACCTGCTGTTCCGCAGCTAGACGGGCAGCTTGCTTCTGTCGTCGTTTCTGCTTTTTCCGATTAACACCAACGGCGCCAGTTGGAGCGGTGTCGCCTGCAGATCTCCCTTGTCCGTCTTTGGTAGCTGCATCCCAGTTTGGCTTCGCAGGTGAGATTCCGGTCGAGCTCACATCGTGTTTTGCAGCATTCGCACTGACTTTGCCATTAGCCGCTGAAGGGGACAGTCTGGACGTTGTGGATTTGGATGTGGTTGAAGCGGGCGGTTGTTTGGAGGCGGTCGACGGTGATGGCGCCGGGCGCTTTGGATTTGACGGCATGGTGCTGTTTACTCCAGGAGAGCTGTTAGATAGGGCCGCTGAGGACTTTTGCATGTACGGATCTGGACTGGGTTAAAGAGGGGAAGCAGGAGGTGGTACAGGCAGGTAGGCTCGGATAGCGCGTGCGGATCCGAGAGAGACCCCTCTAGGAAGAACGGGCTGTGAATATGGAGGCGGGCGGGAGAGATCCAGGGCGGGTGGAGCGGGATGGATAGGTCGATATCGCAGTTGGGGGAGGGGGGGTAAGATCAGTGGAGGAGCGAGAAATTGGGGACGCGCGACGGGGAGGAGGGGGGAATTGTCGCAGAGAATTGAGCAGGGTGTCGAGAGGGACCAGCTCTTCGTGGACAGTTCAGAGCCCCAGCGAGAATGCCATGGGAGGGAGAGGTGCGGGTTGGAGGCGGACACAGGTGAACCTGTTAGTGCTGTCGACGGCGTTTGGTCAGAATGGCAAAATACTGCCAGCGCCAAAAACAGCAATAATAGCCGCCGCAAGCGAATATAACACGCGCCTTGCCGCTTTGGGCCTCACCGCCCGCGCGCCAACCAATCAGCGCGTTGTTCCTCCGGACGACGCTGGGTTTCCGTACGGCGCTTGCCGGTTGCGGCTAGGGCAGCGAAAATACCGTACGGGCGGCGTGCAGGGCGGGCAAAGTTACGGTACTTCCACGGCCGCCCAGATTGGGAGCAGCGCAAAGTACCGCTGGTCAGCCGCACCCGATGCACGTCAGATGCGACTCCACGCCATCTCAACACCGCTGCAACTGCAAGCAATAAATAGCAGATGTCTGTGGCCTGCCAGGACTACGCTGCGTCGTGTCGCCACCAGCTGCCGGAATCCCGCTAATTGCCCCTGTTGGCGGGTGCTGTTGCTTGTCTAGTTGCTGCGCCGAAGTACGTACACAGACAGGCCGAGACCTCGACGCCGTTCTTTAATACCTGCTGCTGAGGTGACATTCTCCCCCTGTGGCCGGCTTGACATCTCCAACACCGTCATTACTCGCCATATTCTCCTCTAGAAACTGCCGCTGCCGCTTCCAATCCCAACAAATAACGTCTGTGTGGGACTGGCTATCCAGTTGGTTTTTGGTGGAACTGTCGACCCTCTCCAACGCACCTTGAAACGCCCATCCCCATCCCTCCCGCTTCGCTTGTCGTGTCAGCCCAGCCCGTCCAACTCACGCTCCACTCTCCACACACGGGCAGCTGGTCTGTTCTGACTGCAAACCGCCTTTTCGAGCTCAGGCCCGCTGTCTCCGTGCGCTTAAATCTACTGCTGTCCCGTCAGCCCGGTTGGCAAACCTTGATCTGTCTTCTCCAGTGTGTCCCGCCGAGTCCGCCCGTCTTCCACCTTCATCGCCCGCTATTTATCTACCTGATCCCTCCTGTTCACGAACCCGACAAGGCAATATCTAGAGATCAATTGAGGGAGGGTTATCTGAGCGTTGGGTGTGTGGGCGTTTGCTGGCTATCTGTTTCGGCCCAACCTTCAACTTAGGGACAATGTCGCAACAGCAGACGGACAATGTTATGAGAAGGTACGTGGTGAAGGTGCCAGCGAGATATCTTGTCCTAGTGGACTGCCTGGGTGCCGTATAAACTCCCGGGTCCTGGACCATTTTACAGCTGGCTGGGACCGATCCGACGTGGAGCTGATATGTGGTCATATAGGAAGTTGGTGATTATAGGTGATGGTGCCTGCGGTAAAACGAGTCTTCTGAGTGTTTTCACACTGGGATATTTCCCAACAGTGAGTGTTTCCCTTCCCCGGCGGGTTTATAAACCTGTTTGCTAACTCATGTCAATTATAGCATTATGTGAGTGTAACCATACCAGTATACAAGATATCTGGCAGCGCGCATCCACTAACGCTGATGCGATTTCAAGGTCCCTACGGTGTTTGAGAACTATGTCACCGATTGCCGAGTCGATGGTCGATCAGTACAGCTTGCGCTATGGGATACAGCTGGACAAGAAGATTACGAGCGTCTACGACCCCTGGCATATTCGAAAGCCCATGTCCTCCTGATCGCGTTTTCAGTCGACACTCCCGACTCTCTCGAGAACGTTCGGAATAAGGTTAGCTATTGTTCTTCTTGGATCATCAAAGTTAGTTCTAAATATATTTTTGGTCCTGTTGTCTAATACCTTTGAATCGCGATACAGTGGGTCGAAGAAGCAAATGAACGCTGCCCCGATGTACCAATCATACTGGTGGGCTTGAAGAAAGATCTGCGCGAGGATCCACTTGCAATCGAAGAGATGCGCAAGAAGTCTCTACACTTTGTCTCCCCAAAGCAGGGCCAGGACACGGCCACGCAAATAGGCGCGAGAAAGTACCTCGAATGCTCATCTCTCACCGGCGAAGGTGTAGATGACGTTTTCGAGGCCGCAACACGTGCTGCTCTGCTCACCTTTGAGAAAGACAGAGGATCGTGTTGCGTTATTCTATGAACCATCCCCAGCAGTCTCACGTACCCAACGATTCTCCCTCCTAACGAAGCCCGTACCGGTTTAACACGCAACAATTTAGACGACACCCGCGCTGAGTAACGATAACGCCGCTGCTGCCTTACTACCTCCCTTTTCGATCATCTCACCTCGACCCCCTAGCGTTCTTATACCGTTGGCGGAAGAGAAAAAGGTGGATATCTTCAAGTCACTATTATTTATATGTGACCGCGCCCGATTTGAATAACTAACTATCATGCATTTTGGCGGCGTTTTTGGGATTTCATTCTGACATTTTGCGTGCTTTTTTTTTTTTTTGCCCTCGTCAAACCTCGCTCATACTTGCGTCCGTGCCATTCCTTTCCATATAAACGTTCCGGCCTCTTGATTTGAATCTTTGCGAGAAACCATTCCTTTCCTTCGTCTCCCTCCGTCTCTCCTTCCACTATCATTATCATTCTTGTATGTTTTTGCTATCTCCAATAATCTTGGCCCCCCTTTCCGTTTCCTTCCCATCTTGTCTTTTTTAAAACCAGAGCCTTCTAATGTCTTCCTTATCCTGTCTGTCTGTCTGTCCCAGCCATGCCTTTCTTTCTTCCCCGATTAAGCTCGATCCTTCTTTTCCATCCATCTGCTTTATCCCATTCATTCTTCGGATTTTTTCCCCTCCTGTTTCTCTCTCTCATTATTGGAAGCAACTCTGGCCTTTTTTCTATTAGTTTACTCTAGGCTATTTCAATGCCTTCCTACGTACCGACCTACCTACCTACCTACCTATACCTACCTCTTACCTAGGATAAGATATGCCTCTTTCTTACATAGGAATGCAAAACGATGAATGACGATGATTTCGAAGTAGTTCTATTTCCTATTTTTAACGTAGGCAGGCGTCTTGATCATGTCTATAAAGGGGAAGAAAGAAGTTGCTACTGATTGGGAACAGCGCTCTTTTCATCCAATGGCATGGAAGATGGAAGTGGAGATAGCAAGAAGAAGAAGAAGAAGAAGAATACAAGCCCTTTTTTATCTGATCTATTGTGTATATAATACAAAAGTTGTACAAAAACAAGGAGGGAAATAGTTAAAAAGAAAACCAGCAGACAAACCAAAGCACAAAAAAAATATACACACAAAGACGGGAAATAATATAACAATCCCAGGTTCAAAGAAAGGGGGGGGGGAGAATGATTATGAAAGCATCCTCCCATCAAACCAAACCAACCAACCCTATTGGAAATAGAGAGTTAATTCCCCATACCAAATCACCCACCCCACCACCCAGCACAACTAACCCACCAAACCACCCCCCCCCATAACCCCACCAATCAACACCCCCTCACTTATCCCCCCCCACCCCCCTCTTCCACCCATAATTCCACCCCTCCCTCCCCGGCCCCTCCGTCTGCAACCGTCCATACTCAATCGGCACCGCATCCCTAAACAACCCCTTCTTATTCATCGACACCCGAAACAGTTTCCCGCCATCCCCCGCACCGATCCGTAGCTCCTCGCACGCCGCGCGCATCGCGTTCCATTGCCGTTCCAGCTCGAGCGTGTGCGCGCTGCGCTTCTTGGCTTGGTACAGTTGCCAGGCGCGGTGGATGGTCCAGTGGCGGAGGTAGCGGTTGCGGCTGAAGCGGAGGGGCCGCGGGGTCAGGGGGTGGTAGAGGAAGTAGCGGATTAGGGCTGCGATGTTTTGGTTAGTTTTGTGGTTTTCTTTTTAAAATAGGTTGGGGGTGGTTGGGATTGGATGGGCATAACAACGTATGGGATGGATGGAGACGGGAAGGGAGGTGGAAGGTGATCTTTTCCGGTCCCAATTGCTCGCTTGCTCTGGTTTCTTCATTCGCCCGGCATTTTCTTTTTTCTTTTCTTTCCCCTCAACTCAATTCAATCAAAGACAGAATGCAAGCAACTTGACCCCTCCGCCCCTTCATTCCACCTTCCATCCCCCAAAACAAAACGAAACAAAACCAAAAGAGAGAGAGATAGAGAGAGAGAGAGAGAGAGAAATAAACTCACTAATCCTCTTATCCTTTCTCACCCGCTCCCTCTTCGCCATCACCGCCTGTCCAGCCGAGAACGACCGCGTCTGCGTCTGCATCTGTCCCGCAAATAACCCCCCATATCCATACCCATACCCACCACGCGCCAGCCGACTCGTGATAGAATTTGCCGTTGACGCCGACGCCGACGCAGAGAGCGCTGTTGTAGTGGTAGCGGTAGCGCGGACGGGGATTCTAAAGACCGACGCGAGCGAGGCGAGGATTGGGGAGAGGGTTTGTTTCATTTTTTTCGGTTTTTTCGTTCGGTTGGTTTTTTATTTTTATATCTCTGGGAAAACTCGGACTCGATGACTTTTTTTTTCTCTCTCTATCGATGAACGGCGAGAGAACGAGAAAATTCGATTAGCCCAATTGAAACGAAATCAATCCGCTCTTATTCTCATCCGCCGTATCGGATGGAAGTCGGCAAAGTGGGGAAATTTAATAAATCGTGAGGAAAGGGGGGCGCGGGGACGGAACGGGGATGTATGTATGTATGATCGGATGGGTTGAGGTTGAAGTTTTGAGGTTCGGGATCTGAGGTTTGGGTTTGGGCGCGGCTAAGTTAAGCAGGGGAGGTGGCGATTGGGTGGGTTAGGCGCGGGTAAGCGCCCGTACTGTTACCCAGCTTTTGTAAGTTAGCGTTTGTTTGGCTCGGCGAGGAGAGGGGTGGTGAGGGATAGGGGGATGGATGTTTTTTTGTGATAGAACTGCATAAAGTGCTGACTGAGTACGTAGCAAGAAGGAAAGATAGGAAAGATATGTAACTAACTAGTGAATTGAGGTGGAAGTTAATTCTTCTGTCTGAATTTTTGCTACTAATCGGTGGCATGGCATGCATCCGAGTTCAACACTTCCCCTTTAAATAAACTACTAGTACTAGTAGCATGAGAACTATGTATTTATGTGATTTGATAAAAGGCCCAAGCTATGTATGTATGAAAGAAAATCCACCCCAAACTAAAGCTAAAGCTAAACGCCGAGAACAATGCTTCATTAATAAGAAGAAGAAAACCATCATCATAACAAACACGGAGGGGAGGGGAAGAGAGATATCAATCTCGAAAACACAGAAAAAAAAAAAAACCACCCATCCTATACATATAAACAGCCTATCATCAAATCCAAAACCCCACATCCATCCATCCATCCATCAATAAATCGATTCTGTACATCAAACAAACGCATATGATCTATACCTATACCCATCAAACCACCCCGCCCTGCCCCGCCTACCCCCTCCTCTCATCCCCTCCTCTCACCCGTCCCCGCCCTCCCCCTCCCCCTCCTCCTATCCCCCTCATAATCAAGCACCCTCCTTTTCCGATGCGTCTTCGCCAACTTCCACCGACAATACAGCACCAGCGCATCCTTCAGCAGCACAAACAGACAACCGCCCACAACACTCCGGCCCCATCTGCTCTGCAGCAGGCCGGCAGCTTTGCCCCTTTCCAACATCGATATTGACGACGACGACGACGACGACGAGGATAAGGGTGGTGTAGTCCATGATTTGGGCAGGGCCATTTTGAGCACCCCGCCCATGGAGGCGGAGATGGCGGGGAACAGGAGCGCGCCGAGGAATGTATCGGCGAGATTGCCAGTGTCGTGGATGATGCCCTCCTGGCGGCGGCCGAGGATTTGGTTGTTGCCTTCCGCCGCGGCAGCTGCAGCTGCAGCTGCTGCGCCTGCGGCGTTGTTAATGTTATTCTCGGCTCCGACTGCGTCGACCTGCGGCGGGGGGTGTTGGTGTATGCCTGCGTGTATAGCGGGGAGGTCATCATCATCGTCATCGTCATCACCCCCGCCCAGCCCGACCTGTAACTCCAGATCAAACTCCATCAGAATATCCCCGCCATCAATCCCCGCCGCGCCTCCGGGCCCCTGTCCCACCGCCTGATCCCCACCCTGCTGCTGCTGCGCAGCAGCGTCCTCAGCATCCCCCTCGCCAGCCCGCGGCTGCACCTCCGCAATCCACCTCCGCTCCAACCTCCCAAACAACTTCTCATAAAGCACGCCGTAAAAGCTCTTCGCATACGGCAGCGCGGCGAACGTCATCGCCGCACTAGGCGGCCACAAATCAACCTCCAGCTCCTGGCTGCCAGCCTGATGCGTGGCGAAGAACAGCACCGGAATGGCGGGTAGCAGGCCCTCGGCAAACTTCGTCCGCGACAGAATAAGCACGATGGGGATCAGCGGCAGTCCGAAATTCAACCTTGGATTCCACGACGACGAGGCCTCCGCCCGACTCGCAAAAATCCGCTGCGCATCCTCCGCCCCAAACACGAAATACGTAGAATAAACCCCATGCGCACAACACCCCGCCCACACCGTGCCGGCCAACGTAAACACCATGCCCGGCAAGACCAACCGGCCCGCCAGACGCTCGACGGAGCGGACCAGATCCACGACCAGGCTGCGCGGCCGCGAGATGACGATTTCGGATTTACATTGTGGACAGTGCATTTTTGCGGGGCGGCCGCTGCTGCGTTTTCGAGAGGCTGGGTTTTCGAGGTCGGCGAGCCAGTCGAGGAGGCAGGCTTCGTGGGCGGTTAGGGCGCAGGGGCAGGGGGAGCGCCATTCGGAGTTTAGGGGGGTGTCTTCGGTTTCGTCGGTGTAGCAGATCCAGCATTTGCGGGGTTCGGGGTCGGTGGGTTGTATTGCGGTTGTGGTGGAGGGGGTATCTGCTTCCATCGTGGCGGGTTGCTGTTGTTGGGATTGTGATTGTGACTGTGACTGTGTCGGCCACGAGAGGTCGAGGAAGGAGTCTGATTGTTCGTTTGATTGCCCGCTTTGGCGGAGGGAGTTTTCTGCCTGAGATTCGGGTGTTTCGCCTGCACCCGACGGGGACGAGGTGTTGTAGGATGTTTGGTCGCCGGACGGGGGCCGTTGTCGTGCCGCGGATGATTGCTGCTGGGGTAGTGAGGCCATGGTGAGCAGCCGAACGCGGTGGACACGGGGAATATATGAAAATCTATAGGGTCCGGTAGCTTGCGTAGACTTAGCGGGTCATTTCGGCATTGGCTGGATTGAGCAGAGAGGTAAGCAAAGTTTTGGATATTCTCAGAGAGTTGACGAAGGTCGAGATGTCGCCAACTTCCCAACGCCAAAAGACGTCAGCGATGGAGGCAAGGATTGTCACGTGATATCGACTACTTGGAAGCAGCCGGTTTAACCTCGGAAGATTGAATACTATAAAACTTGTCTGCGGATAATCGCTGCGAGATATTTGGAACTTGTCATGAATTAAACGGAAAATATATGCAAAAGATATCTCGACCAAGAGAAATTCCATCACGGCATCTTCAGCATGCCCGCCTAAATAACAAACAAGAGGGAAATCAAGAAATCGCCTATTTACACAAGAACCGCAAAAATGAACAACAAGAGAAAAAGATGCAAGGGGGTAACTCAATTGGTTATATTTGAGCCCCCCCTTTATTTCCCGAAAACATTTCTGCATCGTATTCAACCAAATCACCGCGGCCTTATAAGGCCTCAGGGGTAGATTATAGTTGTGTGTGTTAGCGCGCCTATGCCGACTTTTGGTTTTGCGTGACCTTCCACAACGCCCATGGATATCAAAAGGAGTAAATGCAACAGAGGAGGAATGACGGAGTGTGTGTGTGGCCGGCCGGCATGCAAGATTCGTCGGCGCGGCCTTTGGATTGTGGGCTGGATTAATTATGTAGCTGAGGTAGATATTTCTTTTAATGTCCTGATCGCTTCTTCATGGTGGCTCTTCTCTCCTTTTCCTTGGCTGTAGACGAAAAATGGTTAGTTAAAGTTTTCTCCCTGGAGGGACAATCTACGATTACATACCTTCATCGTACACCAAAAACTCATGCAGACCCTTGCCAGCAGGCACCATTGGCAAGACGGGGACCTTCTTGTCTGTGGTGATCTCGAGCAAAGCTGGACCCTCGCTCTCAATGAGCCACTTCAAACTCGCCTCCACATCGCTGGGTTTCGAGCATTTTCTCGCCTGCACTCCCATAGCTTCGGAGACCTTGACGAAATCCGGGTTCAGCTGGTGGGTATGGGAGAATCGATCCTCGTAGAAGAGACTCTGCCATTGCGTCACCATACCCTGTTCCTCGTTGTTCAAGATGATGACCTTTATACCGATGTTGAACTGTGCGGCCGTCGAGAGCTCAGTGATGGTCATGTTGAAGGAGGCATCTCCGTCAATGTCCACCACGAGAGCGTCGGGACGAGCAACCTTGGCGCCAATTGCTGATGGAAGGCCGTATCCCATAGTGCCAAGACCACCAGAGGTGATCATGGACCGTGGATGCCGCCACCGGAAGTGCTGTGCAGCCCACATTTGATGCTGGCCAACACCGGTGGTGATGACAGTGCGGTCCTTGATATCAGCGGTGAGCTCGCTGAGCTTCTCAATAACGGCTTGGGGTTTGATGAGGCCGTCTGAGGTCTGTTTCTCGTACGATGAGAGGGGGAAGCGGGCTTTCCAGTCGTTGATCTGACCAAACCATTCCGGCCGCTCTGATACCGCGTCGATCTGTGGGAGCAAACCGGCGAGGTTGTCGGCACAGTCGCCCTCGACGGCTATCGTGGCTTGGACGACCTTGTTGATATTCTTGGGCATCACTTCGAAATGGATAATGCCGCCACGGCCTTCAGCAGCGGCGGCCCTGGCTTGCGGGGCGAACTTGGCGACGCTTAGGGTAACACGGTCGTCAAATCGGGCTCCCATGGCAATAATCAAATCAGCCTCTTGCATGGCCATGTTAGCGTAAGCTGAGCCGTGCATGCCCAGCATATGGAGAGACTTGGGGTCGAGTTCGTCGAAACCGCCAAGTCCTTGAAGAGTGGTGGTGACGGGGATACAGGCTTTGTCTGCGAGCTCCTTCAACAAGGCAGGACCTTCAGGACGGGCAAGGATTCCCTGGCCAACATAAAGGATAGGTTTTTTCGCTACATTGATCAGTTTTGCGGCGCTAGCGATGTTTTGCTTGAGCAGACGGTCGTTGAGCTCACGGGCGGCAACAGTGGCGGCACTGGGTTGCGTGGGGAGAGAGCTGGCCATCGGGATAGCCCTTCGCAGGATACTGGCGGTGACATCCTTGGGCAGATCGACCAGAACGGGGCCGGGTCGACCGCTGGTGGCGATCTCGAAGGCCTCCTTGATGCGTCTCGGGAGTTCAGCAACGGATTTTACCATGACATTCCATTTCGTACAGGCTCTGGAGATGCCAATGACATCGGCCTCTTGGAAGGCGTCGGTGCCAATGGCAGTCGTTACGACCTGGCCAGTAAATACAACCATCGGGGTTCCGTCCGCGAGGGCGTCGGCCATCGGGGTGACGACGTTGGTGGCGCCAGGGCCTGAGGTGACAAGCACGACACCAGGTTTGCCCGAAGCTCGTGCGTAGCCCTCAGCCATATGACCAGCCCCTTGTTCGTGGCGGGGGAGCACGAATTCAAAGTGTTTCGAATTGTAGATGGCATCGAAGACGGGCAGAATAGCGCCACCAGGGTATCCGACTGCACATTTGGCGTTAGTCCCCAATTGAACGCCTTGGCAGTAGAATTACGGGGGACATGACTCACAGATATGCTTGACTCCTTGCCGAAGCATCATCTCATGGAAAATTTCACCTCCACTCAGGCCGACGAAGCTAGAGAAAACGTGAGCAAGACGGGGTAAACCGAGAGCAGGGCCAATGGGGCAAAGACGTACGAGTCGTCCAGAGCGGGGGGTTTCCTGTTCTGCAGCGGGGAGATGTCGCCCTGGGAGACCTCTCGGTTGAAGGCAGGGCTGGGGACAGGGCGCGGTTGTCTGCTAGCAAAGCCAGGGTTAGCAGAAGCTATCAATTGGGGCACTCTCCCACACTAAACAAAAAAAGCAACGAGCTAGACGAAATTGACGGCAACGAAGAGGAGAAGCACGCACGACGACTGGGCGGAGGCAGCAGTGCTCTGGCCGCGCTTAGGGCCATCGCGAGCAGCAGGCCGCAGCGACGAGCGGTTGTGGGGGGAGACGGCGGGCGTGGACGAGGAGCCGGAGAAGCAGCGAGACCAGCGGATGGCACGCAGGGCGGCGGGCGCGGGCGAGGGCCGGAGCGACAGCATCGTGGCAGCAGCAGGAGTGCCAGCGCCGGGAGGGGGAGGGGGAGGGGGAGTAGTTGGGGGAGGGGAGTAATCGGGGGCAGGGAGAAGTCGAAGAAGTTGAGGTCAGCCAGGGCTATATTAAAAGCTGCCTTTCCGTCTGGGGAGAACAGTCACCGCGCGCTCACCGCCCGACCATCGGCGCACGGCGGCCACGTGACGCCGGTTTTCGGAATTCCGGGCGGCTGCCATTGGCCGAGGCGGGCGGCTGCTGAGTCACGGTGCGGGGCAGCCACACCCCAGCCACCGCCTGCCCGAAGTGTGGCTGCGCGCCGGCATCGGATTCGCTGACTCAGCTGTGGACTGAAGGAGGGATGCTGTGGTGGAGTAGAGACAGAAAGACGGGAGACACTGCACCAGAGAGTATAGTTAGTACTACTACTAGCTACACACTTGTATGTAGTACTACTCAATGCATGAATGCTTGCTGGTCAACAACTATCCACATAGGGGCTAACATTCATCTAAGTATGCTTGAACTACTATGCATTATGGGGTCTGACTGGGACTGCGCTTAGGAGGCTGATAGCACTATTCTTCAACTGGGGTTTGAGTAAGGGTGCCTCCCCTTAAAGACTTCCTTCAGCATTGTGAATCCTCCATATCAAAGCCTGCAAGGTTGTGTGTTGTGTGCAGAATTCCAACTGCATGGTGGCAACAGCATTACTTATGTTGTTGACGTGCCTTATTAACCCCCCTATAGACTCCAGACGATGCTCACCTCCACTACAACTGATCAACTGAACTCGACAAATCTTCTCCGGATATACTGTTAAATACATTAGAACCGGCTAGGCCAGCCACTAACTCCTGTATATTTAGATCCTCTATTCTAGCGCCGGGTCCCCGATCCTCCGGATCTCTCCCGATGCCGTTCTATGGATACTGCACCCAGCTATCCGGGTGTGGGGATGCGCTGGTTAGGAAAAATAAGCTTGCAAGTTGCTAGTAGCTATGATTTCCCGCCCGTTGTAACGTTGTCTTTGTAGAGGCAACCTTGTTCCCGGCTGAACTCTGTTGGATCGCGGTGGAGTAGACACATCCACCACCACACAGTCCACCCCCCACCGAGTCTGATATTGCAGTCCATGATGTGATTGTGCCACTCAACCTCTACCAAACACTCTCCCCATTCCCCCCGTCCAGCTGTTTGGTCAACTCCCTTTCGAAGAGACCTGTGTGCGAGAAGCTACCCCGCTTCGCAAAAAACACCCCACGACGTCATCGCCATGGCCGCCAACGACGAACTTGTCCCGCAGACCGAGTCCATCACCGACGTCTACTCAACAGACCCCTCTGGCGGGGTCGACATCTCCTCAGAGCAGAAAGCCCGATGGAACAACTTCATCGCCCGCTTCAAAAACACCTACAATGCCCTCCCAGACTTTGTCGCCCGGAGTCCCGGCAGGGTCAACATCATCGGCGAACACATCGACTACTCGCTCTACGACGTCCTGCCAACCGCCGTCAGCGTCGATGTCCTGATCGCCGTCAAGCTGGCCCCGCCATCGCCAAACCAAGAGCCGTTCGCAAGAGTGGCTAATATCAACGATGCCAAGTTCCCCGCTGGCCAGTTTACTATTCCAAAGGATAGTGATGTTGAGATTGACCCCGCGAAGCATGAGTGGGTGAACTACTTCAAGGCGGGCCTACGGGTGGCCCTCAAATATATGCGCGAGAGAGCTCAGGCGCGGGGTGAGACGTTTGTGCCCGCTAGCTTCAATATACTGGTTGATGGCAATGTTCCCCCTGGCGGAGGCATCTCGAGCAGTGCCGCATTCGTCTGTGCCAGTGCCCTGGCTGTGGTGAAGGCCAATGGCCATGATATCTCCAAGCAGGACTTGCAGGATATGGCTATTGTCTCTGAGCGTGCTGTTGGTGTATACTCTGGAGGGTGAGTTCACCCCCCCTCCATACCTCCCATATCAGCCATATAGCTAACAAGAAAATCCAGCATGGACCAAGCAGCCTCCATCTTCTCCCGCCGCGGCTATCTCCTCTACACCCGCTTCTTCCCAACCTTCCACATCCAACACGTCCCCGTCCCCAAGTCCTCTCCCGAAATCACCTTCCTCATGGCCCAAAGCTTCATAACCTCCAACAAAGCCGAAACCGCCCCAAGGCACTACAACCTCCGCGTCGCCGAATGCACCCTCGCCACCGTCGTCCTCGCCAAATTACACAACCTAACCCTCCCCCGCGACTCCAGCTCCCTCGGCTACAGCCTCCGCAACTTCCACCAAGAGCTCATGCGCAAGGAAGGCCGCCTCGACGACCCGCTCGAATACCAACTCGACTCCATAATCCTCGCCACCACCGACCTCCTCACCAAGCAAGAAGGCTACACCCGCGACGAAATCGCCGCCCTCCTCTCCATCTCCGTCCCGGAGCTAGAATCCCAATTCCTCTCCTCCTTCCCCGTCCACGCAGACCGCTTCCTCCTCCGCCAACGCGCCCTGCACTGCTTCAAAGAAGCCCGCCGCGTCCTAGACTTCGTCGCCTGCCTCTCCCGCTCCCACGGCGGCATCCTAGACGAACACAACGTGACATACCTCGGCCAGCTCCTCAACGAATCCATGGCCTCCTGCCGCGACCTGTACGACTGCACGTGTCCCGAGGTCGATGAGATTTGCGAGATCGCGCTGCGCGCTGGCGCGCTGGGGAGTCGGGTGACGGGCGCTGGGTGGGGGGGGTGTACGGTGCACATGGTGCCGTTGGGGAAAGTGAAGGATGTCACGGAGGCGTTGAGGAGGGAGTATTATGATAAGAGGTTTCCGGCGCTGGGAGCGGAGGGGTTGAGGGAGGCGATGGTTATTAGCAAGCCGTCCAATGGGTCGTTTTTGTATGTTTCTTCCTCGCAAAACTGGGTTTTTGGTGTTGGGGTAACTGACTAACTGTGACAATTAGGATTACCGGGGCTGCGATCTCTGAGAGTGCGTAGATGTGTATCGGATCGGATCGGGTTGGATGCGGGGTTGGAAAGGATATATTTTTGTATATATGGATGAAAGGGGCTGTCTAGTCTTTGCGCTGCTAGGAACTCCTCCGGTGGATATGTTTATAGGGGTTAATCTTTCTATCTATATAGTTTTTATATATTATGAAGCTGTGTGGGATGGGCATGGGCATTGGCATGGGATGGGATGGAGGAACCATGATGCTATGGCTATGGGGGAGATTATCCGTTTTTCGTTCAACTTTCGCGCAAATGTATTTGTTCTGTTTATCTAGGTGGTTTGGTTTGGTTTGGTTTGGTTATTTAGGTTAATGAAATACAATAAATAAAATCCAGATCTACCAAACATGGATGAAAAAGAAAAGGAAAAGGAAAAGGAAAAAGAATAAGAAACCCTCCCTGAACGAGTTACGAGAGAGAAAACTGGGATATGTAAAGGAGATATAACTTAACTAACTTCTCCATGTGCCTGTCCGTCTATCTGCCTATCTACTAGTACTATATCTATGAGGACTATGCGGGGTATCTATATCTTTATCTCATGTCTATCCACTCCATACACAGCAGATAGCAGAGACCATATACATATATAATATTACCATAGAGACCAAACCAGACCAAACAAAACAAACCAAACCAAACCAAACAACAGTCCCTGCTGTCCATCACCGTCCAAAGCTATCATTTTCCCAATAGGGAAAAAAAAAAAAAAAGGAGGCATGCCATACTAGATTATCTACCTAGGTATATCTGACCGGGTAGGTAGGTAGGTAGGTAGGGGGAGCTATGTAGGATCCTCGATGGTTCCCGATCTGTTCTGTTCTTTACCCCAGCCTAGATATAGCAGGAAGTGGATAGATATATGAACATCCCCAACCCCCTGAACAAAAAAAAAAAAGGTTCCCGGGTCGGAAGGTCACACTGCCTGATTGTGGTTACCCCCGTCTACCGCAAGGAGAAGGAGATGATGTCGTTCGGCGGGGGGCCATGGGGCGGGATTTTAGATATGTTGGAGAGCTCGGGGGTATTTTAGAGATAGTGGGGAGCTCGAAGGCGTGTTGTTCGATCTGGTAGGTTCAGGGGGGGAAAGGGGGGTCCCGATATTGCCGTTGTTGTAAGGAGTATAAATATGCGGGGCTTGGATGATTGATTTCCCCCTTCCCATTCTTGGACTGCGGGTGGGTAGGAGGGATAACTAGGATCGTGTGCGTGTAGTACCAGCATCAGTCGGATATATGTCTGGGCCAGCCGCAAGTTTTTCACAAAACGCCCGAACCGCCTCCCTGGCTCCCTCTGCTTGCTTGCTTGGGCCCCTGTCCACACACAACGAACCCTCAACACGCAATGTCACGCCACCAACCACACTCACGTCTTCTTCCCAAAAAACGCACTCAACTTCTTCATCCCGGAAACATTCACCTTCTTCAAATCCCTCACCCCCCTCGACTCGCCCAGCTTCTTCTTCTTCTCTTCCTCCTCCTTCCTCCTCTTCTTCTCCGCCCGCGTCTCCGCCGCCTCATCATCCTCCGCCACAGCCCGCTTGCGCGAGAAATCGCCCATCGAGCGGGACGAGAGCGCTTTGGCTCGCTGCTCGGCGACGAGTTTGAGGTGTTCGGTTAGCGGGGTGAAGTCTTTGGGGGATTGGGTGGTGGTGAGGAGGGTGGTGATTTTTGAGGAGAGGTGGGTGGGGAGGTAGGAGGATTGGATGAAGGAGAGGGCGGTGCGGAGGCGGAGGAGGTGGTGGATTTCTGGCGGGATGGGGGGATCGTTTGGTGTGGGCGGGGTGGTTTCTGTGGCTGGTGTGGAGGCGTCGGAGGCCGTGGTGAAGGATGTGGATGAGGATGCTGCGGTTGATGGTGTAATGGTATTTGTTGATGACTGGGAGTCTGGTTTATCTTGGACAGTCTCCTGCGTATTCGCGTCCCTGGCCATGTCGGATAATGTTGACGTGGATGTATCCTCCCTCTTCACGCTGAGAACTGGCAGCTCCAACGCGCGGTTAACGAACTGCTCTTCCATGCTTAGTGGAAGTCCATTGGCAGCCATCCTCTCCGCCTTGGAAAGCAATTCCTGGAGCAATTTCTCTTCGTTCAGTCTGTACATGGTTTCCCCTGCATCAATGGTGTCGCATATAGCCAATAGCCTAGCCTCGACCTTGGGTTTGTACTCCCCGAGTAGAATGTCCTTTAGGGATTTCGAGAGGGTATCTTGGGAATCAAGCATGTCATCAAGGGGCTGAAACAGCTTTTGGGCTGAATGGCTGCGCGGGGGTGCCAGTATTGGTAGGAGGAAGAATAGAATGTCGACTTGTGTTGCGACGAGTAATCGTGCAGTTTTTGAGATGGAGGCCTTGGTTGGTGCCCGGCTATCGACTACTTGCTTGCGGACCTCCTCTTTCGCACTGGCCGTGTCGGAAGTTTCCGGCACATCGTCGTTCTTATCCTGTTGGCAATTGGTGCTCGATGTTGTGAATAGGGTGCTCCTTGGAAGCGAGGCAGACGGCGAAATGGCCGTGAATTCGTAGATGCCAAGTTTAGGACAAAAATAGTACCGGCTTAAAGCGCCGTTTCTGGGGTTTTCAAGTGAAATGAAGCGGGCATCTTCGCTGGCATTGGACGGGAGAATGAGGGCTTTTGAAGGTTTTGAGGGCTCTAGAGGGACTGCGGCGTTGCCCGCTTGCTTACTGTCGGGCTGGCTGGCCGGGGCAGCGGATCTTGTTCTCATGATGATGTATGTAGAGGGTTAGAAGTCGAGTAAAATGATCATATTCCGCCGCAATTGGGATGTTGAGACGGGTGTCTGGTGTGGTTGAAGGTTGGAGGTGTGTCGAGTTGACGTTGGAAACCACGCGTTTAGTTAGACGCGACCCAGACGCGAAATCCAACGCTGCGGTAATTGGTGAAACATGTGCGACTTCTGACATCTCGCCCTTTGCCCTGGAAACCAGCCAGATTTAAATATCCTCCCTTGGTTTATTTATCCTATTTATGGTACATCAATACACGCAGAGCCAGCGGCATTTCTCTGCTTTACCTATCAATCTACACGCCTTGCGAAAACGAGCGCGTCGCATCCACACCGTCCATTGCGAAATGGATACGCAATAAAGAACTGAGTCGCTCTTCTCGAACTACACGTATTCTTCGGTTGCCGGGGTGAGGGTAGTTCTGAATGACTATGACAGCAGTAGGTCCACCCTTTTCCGTTTCAACCACAGCATACTAATTAATGTTCTTCGAGTAGTGGCGGACATCAATTGGCCTCCTCGATCCCCATATGAGGCTCTCCTGAGCTCCCCCAACGGCCGGAGGAGAGTCCAAGAGATGCAGGACCGGAGACAGGCTGCTAGAGCCTCCGCAACCAAAAACCAGGAAAACACACCATATGCGCGAACAAAGACCAGTCAACTGTTGGACGACGGGATGGACGACGACATGGACGATGACGACGAGGAAACCCTCCAATTGAAACTTGCGGCAATAGAGGCTCGTTTGAAGCTCAAAAAATTGCAGCAGAGTAAAACAAAGGCCAAGTCGTCTAGCTTCGAGGCGGGGGCAAATGATACTCCCGATTCGCCGGCCTCACGGCCTCCGAGCCGATTCCTTATGGAGCGCAAACGGAAGGCAGCAAATATCTCATCGCATCCAGAGAACGTGCAAGTTCCAGTATCGCCCTCAAAAAGACTGGCGCCTTCGACTGACCCGGTTTCTCCACGACGGGTTGTACTAGGAATTGACAAGGGAATGAAGGGGAGCGAGGTGTCCCTCAGACGACCTCCTAGTTCAACAGCAAGCGCACGGCCGGCGAGCTCCATTGGCGGGTATAGGGATGAGCGTTTTTCACGAATGGGGCGACCCTCGACTGCTCGGAGCAACGCGTCATCAACACCCAGCGAAGGACCACAACGGCCCAAAAGTTTTAGTGAAAGAATTGCCGAAAGTAGATCGGTTGAGAAAAGCAAAAGAGAAAAGGCGCAATTGTTGCAGCGGAAAAGGACTACTGCATTTGCCGTCGACAAGAATGAGATGGAGCGTCTTCATACTGCTGCGCAGGAGTCGAATAAGGCTTCAAGCTTCGATTCTCCTAGGAGAGAACGTCACGTTGAGGAGTTCAGTAGGGAGGATGTGCTTCAATCATACAATCGGCCGCATTCCGGGCTACGTAAGAGCAAGAGCGTCACACATATTCGGGAAAGTTCTCCATATACAAGGCCTGCCAGTACATATGGGTCATCCAACCACCAAAAGCACGAGCGTCAAAACAGTTTTGAGTCGAGGGTCTTGCCGCCAGCATCAAGCAATGGCAACATTGAAGATTCCTCTCAGGATACTGAAAATAAACCCTCCGATCCGTCCAAGTTTGAGCCATTCTCCGGACTTCATCTTTCAAACCGCATATTACCGCATTCGTTTCTAACTAGGACCCTTGAATCGAAAACCCCTTTGCGAATCCCGGACTTATTAAAAACTATCAAAGGACCCGACTTTGATCCCCCAGATACTGACGGCGATTATGTCGTCTTTGGGATAATAGCATCCAAATCAAGCCCCAAAGAGCATAACAAGGAAGGCAAAAACAGTACAAAAAAACCCGACCTAGACGATGATGGCTCAAACAACTCCTCAAAATACATGGTCATCACCCTCACAGACCTAAAATGGTCCATCGACCTCTTCCTCTTCTCCACCGCCTTCCCCCGCTACTACAAACTCACCGCAGGCACCGTCGTCGCCATCCTAAATCCCTCCATCATGCCCCCTCCCCCCAACAAAATAGACACAAACCGTTTCAGCCTCACCCTAAACTCCTCCGACGACACCATTCTCGAAATCGGCAAAGCCCAAGACCTAGGCTTCTGCAAATCCATCCGCAAGGATGGTAAAGTCTGTGAAACCTGGGTCGACGGACGCAAGACGGAATTCTGCGAATTCCACGTCGACCTGCAACTGCGCAAAACAACCTCGAAGCGAATGGAAGTTAACAGCGGACCAGGTATGTTTGGGCCCGGCGGGCGTTCCGGTTCTCGAACCGGCATGTTTGGCAGAAGCCGGAGCGTTCGCGAAGGAGGAGCAGGAGGCAATGGACTCAAACCCGAAGGAGCCCAGATGGACAGGTCGACCGGATCGACATATTACGTCGCACCGCCTATCCCCGGCCGCTCAGCAGCGAATCTCCTCGACGCAGACGACCCATTCATCGCGGCCGCAAACGACTTCCATCGCGGCGGCGACGCAAAGCTAGATCGTCTGCAGAAGCGGCTCGCACAGCAAGAGCGCGAACGCCACATTGCCCGCTCACTTGGAGACTCCAGTTCCGTCGGCGCGGAGTATCTGCGCCATCGGCAGCGAGCGAATAGTACGCCTGGACGCGAGAGGGGGGAGCATCCTCTTATCGGGTCTGGTAATGACAATAATAGAGACGGCACGCCCGCGTCAACGGCTCAGTCTGCCCGTGTCGCGCTGGGGTTAGATGCCACGACGAGAAACGCCAATAATGTGAAGCTGGGCCCGATGGCGAAGGTGAAGAATGGGGGCGCGGTTACGAAGAAGACGCGGTTTGTTACGGCTAAGGGGATCAGGGATGCGGGGAGGGATAGTCTTGGTGGGCCTGCGGATGGTCAGAATGCGGTGGATTATGATGATGACTTGGATATTGTGTAGCCGGGGGGTTGGAAAGGGGGTGTGGAAATGGGGGAGTGTGACCGGTTCATTTTTTTTTCTAAATTCTTGCATGGTTACGCAGCGTTGTGTTGTTCCGTTTACTTTTCATTGTCTCATCATTCCCTTCATATTCCACTTTTTTTTTTATTACCAAAGGAGGTACTCCTAAGTTTGCTCCTATTATTAGATGAGTTATGCATGTGCACCTTTTTGATTCCTCTCTGCTGCTTCGATTTGGCGCTTGGTGGATGGCACCATATTTTTCTCTTCTCGGATACCCGACTAGTATAAAGATTGTTGAGGTGAGGTTGGCATGAGAATGAATATGCAATTCTACTTTTTCCCCTAGTAAATCTATTTTTGTGATTTCAGAATCTTCTCTTCTCTACGCTTACTACCCTTTTAAAATCCCAGCAGCAACGATGGAACATAAGCGCCAGAGTAGAACGTATTTACATTTAGGTTAGGTAGGCACTCTGACACAATCAATAATCAATTTACCATTTCTGAGCTAATCCATCTTATATCCGGGATACAGGGGACTCTGTCTGAGTATCTTTAATAAACAGGACAAAAGTCAAAAACCAAACTTATGTAAATGATGCGGGTAGGGGGTACTTGTAATAACAAAAAAAAAGGGGGGGCGAAGAAAATAGATCAACACATGAATGAATGGGCATTCCCGGCAATCTCTCTACTCTTCTCGCCCCGCTGTTGGCCATAAAATAAGCAGCAAGGAGATAGACAGATAAGCAGATAATCAAGCATGGGAAAACATCGACAGGATAGGAAGACGTATCAACGAGGGGGAAAAGGGGAAATATTATGCCGGAGAAGGTAAAGACGGACTGACAGAACAGATAAGCCGTTTTCTGTGGATAATGTTGGAAACCGTTCGCCAGGTAAAGGAGTAACAGAAAAAGAAACGCCGGTTGTTGTTCGTGGTCGTAATCTCATGACAAAAATAATGTATTAAAAGGGTAAGGAAATAGGAGTTGAGAGAAGGGGCGGTAGGGTGAAAATAAACTGTGCCCATTGAATAAAGGTGGAACAGCATGGGGAGAAAGGTAGTGGATAATCAAATCCAAGGGTGCAATGAGCACAGACTTCAACGGAAACGGGTTGGACAGTAGGTACTCTTTCGCAAAGACCAAAATATGTCTGTATTTAATTGCTGCGAGTCCGCTTAGCAGCAGGTTCTGTGTTGTCAGCGGAGGCGGCTGCAATTCTCTTTCTCAGTTTCGCGGGGGACGCTTGAGCCTTTGTCCTCGTCCACTTGTCGAAGGGGCTGACGCGGACCGCTTCCCTGGAAGGGGTTCCCACGTCGTCTTGTGCTTCCCTGGTGTGAGAACGAAGGGAGCGGCCGGTAGCAAGAGGGGTTGCTGGAGTTGACACGGTGGTTTTGGAGGGTGGGGTAACAGGCACAGTGTTGCTACTCGAGTTAGGAATATCGAGTTGAGGGCTGGCTTGATTGGGTTCATCTGCTACGCCCATGTCGGATTCTGCGGTCTTTCCGGCGTCGGCCACTTTCGACACACGGGTGGCGCGTTGTGTAGCGCCTGGGAAAAGGAGGCGTGGCTTTATGGATGAGCGTGTCAGGGGTCGAACACGCGGAAGTGGACCGTCGAGAAGGTCAGGTCGAGAAGCCAAAAGGCCAAGATCAGTCTCATCCTCTTCGTCTGTATCGGAGTTGAATTTACGGAATGTTTTCTTTCCACGGCTGCCAAAAGGGTTAGTCTTGATTATATAAATTGGAGGGTGTGTAAACTTACAAGACGTAGAGCATCCCATCCTCTCTATGGAGTGCTTCTTCTACCTTCTCGTCACGCTTGGTCCCTTGGCCTTCATCGGCTGTGTCTGGAGTGGAGGGTTCTGCTTCATCAGGTCGAGAAATGAACGGGTTGTCCGCGGTCTCGTGGACTTCTGGGATTCGATCTCTTGAATCGGTGAAGATCACGATCTTATCCTTTTCCTCGTTGTCCAGTTCCGCATTGAAGCTTTCCAACGAAAATCCCTTGAATTTCTTTCCCTTTTGCCTTTTTGGTGTCGGCATTTCAGGGTCTAGATGCTGTTGCCTGTGGTTGAACAAAGTGCGAGCAACAGCACTGGGATTCGGCACGGTCTTCTTCCGCGGGGTTTTGGCGGGCGTTGGGAGCATATTTGCTGTGAGTGTGGTGTGTCTAGAGGATGACTTTGATGAATTGTTGGCAGTCTCAGCTGTGGAGTGGAAAAGGTGGCTGGTTTGTCTCCTTGTGTTATCGAACAGTGAATGACGTTGGGTGTCCTGACTAGCGTCTTTGGCAGTTCTTGGACTCCTCCGTGCGGGAGAATTCTGGGCTGACTGAGGGGGTGAAAAGCCGTTTGGGTTATTGTGACATTTCTGTCCGTCCGTTGATAAATCGGCACGGGTCAAAGAGTCGGGGGAGCTTGGTGTTGAAAGTCCAGGAGAACCTCGAGAGGTGTGTCGCTTGGCTAACCGGGCAGACTGTCGGGTCGAGTATGGTTCAAATGGATCGAATCGTGCACCATGTCGCGGAGTAGGCGGCGTCCTGATGGTCCGCGGGGGCGGTGTGGTGGCCATTGAAGTGGAATTCCTCCTCGTTTCCTCCTTTGAGGCAGTTCAGTATTTGGGGAGCAGGTATTCGTAGCACCGATCGTACAGTTGTTCTGGGAGCACGGGCTAAATTAAAGACAGAGCGAAATAGGCGAGCGATTCCACAGTCGAATACAGGTACAAACGGTATGGCAAACAGTATTCTGCGCGGTGTGAACGGGCAGAGTGGGCGGCAGAGCGGTGGACGACACGCAAAGGACGGAGTGAGGTTGGCGTCTGTGCTGTTTCGGGTATTTTCTGACCAGCCACCGCGTTCCAGAAATGGCGGAGGCTGAACTCTAGCGCCGACTAGCGGTAAGCGCGATACACGCCCCCACCAACATTTGTCCCGCCAACTCCCACCATCGCGGCGGCCAGAGCGACAGTCTCCAATCGATTTCTGCTTGTTCTACGGCACCATGTCTATCTCCAGTGCCCGCGCCGAAATGGAGAAATTGGAATTGTCAGACGACGACACCGACGCCCTCTGGGCATCACCCTCGAAACCACCGAAAAATACTGGTACCACCACCCCTCCTGGCAATGACAATGCGCGTGCCGCACCAGAACAAGACTACGCGCGGAATAGCGAGACCCAATATGACCGCGAGGAAGCACGGGAAGCCGCCTTACGACGAGAACTAGAAAGCGTACGGAACATCAACCAGGTGGTGGAGGGAATCATCGAGAGTTTGGACCGTGCAAAGGGAAACATGGAGGTGAGCAACCATGCCCTTCTTAATACAAGTGGTGACATACAAACATCTACTTATCAATTATATTCTTACAGAACGTTTCCCGCACTGTCACTTCCGCCTCGACGCTCCTCAACACGTGGACCCGCATCCTGGCACAAACCGAGCAAAATCAACGCCTTATCCTCAACCCTTCCTGGCAGGGAGCCACCCAAGACATCGCTGATATTGAGAACGAAGCGATTCTCAAGCAACAGGCGGCTGAAAGAAGGGAATTAGAACTACAGCAGCGGAGGGAAGCGTTGGCCCGGAAAGCTGAGGAAGATGAACGTAAGAGGGCAGAGGCGGCGTCAGCGAGGGGTGCTCGCGGGACGACGCGAACGAGATCACGCGTCTTGGGTCGAAACCCTTCCGTTTCCGGCTCGTATACAGGAACCAGAGGGGCTACAAGGGCGTCAACGACAACGCGTGGAATTCCAACGGGCACCCGACGGCCGGCGACTGAAAGCACCAGAGGTTCTAGTGTTACGAGGAGTCGGGGACGAGTGAGAGGCGCTTCGAGAGATTAGAGGATACCTTATAGAATTAGAATTCAATGATACCCAGGAACAGCACACAATCTAAACCAGCCTCTATTTTTATGCTCTCGACTGTCTGATGCTCCCAGGGTTTGATACCCCCCACAAACCAGCCGGGCAGACTAGCGGCTTGGCACGACCTGCAACGCGTACCCAATAATCATCGCGGAGTTTACCTATCTCCAAATCCCAATCCTTTGCTTCCCCAGTCCAACAGCTTCATCCACCACCAAGAGCCCTCTCCTTTCCAACAACCAGAGAACCATGAATTTTGCTCCATACCAAGACGAAAGCCCCGAGATAGAACGGGCTCTAAGCCCTCCGCTCGCCGATGCGAACCGTTCCAAATCTCCCCCAACACACCAGCAGCGCTCCTCTCCGCTTCCCTCGCCCAGTCACTTTGGCGCACCAGATATAGGGCCCGGAGATGGGGCCGACACAGGGTTTGGAAGGGACGTGGAGGGCGGAAGATTAAGTCTAGGGGCTTTCGAGACGAGCCTGCCTATCCGGATGGACTATGAAGCTATGCTGGCATATCTACTGCTACCTCCGGCGGGAGGCGTGTTTTTGCTGCTGGTGGAGCATAAGAGTGACTATGTCCGGTACGTTGCAAGCTAAGAGAGGGCGGTGGACTGTTGGAATACAGGTGCTAATGACAGAGTATAGATTCCATGCCTGGCAATCGAGTATGCTGTTTACCGTCATATTTGTATGCAACTAAATCCCCAAAGGCCTCTTATCGGGAATGAATCGAATCCTAACACCCTAGCAGATAATCCACATGATATTTGCCTGGTCAAGCGTCATCTCATGGTTGCTATTTATATGCGATCTGGGCCTGATGGGTTTCCTAAGCATGCGTGCATATAGGGACGGTACGCACTGAACTATACTATATCACCCAGTTCTAGAAACATTGCTAATCCTCCCCTCTTTCTCTTACTATAGTCGACTCCCTCGAACACTACGAAGTCCCCTTCTTCGGCCGTCTGGCCAACTCATTCGTCGACGACGAGTAAAAGGATTCGACAATAAATATTGAGGGGATTTGTCGAACATCAGCCAACCCCTACCCATTAACCCGACTGTCCAAAATTTCTCACAACCCATCCATACACCTTCCTACCTCCATCCCACCAACGAGCCCAGCTAGACTAAGCTCTTCTGCTCCACCATACGACACCTCCAGATACCCGACCCTGTCATTCCGCCAGCACCAACAGCTTCGACGTTACAATAATACTCTCTCCCTACCTTCAGCCATCAGGCGACGTTTATGCCCGCCTTTCCAGTTTTTATTTACTTCTCCTTCTGCGGTATATCTTGGAACCGATATAAAGGGGGCTGGGTACGGTGTGGCTCTCTATGTACATGAAACCTCCTACAAACAACCAACCGCCTCCCCCCACCCCCAAACAGACACACACACACCTACCTGCCTTAATATTTTGTATAAATTTGGCGTTCAAGTCCTTTTTTTTTCATTGCTTTCCATTTTCTACCTTTCGCGGGAACGAGAGTACATCTATCTAACGACTTGAACACTGTATATACGCCATGTTTAGAACCCTTCTTTTGTTTTTTTCTGCCCCTTTTAATGTGTGTGAAGCTTGATGCAGCGCAGCGGTAATTTATCTGATTTTGATATATATATATATCTTGATTTTACAACCAAACGCCAATGACAAAGAACCAAACCACTAAAAAGAACTTGGTCGCGAAAGTAATTCATCATAATCTTCATGTGGATTCATTTACCGAGAAGGAAAAATAAGTAACAGGAGTCAGTTGTGGTGGACAATGTAAGGAGCATAATACAGAGTATAAAAACCATAGCAAGAGAGAAAAGCGCGTACCAAAACGTGACAAATCATAAAAAAAAGATACGTCGGGGGTTAGAAACAAAAACATAGGCCTGCTGAAATAACCAAGGGAAATAAAGCAAAAAAATCAAAATCAAAATCAAAAAGACATTCTGGAATACATAGGCATCAAAAAAGGGAAAGAATAGGACAAAGGGAATCAATAGTATGGTTGCCAAAAAAAAAAGAGTATGGCTTAAAGAGAACGAGGGCTTGTAAATGCATCAATGCATCGACGTCAAAAAAATGTCCACGTTCACATGAGGAACAAGAAGAGAAGATCATCAACATCAACATCAACATCAAGAAATTAGATGAGACCATTTGGAAGGGTAGGTCCTGGGTGAATCCAAATCGAAAAGCACCCTATTAGTGAAGATTCGTCTTGCCGTGGTTCGTAGCTCGTCCTAACAGGGCTGGACATAATTACTCGGAACCAAACCAGGACGTGTTCGCTGCGGTCCGGTTACTTCTGCCTCCCACCACCCGTCGTCTTGGTGTCTGAGGACGGCTAGAATGTCTCCCTTTGCAAAGCCGAGTTCTTCGGGAATGGCCGCCGTGTAGCTATACATTGCACGGGCTGTTAAAGACATCGTTAGTCAGTATACGTCTGTGGAAGATAGGATTCAAGGACAGAAATTACTTACCAAAGTGCAAAACAGTGCGCCCATCGCTGCTCAGACTCAACTGCCGGCCACCTCCGTCCACAGTTGCTATGCTTCTGCTTCTAACGCGGTTACCGCTAACGTCAGGGGCTGAACCATAGTACATAGTCATTGGCCGCTGCATGGCACCCTGGCTGCCTCCTCGTCCTCGTTGGCTCCCATAATGGTCCATCTGGCCCCCACCATATGGATCAACCTGGCTCGTTGACAGTTGGAGTTCCATTCCACTTGCGCTAGAGGGTCGATCTTGTCTTCTGAATTGAGGTCGAGGAGAAACAGCTCGTTGTATCTCGGTTGGTGATTCGTGTCGGTCTTGCCGTCGGAATTGGGGGCGAGGAGAAACTGCACGCTGTATCTCACTGGGAGATTCATGGCGAGTGTATTGCTGTGGGGAATAGGAATGACCACTAGTAACAACCTTTGTCGGGGTAGTAGATGGGGACTGGCGATATCTATTGCTCATGCTTCCGGAATGCGAATGGTAGGAAGCGGGACTCGGATTGTTCCTGCTCTCGTACTGCTGACGCGGTTCGCCTCGCGAGGGCGGCGGGTTGGGACTTGCGCTTCGTCGTGGTGCAGGGGCAGGAGACACGGCGCGAGGAATCGCCTGGCTAGGTCCACCTGTTGCCTGGTTGGTACGGGCAGGGCTGTTGAACATGTCCTGCGTCTGTCCAACATACTTTCGGGTTGTTTTCTGCATCTGTGCTGATGTAAACGCTGGCTGAGGAGCACCAAGCCGCTTCACAGTCGGGTCGTAAGCTGGCGGCGGGGTGCCACGCTGAGCGGCGGCAGCATTCGTATCAGAAGCAAGACTCGGTGGGGCTGGGGTCGTGATACCATGATACCTATCGGCGGAGACACGCAGCGATGATTGCTTCCCTACCCCTTTAAGGTCTGCAAGAGCTTGGGCGATGGGGTCGAGATCTTCTCCGTCCTTGCTAGTGTTTGGACCTGGCTTGCCCACATCATCAGGCGAGGCGACATCGAAGACGTTGTTACCGACATTGAGCTGGAAATTGGCCCTTGGATCAACAGGTTCAGGACTCCCAGAGGGACGATCGGTGTACATTGATGGCTTGATGGGACTCGCCTGTTTTGGAGCAGCCCACGTATTGCGATGGGAGGCCGGCGCGGTTGTGGTTGCTGGTGCTGCTTGACGCTCCTTCTCATGCTTGCTCTTTCTTCGGAACGGACTATTGCTGAAGAATGCACTTCTCTTCTTTTGAACTTGCTTTCCGACTGCCATGCCTGGCATAGACACGCCATTTACCGGTTTCTTCGGGGACTGTTTGTTGGTGGGTGGCGGTGGTTCCATGCTGGAGAAAGAGGTTGGATTGGATATATCACTGTGGGAGTCTCTGCTGGATGGCCGATTGCTGCTTCTTTCAGATGGTGGCCCTGTCCTGCAAAACATTGTCATACCATCTGTTGGGTATTCATTGTGAGGGACGACATTCGGGATATCCCCATGCTGGCTTGGCTGGTAGTTGGGAGGAACCTGTCCTCCACGCCGAACATCAAGAGGGGGGGGTTGATGTTGATG
Source organism: Onygenales sp. PD_10 (assembly GCA_032988465.1). Taxonomy (NCBI): domain Eukaryota; kingdom Fungi; phylum Ascomycota; class Eurotiomycetes; order Onygenales; species Onygenales sp. PD_10. The sequence continues at coordinate 43,609 of JANTQH010000026.1, forward strand.
TTGCGGTTGAGATTGCGGTTGCGGTTGCGGCTGCTGCTGTTGCTGTTGCTGCGGTGGCGGACGCTGTGGAGTAACAGTGGTTTCCCGACTATTTGGAGTGGATGGGTCAGCGTGGCCTGACATTCTCATTGCGAGCTCGGATTTGGGGTCATGGTGAGATTCATAGGTGGATGGTGCGGGCGATGAGCTTCTGAAAGCTGGGTTAATAGTCCGTTGGAATTGAGCAACCGAGTAGCTCTCTTCTTCAGACATTTCTGACGACGTATCGTTGAGATCTCCACGACAGAAATTGATATATTTGGGAGGATCCGGGATCTCCTGCCCGGTTCCTCGTTCCATGATGAAGCCACTGATATCCTTCTCAACCTCACAACTCTCTAGCGAGACTCGGATTTTTTCACAAGAGGCATCGTCGCTGACACAAGCCGTTGAGGCAATGTTAGCATAATTCCAAAGGCTGCTCTTTGTAAAATCTAGTCGTTCTTCTTCCAAATCTTGGAATTTCTAGAAGTAATTGTTAGTCTTAACGCTTCCCGGATGTTGTGGGTCATCCCACTTACGTCGCATGCAGCCTTCCACTCTTTATTCCAACGACCAGTTGTCTCCTCGAGTACCTTGACCGCGCTTTCGTACTCGCTACTGTTGGAAGCAAGTTGGATTTGTGTCTTCTCCAATTTTTGTTTATTTTTGCGCTCCTCTTGTCCCATAACCATATGTCCCTGGGCCAAATATCCCTTGATCCGTAGGCAATCTTGCTCGTAGCGATCTCGCGACTAGACCACAGATTCTGTTATTATAAACCGCAAATCTATCCGTAACGGGGGGTTCACCTACCTTGTTGACAGCCTGTGTCTGCTGGACCTTAATTTTGAGCAGCTTCTCAGTACCGTTTTGCACAATCTTTCTCCGCTCCTTCATCCCACCAGCAAATGCAGCCAATGGCTCTTCCAGTTCGCTTTTCATCTGCGATGCGATAGCTGCATGTGTTTTTCCAATCGCCTCTGTTTCCCCCCGTACAGAATCCAGTGACGAGCGTAACGAGCCGGTCTCGCACGAACCCAGAGGTTTGCGGCATAGGGCCAGAAGCTTCCTCGCGTATTCATCTTCTATAGCGGCGCGTACTATTTGGAAAGCATATGTCAGTAATGCTGCATCGCAAACCAGTTACCACGCTATATATATATATATTCACTTACTACTATAGAAAGCTCTCAGCTCATCGCAAGTAACTTTCGCATTGTGCACCCGCTCTAACATCGGTATCACGCCAGCGTCATCTTTGCCCCAGAAGTTATTCGCAACTAAACGGCACCTATATCAGCACCGTTTTCGATTCACAGTCTTTGAAGTCGCGAAATGAGTCCGTGAACGTACAGGACAATGAGACGCCGGGAGCCTCTGAAACCGGTCCTGGCATTGTGGACTACCCTCCAACAAAGCAACCAGGCTTATGAAAATGGCAATCTGTTATTCAAAGAAGATATCAGATATGGGGGAGGGGGAGGGCGCCCTGTTCAGTTCGCGACGCTCGGCCAGCAGCAAGGGAGTCTGGGAAGAGGGGGGAGGAGAATGGGGTCGACCCGTACTTAAAATGAGAGCCGTCCGCCTTGTGGTCCGTGGAATGGAGGGATCGGAACTGCGGGACTGGATCTCGAAACAAGGAGGTTAATGGGGTCTGCCGTCCGAGATGATTGTTTTGACGCCGTCTCCACAGCAACCGCGGCGGCGCTAAGGGGTTGCCAACAGGCGGGGGCTTCTGATTGGCCGCCAATTTCGATGCCAAGACTAGCCTGACATCGGCTTCGATGGATTTACAAAACGACAGCCTGCATTTCTCCCTATCTTTGGATATACTTGGGTGTTTATAATACATCTTTCGAATACCGGGATGCCCTCTTCTTCCTGGCCCGCCCCTCAAAACTCCCATCTCCAGTCCCGTTTCGCACGTTCCGCATATGCTGTCTGCCAGTCCAGACAGTCGGATCTACTCCGTTTGGCCCCGCAGGATGTAGGTTCTTCGCGCTTTACAGCCTCCTCGGCAGCTGGGGTATCATGAATTAGTGATTCTAGCATATCAAAACTCTCGTCGTCGAGAAGCTGGGCCGGTATGTTGCGAACACCATTATCCTCCGTTCCCTTCATGGGAAGGACGTCTTGTGCGGTGGACTGGCGCCCGGATATCGTACCGTCACCAGATGGCAAGCCATTAGAAATGTCCCCAGGCTGCTGGAGGCTATTATCCGCCGTGACGCACTCTGTGAACCCCTTCTGAATTGTTTGAGGCTCTTGTCCGGAGACAGTAGCCGCATCCTCGGACGGCGGGGCGGGTGGTTGGCCATCAATACAGCCAAATTCAACCCTCTGTCCAGGGGTAAGTAAAGATTCGGACAAATTCAAATTATTGATATCCCCCCAAGCGGAGCGTCTCTCTTTCCAATCCATCGCTGCATTCAAGACCTCCTCCGCCTTTTCATCCATTCCATCCTGTCCACCTGCTCTATCCGAAATAGCTTTTTTTGCAAAATTGCTGCACGACCATCTATGTAAAGTGTGGTTGACGGTCAGTTGCCATACGAAAACATCGTTCTTCTGGGAACCGGCTCCGTTTAGGCGATTTACCATCCGGTTGAAAGCGTTTATATCATCCGGAAGTTCGAGAACAATCATGTAATGACAGCCACTGAGGTGAAGGGCCGAGACGGAATCCTCCTGGTCCTCGTTCAAGACAAGGACCTGGAGTTCCGCATGCGGGTCGTTGAACTGTAAGATGGCACTGTCCTTTTGCAATTGACTCATTCCATGTCTCACCCACGCCGTGGGGACCCCCCAGTTCTCAACGACCATTGTGGCTAACCATGCAGTCGGGATATGTTGAGCCACCATCACGAGGCGTTCGTCCTTCAGCTCGCATATTTCGTAGACAAGCTTAGTGATATACCTGTTCACGGGGCCCATTGCTTGCAGCTCTAACGCTCTAGTGAGCCGTGTTCGAGGGACATGATACTGATATTCGCTTTCTGCATGGCAATGTTTTAGGAAAAATTCCAGCCCATGGAATGGCTCTCTGTAGATTTTCTCTACACGCCTAACCTTTTTACTGGACAAGTTCACCCGATTGTAAAACGATTTGAATTTGGGACAAATTGAACACGTCGCCAGCGTATGTATTTTGTGTATATCAAGTCCGTCTTCTTCGCTAGCGCCGCGGTGGGTACCCGAAGGCTTTGTCAGGCTGGCGTGTAAGTGGCAATATTCTAACTGCTCGCGCACATTGAATCTCAAAAGGACTGCATTGATATGGTTGACTGGAGGTTGGCCGTCTACTTTCGTGCCGTTGGCTTCTAATTCTTGTGTTCCGGCGATCGGGAAGGGTTCTAGGTTTGTATTCTGATTCATAACCTTGCTAGCTAGGTGCGGGTTTGCTATAGGTCCGCAAGCCCAACCATCGTGAACCACCGAAGTGCATCTTTTGGCGTGATGATAGAGGGATTGTTTCTCCTGCGGAGTAAGAGGCGGCAAATATTCTAACGCCTCGCAGTTCGACGACGCAGCCCGTGCGGAATTTGCTGTCTTGCTTTCTCGGGCAAATGGGAAGGCGTCATCCTCATCGTCCTCTTCCGGGTCCGATGGGATGTCAAACTCTAGGATGTCCTCAGTTACCTCATCCGTAGGCGGGAGAATGATTTCCCCGGATTCACTGAGCTCCATGTAATGAACCGGCCTCGCTGGATTATTTTTAATGTGTCTCTCGGGAAGATCCGTATTCTGGGACTTGTCGCGCAGCCAGGTCCACAGCCGCAGGACTACAAAAGCCCTATGGAGATCCTCGGTGTCTGGAAGGTAATTTTCGCAGTTGCTTGAATCTTGTCGCCACACGCTGTGGAATTGTTCCGGTATATTTTTGATCAGCTTGATGAGCAAATTTGCCGTTATCGCAAAGCCACAATATGCGAGCTGTTCTTCATCGTTGCGGGAGTCTAATACATCCTGTACCACATTAGGATCAATCCGCATCGCTGCAGAATAGAAAAGATGTTCGACGGCGTTTTTGTTGGGGCGCGTAGCGCGTAGAAAAGAGAAGAAGGCAAGAAATTGTGGTATCCTTTGATCCTTCGTCGAGGAAGAGCCTTGTTTTGCCGTGCCCCACTCGCTCATTCGCAAAGCCGTGTACTCCTCGAACAGTGGCTCGTTCTGGTGTAAAAGATCTCCAAGGTATTGGGTGTTGGGACAGGCCTTCAGATAGCCGCAAACTAAGCCCTGGTCCCTGTAAAATGTGCCCTTTTTTACGCCAACTTCGATGCAGCGTATGCCCTCTGGGTTATATTTTTTGGCTTTTGCAATCTCCGCGAAGGTTATGGAAAGGGGTCCTTTCTTGCGTTTAGTTGCATCCTGGGTTGAAGACATGCTTGGCTAACAAAAAAGGTATTAGTAGATATAAAACAAGGCTAACCGAGTGACAAGTAATCGAGATGCTGTCCGCAGATAGAACCTTGGAGCCTTAAAACCAAATGGCAATGAAGAATCAGGGGAAGAGAATGCTGTCCTTGTCTGGAGCTGTAAGCCGGTGACAAGAGGGTTAGAATCGTAAAACCAAGGATAACTACTCCGTAGTGGTTGGGCAAAACTGTTGGTAGATAAGCGTAATCTGAGGATATAGGAGCATAATTTCTTTCAATTCGTAAGGAGGTTCCTAGGCGCTTACTGAGCCAGCTGTAAAGCCTCGGGGTCTTTTTAACTGAAGGAATGATTGAAAGTAACGCAAAACTAGAGGTGCTCATTCAACATCCAGTCTCATCATCCGCATGATGCTTCCTGATCATCTAAGTTTCACAAGGAATGGCAGAGAGCAAGATATGTGACGCATAACTCAAACACGAGTGATTTTTTTTTTTTTTAAAAAAGTCATGTCAAGTAGAACAACGTGTAGAAAGACTTGTGCAGATTCAGTTAGCAAGGGATTTTAGGGTACAAACTTACTAAGGGAAGTGTTTGAAGAGCTTGAGAAGAAATGAGATATTTCTAATGATTAGGGCAGGCGGGGGAATGTGGTCAAGAAGTTAGTGCTTGAAGCAATGGTTGGGCTAAGAATGGCGTGTTGACGGGAATCTCGAGGTCGGAGGTTAGGAGGCCGATGTCAAGCATAACAGATTCAAGGTTATATCTTTGGAGTATTGGGAAGGCAGCGGGCAAGAGAAAGAGTGGGAGGCATACGATGATGGGGTGAAGAGGCCTGGATATCTTCCTTGGATTTTACTGCGAGGGTTTATCTGTTTTTAAGATTCGGAGCAAAGCCGCTGTCTGTTCTTGGGTAGACCGGAACATGTTCTGCAACTGTTGATACCAGCTATCTGTTCATATACCAGTATTCTTGAGCTTCCGCTCGCTCCTTGGCTTGTATGCTCTCGTTCCTCTATGTTAATAGACCGATTTATAGCAGCAGCTTATGGATGTCAGAATTAACATCTGTGATATTCACTTTTCAACTCTTCCACAAGAAAAGTTGTATCCGGAGAGATGATTTGTTGTTTGGGAAATAGGCGCTCTCATCATGTTTGTGGACTTCATCCTCGTCAAAGAGGGTGATTTGTTGGTAGCATACCAGTAGTTAGACCTAGAAAGACCCAACTCCAAAATAACGGGCCATTGAGGTTAGAGAAGTGTTGCAGTCCGCTTCGTCAATAGCTGGATATGATCTTCTGAGTCTGGCAAATCCTGGAAGAGAGATTGGAGTCTCACTCGGACGGTACTAGTACTAGTACTATGATCGAGTGAAGCCAAGGGGAGGTAGAGACTGACATATTTATCGCCACAAAAACTGGTAAAAGTCAGTCTGAGAAATTGAGCAATGTTCGTTGGCCCAAGTAACAACAGCCTGGTCAATATGTACGCTGGTACCTGATCAGACACCCGCAGATTCGTAGAGAAATGTCCTGAGGTTGGAAGGTTGTTGAAGTTGAACCTTGGAAACCCTGGGAACTGTCCAGATCACGTGCGCACTAGCCACATCTTTCACGTGACCCGAGCTTGGGCGACTGCATCCGTCCATCGACCTGAACATTCCCAACTTTGAAGCCAAAGCTCCTCCACCCCCTCGCATCTCAACCCGCTCGCCAGCCCCCTCGATTCCTCGCTGCTACCACAAGCATTCGTCGTCCCCGTTTGGAGACGCTGTGTAGACCGTTTTCGTGTGTTTTGCCGGCCTTTTCGCCCGTCAACCCCTCGACCCTCGAGCACATCCTCGCCCAGCCATCGTTTTTCATTCGGAATCGAACGTTCCCGTGCAGTCGACTCTCCATCACCGATGATCGCATCTAGATGAGCTCCGCTCACTCATCTTCTGGCATAGATAAGCCAACAGCTTCCAGGGCGGCTAGATCCCAACAGTCAGTTTGGGGTTCAAGCCGTGGCATCGCACCCCTGTCGACTGATCTCTCGACCTCTTCCGCCAACGGGTCGCCCTTGACATCCACCTTTTCTGCTGTCCTAACATCCTCCAGCCGCCTCCCCAATAATCGCAATATCCCATCCCCAGCATCCACCCCTGCTTCGTTCCCTTCCCTCCAGCAAGCTGGCGGGCAGCAACAGCAACACTCCGCCCAGACAATTTCTTCCCCAAAACCTCGAGCTCTCACCCCTTCGTCGGCATCGCATCTGGCTACCTCGACGGCTTCAGGAGGAGGCAGTGGGGGTGGTGGCGGAGGCGGAGGAGGTGGTATTGGCGGCGCTGGTATTTCCAGGAGCGCGGCCTTCTCCCCAGTTTTGACGGGCACACCTACAGGATTCCCATCCGATAAACCAGGGTCTGCTACCGCTTCAGGCGCAAACCTTGGCCAGTCCTCGCTGTCCAAAATTTCTGTTGCTCAGATTTTTCTTTTGTTGGATTCTATTAACGAGAAGGAAGGAAAGGAAAAGTGGGAAACTAAGGCTGCACAAATTCACAAGGTATGTGTTGTTCCGCGCTATGAGTGTTTCCCTCGCCAGTTTGTGTTGCTGCTGACAACCTCGTCAAAGCTTGTTGATTCAAACGGTATGGAGGTATTTTCAAAATATTTCCGTCGCCTCCTCTCTGGCAACGCACCCCAGATCTTCCCTGGGGTCAACAAAATGGTAGAGAACGCAGGAAACTATCCTTTGCTCGTCCAGGAGGTCCAAAAGGTGTCACAGGATCCCGATCAAGCCCAGAAGATAGCCGATACTGTTGATACTTCCGATAGCGACATCTTTCGAGATTTCGATCTTTCAACATTCCTTGACCATTTTAAATTAGACCCTATCGCCAAAGTCGCGCTGACACTTGCCTTCAAGAATGTCAGCAAGGCTGATTTGCGCACAAAAGGTTAGTTAACTTCCACCGGCAGCGTTGTTTGAAAACTGGGGCTAATTGTTGTCAACCGCATAGCCGATGCAATTCTTACAAACTCCATCCCCCAATTCCTCCACAGCCTTTCCATCATCTCCGAGACGAATAAAGATTTCACCACGTCATTCATCGGCCTCACCTTGGAACGCTTTATCCTTCACCCGCCTCGTAATTTTGACGACGACATTAAACAAAAGCTTGTATACGCGTCCCGGGCGCGTTACCAATCCTCAGAGATGGACATCCCGCCAGAGATCGAGTCAGCTATGCAAATGTTTGGGCTGTCTGATCCTCAACTGAGTCTTGTTCGCCAGATACAGGTTCGAGGACCAAAGGCTATGAGCACTCGGGAGAGCATCGTTGAAACCATAAACTCGGTTGGCCCTAACGGTTGGAGTGAAGACCAGATTGCATGTGCTCTCTTATACATAATAATCTCTCAGAATTGGCGGCAATTCTCCCCAGAGTTACTTCTCACCACTGTTCAGAATCACCAATCAGGTGAAACTTTCAACTGGTCAACCTTCTTGCGGAGCTTTGATCGGGGTGGCCTCCTTATCGATGCCAGCCAGTTTGCTCGATTGTTCAATTCCCTCATCTCTGCTTGTCACGACAATCCAGCTATCGATACTCAACTGCTTTGGAGTGGGGAATGGGAAAACCGAGACACGCAACTATCATTTTTAACGGCTGCCCTCTCCTCTAACATCGACATCACCCGTATCCCGAACTTCCGTTCCACATTCCCTCTCGACATATTTAACGACGCTTCTGACACTGTGCGACAACAGGCCGAGCAGGCACAACGTAGCTTGCTTCGCTCGTTTGATGCAGTTAAAGCTATCTTTGACCTTATTCTTAAGACTCCTGGTACGTGGAGTCTTCCAGACAGCCAGCGATTTGTCAAAAACGTTCTTCAACATGACCTTCCCATCTTTCTTTGCTCCGCATTTGCCATCCCTCAGCCATGGAGTCCCGTTCAGATCAACTTCGTCGTGCGTTCTTTCTCGATTTTCCTATCCAAGCGACAGGATGGTTATCAGTTCGCCCTCCACGGCGTTTGGAAGCTTGACCGAACCTGGGTAGTAGAACAGCTTTATTCAGCATTTACTCAGGACCCTTCATGCACCGAACTCGTATACGAGCACGCCGTGGAACATGGCTGGTTAGACCACATGTTGGAATATACGAGCGGCTTATCAATGGACCTTGCTGCCTTAGCTCACCGAAAGGCCGACTACGATCTCGAACAATGGGTGAAAAACACAGCACAAAAGGCGCAGATAGACATGGGAACCTTGTTGTCCAAGTTCTTGAGAATCAAGGCTGAGGATGAATTGAGTATCCAACGGAACGAACATCCAACGCCACATATGGTTACCTTATCGGTCAAGACGGTCTATACACTCCTGCAGATACTTGAGGATTACATTGCAGATCACGAAACCCTGACACCTATCCAACGCATCTGTCTTCAGACCTATCCGCGCTTAATAAACTATGGCGAAGGATTTGACGATATCATCGAGGCCAATGGAGCTCATGGTAATTCGATCCCGGAAGAAATCGATAAGCAGATGCAAGATTTATTCGGCAAAATGTACCATGAAGAACTTTCACTGCGAGAGATTCTTGAACGGATGCGAAAATACAAAACGTCACGCGATCCCGCAGAGCAGGATCTATTCACCTGCATGGTCCATGGCCTTGTGGATGAATACAACTGTTACCACACTTATCCACTCGAGGCGTTAACTAAAACAGCTGTCATGTTTGGCGGCATTATCAACTTTAGGTTGATATCCGGCATCCCACTCAAAGTTGGTCTCGGAATGATACTTGATGCTGTTCGGGAACACGAGCCTCATCAACCTATGTACAAGTTTGGTGTTGAAGCCATCGAACAATTAATAGGCCGCCTCCCCGAATGGGCTGGATTCTGTAATCTCCTTTTACATATTCCCAGTCTCCAAGGGACCCCGATTTATCGCAGGGCCGAAGAAGTGCTTCGTGAACAAGGCCATCACCCCATCAGCGAAACAGACGGAGCCGAAATGAACGGTCTGTCTGAAGGTATGGCTATGACTAACGGCATCAATGAGCTTTTGGCTGTTGATAACGCCCCTCACAACTTCAAGTCCCTCCATGTCGACCCACTTCCCGAACCCAATATCTATCGCGAGCCCAACGAGGAGGTTCATGACAAGATTCTCTTTATCTTAAATAACGTTTCCGAGCAGAACATCGAGGGAAAGCTGAAAGATCTCAAGGATGTCTTACAGGCGGAACACCATCAATGGTTCGCCTCATATCTTGTGGAAGAACGGGCCAAATTACAACCAAACTTCCAACAACTATACCTCGACCTTTTGGATCTTATCGGTGACAAGACTCTTTGGGCGGAGGTCCTTAGGGAAACCTATGTTAGCGCTATCCGACTCCTAAATGCAGAATCCACGATGAACTCGGCTACTGAACGCACGCACTTGAAGAATCTGGGTGGATGGCTTGGTTCCCTCACCATCGCCAAGGACAAGCCGATTAAACATAGAAACATATATTTCAAGGATCTTCTCATCGAAGCATTCGATAGCCAACGCCTAATGGTTGTGATCCCCTTCACCTGCAAAGTGTTGGTGCAAGCCATGAAGTCCACAATCTTCAAGCCACCGAACCCGTGGCTGATGGATATTCTATCTCTATTGATGGAAATATATCACTTTGCAGAGTTGAAAATGATTCTCAAATTTGAAATTGAGGTTCTTTGCGGAGATCTAGAATTGGATTACAAAATCATTGAGCCATCGACATGTATCAGAGAACGGCCAGCCCAGGTCGAAGATAGCATTCCGCCAGCTAATATACCCGAAGGACTGGAATCCTTCGCCGATATGTCGCGTGCCATCCAGAACGAAAGATTATCTCCAGCCGCCATCTTTTCTAGTCTCCCTAATCTCCCCAATTTGGATCAAATTCTGGTCCTCCCTCCTGCTAATAGTGCCATGCCGGATCCTAATGTCATTAGGCGAATTGTTCATGGTGCTGTGGAGAGAGCAATTGCCGAAATCATCGCACCTGTCGTGGAGCGTTCCATTACAATTGCTTCGATATCCACAGCCCAGCTCATCCTGAAAGATTTCGCGATGGAACCAGACGAAGAAAAGGTTCGCCAGGCCGCGAGAACTATGGTTCGCTCCCTCGCTGGCAGTTTAGCTTTAGTAACGTGCAAAGAGCCGTTGAAGATGAGTATGACAAACTATATTCGAATGCTTCAACAGGACCAGTCCGAGCAACCTATGCCTGAGGGCCTAGTGATTATCTGTGTCAATGACAATTTGGATGCAGCATGTGGTATTGTTGAAAAAGCAGCAGAGGAGAAATCTCTGCCAGAGATCGAAAAGGTCATTGAATCTCAATTAGAGGCCCGCCGCCGTCACCGAGCATCTCGTCCAAACGAACCCTTTATCGACCCCTCAATTAGCCGCTGGGGGTTTTTCATTCCTGAGCCGTATAAGCAGGTTCCCGGCGGTCTTAATAAAGAACAATTGGCTATATATGAGGGATTCGCTCGCCAATCCCGGGGAACTGGCCAGTCTCATATTCAGAACGCCTCCACCGACTCCGGAAAGCAAATACCAGATGTTCTCCAAGAATCCTTCCCTTCCATCCCTAACCTATCAACCCCCGCCGAACAACCCGCCGTCCCTCACCATGTTTCACAGCCCCAACAAGAATCCGCCATGCATCAACCAGCTATTGCCGCTGCTCAACCCCAGATAAACGGCTTCGGTGATACCCGTGAAAAGGTTGAGAATCTTGTCTCGCAGTTGCAGCTAGTCGCCCGGAATACTTCAGAGCAACACCTTAAGGACCTTGGTCGGGATACTCCTCTTTTTCAAGAATACAACCAAGTCATGCGCACACTCCTTTCCTCCCCAAACAATGAGGATTTGGCGAGATTAGTGGCTCTCAAGGTATGCTCGATTTTATACTCTCATCCCGAGAGTAGTCTCGAAATCGAGCTTCTTGTCCACCTGCTCGCAAAGATTTGTGGACTCTCCTCCGTCGTTGCCAGATATACCTGGATTGTACTTTCTGAATTGGACGATGAGCACATGCTTGAGGTCCCTGTCACCGTCGCTCTCATCGATGCTGGGTTGATGGATCTTCATCGGGTTGATATGATTCTAACGAAGCTAATTCAAGAGAAGAATGTCGCTGCTCTTGGACTGCTCTCTGATTTCATCGATCGACTCCTCCTTAATGATGAGCCTTCGGCTTTGCGATCAGATTTCTCTGGTAGTCTTGACGCGATGAACAAATGGGTTGTTGAAGACTCAGAGCTCCCCGTGGCTAACGACATTATCCGCAAGCTCCGCGAGTCTGGAATTCCGGAGGTCGTCAATCCTCTCCTTAACGATCAGGCCCGCACAAAGAGGGATCAAATGGAATACATATTTACCGAATGGATCGGCGTCTACAAATATCCTAACGCCAATGATAGGACATACAGCACTTTCCTCAAGGACATGCACCAGCGCCAGGTCATGAACAACCAGGAAGATTCGGCCCTGTTTTTCAGACTCAGCATTGATATTTCGGTAGCCATGTTTGAACACGAGTGCCAAAATCCCGCGGGCAGTCTCGACGAAGCTTTCTTATACATTGACGCACTCGCGAAGCTGGTCATCTTGCTGGTTAAGTTCCAGGGTGAGAGTAACGGCGCCGTCAAGGCGAGCAAACCTGTCTATCTGAATTCCATTCTCTCGCTCCTAGTACTTGTCTTGAATCACCATCAGGTGATGCGTGGCGAAAGCTTCAACCAGCGAGTATTTTTCAGGCTTTTCTCCAGCATTCTTTGCGAATATTCCATGAGTGGTCTCCAGAGAACGGAGCAGCATAAAGATATGATGGGAATTTTTGCGGACAGATTTTTGTCTCTGCAGCCCAAACACGCTCCTGGATTTGTCTATGGTTGGTTAGCTCTGATCTCGCATCGGGTCTTCATGGCGGGTATGCTTAATGTGGAGGATCAGTCGGTAAGCTTCAAAAATCCTATTGGGCCATATTTACTAGCTCTTACTGACAAGAACAACGTTAGGGGTGGGAATCATTCTGCGAAATCATGCAGGTTTTGCTGTCATATATCGGCGAACAGCTCAAACCAGCCAATGTTTCGTTTGTCGCCAAAGACATCTACAAGGGTGTCCTTCGAATCTTACTTATCCTCCACCATGATTTCCCCGAATTTGTGGCAGAAAATCACTATCGATTCTGCAACGTCATCCCATCTCATTGTGCTCAGCTCCGGAATCTTGTCTTGAGCGCCTATCCATCATCGTTCCAGAAGCTCCCTGATCCATTTAGAGAAGGGCTGAAGGTTGATCGGCTAGACGAAATCCGCAAGGCTCCCAAAATCGCAGGTGATATCGCCGCTCCTCTTCAGCGCGCGAACTTGACGAGCGTGGTTGACAATGCCTTCCGCGGACCCGCATCCGACGCTGCTATCCATCAAATTTGCGAGGCGATATCAAACCCACCCGCCAAGGACGCCGGTTTATTTTTTGCCCAGATCAACGTAGATGTTGTTCTATTGAATTCTCTCATCTTGTATATTGGGCAAAGCGCAGTTGCTTCCCCAAATCAAAAGGGTGGGGCCGTCACCTTCAACAATTCTCCTCAAACCGCGCTTTTGGAGAAGCTTTCCAAATCTTTGCAGCCTGAAGCTCGATACTACTTCCTCAGCGCTATTGCCAATCAACTACGATATCCCAATAGCCACACGCACTACTTCAGCTACATCATCTTACACCTTTTCGGATCGGCTGAACAAGCAGATCAACAAGGCTCCGACATTCGCGAACAGATCATCCGTGTCCTTCTCGAGCGACTGATTGTGCACCGGCCACATCCATGGGGCTTGATTATCACCCTCCAGGAGCTTTTACAGAATGGCAGCTATACTTTCTTCCGCTTGCCATTCATCCAGGCGACACCCGAGGTAAGCCTTTTCTGAGCGTTGAATATCTTTGCAAGTTTCGTTGCTAACTCAGCTTCTTGTTTAGATCGGCCGTCTATTCGATGCATTGCTCCAGCACATCCAACAGCAAAGCCCACGGGCCGCTTGAACGCTATATTGTTCGCTCTACATGTTCTGTTTAAAGCAGGACACACAGAATCTCGCTCCGTCCACCAATTCGAGCCCGTATTACTATGGGCCTAATTTGGGATGGGGGAATATATCTCACGACTATAATTAAGCCTATTTGAAAGTTCCAGATAGTTCTTTAAAAGCCACTTCTATTCATTTCTAAAGGTGCAGGTCGCGGGGTTTACTGGGTCGTTTTATGTTTCTTTTCCATTTCGCGAGGTTTTGCGTTTTTTTTGGCCGGGTATGCATGTTTGAGAGTATGCTTAACCATATTGATTTGAGAGGCTGCAGTACATGTTCTTTTTCTTTTATATTTATCACATGCTTTTACTCTTCTTCTATTCATACGCCGCCTAGCTTTTTATGATCGTCTCCTATTTTCGAAATGCGGTTATGGAAAGGGGTTTTTGCCACGGAAGTAGACACGGGGGGCTGGGAATGGGGGCTCCTCTCTACGTTTTGTATTTATAAAACTCGTCAATTTAGCACATGCATTTCTTACGTCGTTTCGGAGCGCTGTAGAATATCTAGCATTTGAAATCCCAGTCCCTTAATTGTTGACTGGAGTGGGAGTTGCAAATGTTGGCTTAGAGACTAGCCCTATGACGTCTGGCGCTCAGTCACATGCTGGCTATCGCAGCCAAAGCTTGGAAGTCAACCTCACATAACGAGCACATCGCGATAGAGCAGACGGGCATCCCACCCAATGGACCCAATATGGAGGCTGCAGGGCAAAACACGTCCCTAATTGAGAGAACAGTGGTATGCCTTTATCCTCGTCAACGTACCTCCTCTCCCTCTTGTTCAAGCTCTTTATCGCTTACCTCTCCAGACCTCCGCCCAATCGATCTTCTCCAAACAAGCCCAACGAGCCTACGTGAACACCATCCTCTTCGCTCTCAGCTCTCTTCTCGTCCTCTGCGTGTCTGTCCTCGCCTACATACTATTCTACTACAACTATGTCCCGCAGATCGGGCTAGAGCGGCAGGTTCATTTGCAATTCGGGTACGCTGATTTATTCCCATCATACATCCAACCCAGACCCTCGCGCAAGGAAGGGAAACAAACCGAAGCAGCCATAACAAAAAAAACTAATATCCCTTTCCCAAACGAACTTGCAGTGATGGCCACCCCTACGGGACAGCATCTCTCGGCTCCTCGCTAGTCTCTGCCCAGCAATATGATGTCTCCGTCTCCCTCCACCTCCCCCGCACCCCTTCCAACCTCGCCGCAGGCAACTTCATGCTCGACCTCTCCCTCTATTCACAACCAAGCAACAGCCCCCAACCCGCTACAACGGAGCCTATCCTATCCAGCAAAGACCTGATCGTGCGATCGCGCCGGCCGGCAATTCTGCCTTATGCGTCCTCGCTCGTGGATACGGGGCGTCGCATTTCGCGAATGCCGTTTTATGTGTTTGGGTGGAAGCGGGAGGCGGAGAGGTTGAAGGTTGTCATGATGGAGAGGGTGGAGTTTGCGAAGGGGAGGGGGAAGGGGGGGAGTATACCTGCGCAGCTGAGATTGGAGATTCAGAGTCCGGAGAGGATGCAGGTTTATAGTGCTGTTGTGAGGTTTGATGCGAGGTTTAGTGGGTTGAGGTATGTTCTCGTCTATCACATATATGTTTGTACAGGGAAGGGGCTCTGCGCTAACGAATGGGTCTTAATAGGTGGATTATGTATAACTGGAGAACTCTATCATTCGTGATTTTTACGTCGACGTTCTGGTTCGTCTCGATGATATGTACGTCTTCGGTTTGGATAGCTCTGGCGAACCAGGAGGAGCCCATTATTCCCACCGTTGCACGCAAACCAAAGCTGGAAGAAGAAGAAGAAGAAGAAGGTGATGGTAGCGATATCTCTATCAAAGAGGAAAGTGAAGACGAGGGACATGATCCATCGAGGCTTAGTTTACGTCGTGAACGGCGGGCGAGTAGCGAGGCCGATCGGATCAAGAAGGAAGAAGATATTGAGGAGTCTACGATGATCCAACCATTGGTTGGAGAGGGGGAACCGGAAGTTGATCCCTCTCCTGCTGGTGCGAGCACGGGGGCGGATTCGGAGCGACCGGCTCAGCGGCGTAGAGGACATATCCGTTTTGAGGATGAGGAGGCAGAAAATTGATAACAGCAATATTTGCGCCTGAATAATTTTTCCTTTTGATACCCGTTCAAGTATATGGTTTTCTTTAATATGGTATGCAAACCGATACCCTCTCGGACATTTCGGAATTCAATATTTATCCAAATAGGGGTGTGCATCTGGAAAGTAACTGGAGACTGTGACATATCTCGTAGCGTCAATCGGCCGCAAGGTAGCTGCAAACCTCCCTCAAATGAGAGAAGAAGACACAATAGAAAAACGAATCACTTAGAGTATCCAGATCGATGCAGAAATGTGCTGTGATGGTTATTCCATGGTTAGACTGTGGAGATAAGCCAGCTATGTTTCCACATGCTTCAAGCAATCTTTGAAAATGAATTCTTGTTTTGTATAGTTGACTTGAACCCAGGCCCAGCGGAAATCTTCCCTTAAAATACTATGAACCATCATGGTTTTGTTTGAACCAAGGGAATTATTGGGTAAGGGCTTTTCTGAAGGCTGATAAAAGGGGGGTTAGTAAAAAAGAAACGGTTGCTTGTTTACGGAGTAGAGAGAAAGTTGCTTCGATAAATAACTTACATGACAGATTCCCTGATGGCGATTTCTAGGCTTTCTGCAGTGGTTACAGAGGGCCAATAGTGGAATAAATATACATTTCATGAGAGACAGCCCTGGAGCCCTTCAATAGTAGTACTGACTGGTACGTGCCTTTCAATTCATACTAATAGAGATCAAAGGTGTAGATTCATGAAATGAACCTGTCTACTGGATCAATTTCTGCATAAGTTAAGGAAGTTTATCTGAAAATAAGACAGGCCCATTCTTAAAAATAGTGAAGATGGCATCATAATCTGTAAATAAATACAAGAGCAAAAAGGAGGCCATGGCCTTGCGGTCAAATAATATCGGCCCGACTATTTCTCCGGCGCAATTGAACTTCCCTCCGCTCTTTGTAGATTATTGCGCGAACATAACAACCTCCATATCAACTCCCACTCCATTGACAATGCATATCCTTGTAAGTTGGGATCTATCTTATTATTAAACTGTCCGCTTCTCCCAATTACCCCTGGGACTCACATCGCAGGTGTACGCGGGCAATCCCGCCCTGCTGGGGCTCTCCCCTAACCCCGCCCCCGCCCCCGCCCCCGTCTTAGCCCCTAAACCCAACCCCGAACTGAGATCCAAGATAGTATTCAACCATCGTATCCTATGCTAATATCTCTTCTTCCAGGTCACCAACGACGATGGCCCCCCATCCTCCCAATCGTCCCCGTATATCCACAGCCTAGTCCACACGCTCGAGAGCGCCGGTCACGTAGTATCAGTGGTTCTCCCACACAGACAACGGTCATGGATTGGCAAGGCACACCTCGTCGGAGCCACCGTCAAACCGACCTATTTCCGCCCAGGCACACTCCACAAGGATGACGGGACAATCCACCACCTCCCGCAAGGCGTCGACGGGGAGCAAACGTGCGCAAACGAGTGGATCCTCGTCGACTCCACGCCAGCCAGCTGTGTCCAGATCGGACTGTTTCACTACTTCAAAGACCGCGGGCCGATCGATCTGGTGATCTCGGGCCCTAATTACGGGCGGAACACAACGGCCGTCTTCGCCCTGTCCAGCGGGACCATCGGTGGTGCGATGGAGGGTGCGGTGTGCGGGTACAAGGCGATTGCACTCTCGTACGCTTTCAGTTCGAGAGATCATGACCCCATCGTCATCGCGGAGGCGTCGCGGCATTCCGTCCGGCTGATCGAGCATCTTTTCAAGAATTGGAATGAGACCGTTGACCTCTACAGTATCAATGTTCCGCTGGAACCTGGGGTCGGGGAGGGGAAGATCTTGTACACGAATGTGCTGGATAATCGCTGGACTGGGAGCTGTTTTGAAGCCATTGATGCTGAGACGAGCGGGGAGGGCCCGGATTTGCAGGAGCAGAAACTGCGGCAGGCTGGGGAGTTGGATGCGCAGCGTGGAACGGGGACGGGGACGCAAACGCCTAGACATCGACATATGCAGTTCAAGTGGGCGCCTAAGTTTACGGATGTCTTTAAGAGTGTGGATCTTAGTGCGCCGGGGAATGATGGGTGGGCTGTTAAGGAGGGGATTACTAGGTATGCAATTTCCCATGTGCTTTGGCGGGATGTTTACCTTCCATGTCCTTTTTCCCATGTCAATGCTCCAATATATGTGGTCGTTGCTGACTGTATATTTCTAGCGTCACTCCGTTAAAGGCGAATTTCTTCCATTCCCCAGGCCACGGGGGTGAAATTCAGTTGTGAGTCCCGGATCCAAGCGTTGGCGTTTGACGAGTTGCTTTTTAGACGAAAAATAAATAGATAACTCTCAGCCCGTCATATACACAGTTGACTGTTTGTGGTTTTCTCCCAATTCTTTTTTTTTATATTTTCCCCCCTATATTTCCCCCGTCCGCCCGTTCTATTTCCTTTGTCCGTAGATGTCCATTCTGACTATCTCCTCCCCCCGTTCTATCCCCACAGGACCGTCAAAAAGCCCACGTTCTACGCTCTAGTGGAATGTGATGACCCATACGTACAGCCCCTCGTGATCCAGGCCCTACAAAAACAGCTCCGAGGAGTGCCATATGAGTTGATATTCTCGCTATGCGAGCTTCCCGACCCATCATCTCCTGTATTACAATACCGAGTTTACGAAAAATCCGACTTTGAGCACGTCCTATCCCACCCTTCGACATCATTGGTAAATGCCTACGTGATCCGCAAAGCACTGATTCGGAAACATTACCTGTCAAACACGGTGGCGAACTGGGTTGCCAAACACCCGGACAGCATTCTCAAGAAACATTTCAAACCAGCAGTGGACTTTGAGCTGGACTATGCGGAATTTCTCGACGAGGCGCTGGTGGAGGCGTATGAGCTGCATGAGAGCTTCGAGGCCAATGAGGGGAAAGATGAGGCTGAGAAAGAGTGGTGGATTCTTAAACCCGGCATGAGCGATAGAGGGCAGGGTATTCGCTTATTCAACAGCGAATCATCACTTCAGGCGATATTCGAGGAGTGGGAGGAGGGCCAATCTGATTCGGAAGATGACGAAGAAGAGCGTCAAGACGAGGATGATGCCGTGGATGCAGATGAAGCGGGGGATAACGGAATCGTTACATCCCAGCTCCGCCATTTCATTGCTCAGCCATACATCCACCCGCCGCTCCTTCTACCGTCTGAGTTGAACCGCAAATTCCACATACGTACATACGTGCTAGCTGTCGGCTCGCTGCAAGTATACGTATACAGAGAAATGCTCGCCCTATTCGCTGAAAAACCCTACCTGCCTCCGGGCAGCAGCAGTGGTATCGACGGCGCCGTCGAAGACCTTACCCGCCACCTGACAAATACCTGCCTGCAAAACGACAGCAACACGGGCAAGCCCAAGCAGAACCTAGTCCGGCGTTTCTGGGCGCTCGAAGATTCCGTCCCGTCTGCAGGAGGCTCCAGCTGGAAAGAAAAGGTCTATTCGCAAATCTGCGCGGTGACAGGCGAAGTCTTCGAAGCGGCTGCGCGGGGGATGATGGTGCATTTCCAAACGCTCCCTAATGCGTTCGAGCTATTTGGCGTGGATTTCTTGGTCGATGAGCATGGTGGCGTGTGGTTGTTGGAGCTGAATGCTTTTCCGGACTTCCGGCAGACGGGCGAGGAGCTGAAGAGGGATGTGGTGGGGAGACTGTTTGAAGGGGTCGTGGAGGTTGCTGTCAAGCCTTTTTTCGGCATCGAGCAGAAGAAGGCGAAGGATAAGGAGAGGGAACGGGTTGAAGAGGAGTTTGGCTTGAGGCTGGTCAGGGATCTAAATTTGGGGGTGAAGAAGTGAGGGATGTTCCATTGCAGGTCATACATGTACGCCGACGAAGTCGGGCCGGATTGAGAAATTTTTTCCTCCTTCCTTCCTTCCGACGCCGTTCGTTGGCCTGCGGGCGGTTTGTCTTCGCCATTAAAAATCGTTCGGGCGCGCTTGCATCGTCAGGCAGTAGTATCCCTCGTTAACTGCCGCGGTTCACGTTAAGGGAACGATAAAAAAGATCGAGGGAAGACAGGTATGACGGGGTTTGACGGGTAGGCTGCATGACTCGGAGTTATTATTTTCTAGGCTTTTCGCAAAAAAAAAAGGCTGTATTACTTCAGGGTCGCTTGGGAATATGATAGATGGATGCGATTTCGGACCTTTTGTACGGGAGTGTATCTTGGCTCTTCTGTCCGGAGTAACGAGTTATCCCTTTGTCTTCTCTCGAAATCCATGCGACACAGAGACGTTAATTAACCCAGTTACCAGGGATCGTGTATAACGTCAGAAGAACAGGAGCTGTACTGTAGTATGTGTCGTTGCCCGGCATGCTCGTAGAAGATATAGATTTGATTTATATATCGTGAACAGAGGCAAGTTTGGGTGACGCAGCTGCAAGTCTTCTAGGGTGCAACGGTTTATTTGCTTCTGTTGTTTCAGCCTGTGGCACTCGGCCGGTGACCACTGTTTGCTCCATCCGGTCCATTAAAAGTTTTAACCCTGCAATTAGTATCCCGATGGAAGCATGCGGTGATTCCATCCCACGCTCTCCCGGTTTTCTTTTTCTTCCTCGAGGGAAAGCAATCCAGATCGTCACCTCCAGCCCCAACCGTGCAGAGCATATCGAACCGCTAGCCAAGGAGCTTCAGGTAGTTGCAGAGCCCTAAAAGAAACAACCCCGGCTTAGCGGCTGTCACTATTGATTTTTGTTTCCATCTTCTGCAGGAATTAATCCCCGGCCGGAGCACTATGTTTGTGCCGCTGTAAGGGGCCCTTGGGCCGCCGGCTCGCCCCTGACAGAGTAAAAATAACATGAATAATTCTCCATAAGTTGGACCATAACGGGGACTTGTCTCAGAACGAGGAGGAGGCCGGAACCTGCGAGTGTATTGATTGATTGCACTGCTTGACTGCTGGGTAACCGTTCTGGCTCGGCGAGAGGAAATACTAGTATTCTGGAGCTGCGGCTTGGGATGAGGATAGATGATGGATCTCTATCCATACTCCCCGAGAGATCCGCAGATGTCTGGCTTGTATGGCGCTCAACCGTCCAGGAGTTGGCCGTCCCACTGAGGCGGGAAGCTTGGCCAGTCAAAAGCCAATCCAGTCCTTTACCGCTTCGAAGCTGTTCATCCCCGTCGTTAGCTAGCCCAGGAGTTCGGCATGGAGCGAATAATAATAATCACAAGCTACCCACAGACTATTTGCCTTTGGGAGCTGGCTTCCCCAACGCAGCGGACAGCCCTGTCGTTTTCCCCCCGGCACAAACTCGCTTTTTCTTTCTTGCCCGGCTTCTTGTTCGCCGTTTTGTGTGTTTGAGCCCTGCCTTGAGTCTTTCGTTTTGGAAATTGGGGGGATGGTTTTTGGGTAACGATTTGTTCTTTGACGTTTGAGTTAATAATAGCCGTGGAGTCAATGGCGGCACAACGAAGCTTTTGGTAAATATTTAGGCCCTTGTTTGACGTCCATGCCATGCATATATTCGGGAGTTGACTGAGAGAACCATCCAGAACGACATCTGACGGCCGATTGAATATTGCATACGCCCTTCGATTGTATTTGCATGCCACGTACGGGGTACATGTCGCCTGGATTCAAGTTGTCTATCTGTGTGGCTTCTGTTGCTCGGAATCCCCCAAGGCTGGCCTCGCATCACCCAGCTTTTATATGCACTCGCTTTGTTGTTTCTGGCTGCTTCGCTCTTTTGAAGACTGTTTGATTCTCTCTCGCGTCTGCTGTATTTCCACGTCTGCTAGGGGTTTTAGCCGGCTTGGATGAAATTTCCAGCTCAGCTTTTGGCTTCTAGTTGGCACGAAAAACGGCTCCTAACGCGAATTATGACTGCCCGGCTTTCTTGACTATTATCACTCGTTTGTGGCTTTCTTTAAAACTCCAGTGTGAGTTGCGCTCGCTTTTTCCCTGTCATTCTGAAGGTGTGCCTTGGTGCTGTGGTGTGTTTTCTTCCGCAAGCATCAACTCTCTATGGTCTGCCGTTTTGGACACGGCACATCGCGGTATTCTCCACCAGGGGGACGGAAGAAAGAAAGAGAAGAAAGAAAGGAGAGAGAAGAAAGGAATTGTAGGTTGAAGTTGCGGTTTCTGCCCGGTTCCCCAGCCCGGAGCCTTCCCGCCCCCGGGGAGCCCCTTTCCCTGCTCCATGTCCAGGGGCTGTAAACAACACCCCAGGGCTTCTTTTCCCCTCTGTTCTCTTCTTATAAAAAGGCTGGATTCTCTCTGACTGGGCTTGTAATTCAGGTTGGAAAGGCCTTGTTTTTGCGCCCTGTCAACCTTCTCCAGCACCTTTCTTGATTTGCGCTTCTTGGCTATATTCAACAGATACTCGAATAGCCCGCCGTTATGGAGGCTACTTTTGCGCCCGGGCGCGAATTGCGGCTTATACACTCGTTTGTACCTATTCTCGCTGCCATTTATTACTTCGGTGCTTCTCTTATTCGAGGGATCTGCTCGCCTAAGACCCAGGAGACATCTTCTCAGGAGAAGAAAGGACTGAGGTATGCAAATGGCTGTGTCATGCTGCTTGTATTGACCACCTACGTGAGTATAGCCCATTACTTTATCCGTGGGCCTGAAGACCGCTTCCTGTCAGTGGTTGGTGATGTTCAAGGCTCTCGAGTACGCGGTTACTAACAATGGGCACTGTAGATTGCGGATTCGGTTGCATTGATATCCGCCTCGTTCTCCGATAGCATCCCTTCTCTGCCTCAGGACACTATTGTCAGTATATCTTGATCACAGTACTCAACCCCGTGCTGCTGCTGAGCTGACTTGCTTTGCTTGATAGGTCTTTGCGCTGGCTTCAGCTCTCCTGTGGTTCACTACCATTTTGGGCTATGTGGATGCGAAGTCTCCCCCGGGTTACCCTCTATATGGCTGCTGGCTTATCTACTTGGTAGCTGAAGTCCTATTGCTTTCATTCTCGCTTCAGCTTAACCTCCCTCGCACAAAGTTGTCTACCGCTGTGTTGGCGTTTCAGACGATTCGACTGGCCATCCTATTCTTTTTTCCGTGTGTAGTTTTTGGCTCTCGATTCTTCACCAACAAGAACTCTCAAGGTGACGAGGAGAGCACTCCGTTATTGAGTGAGTCCATGAACGGTCCTGAAGGAGCAACCTCGGAGAGCGCATATGGGTCCTGTGACTCTGAGAATGATACACCAAGCTCGGTTAATTCCCAAAGTTCGAAGACCCCTGATGCTAGTGAAAACGACTACGATCAAAAGTTTAAGGAGTTGGACAAATGGGCCTTTATTGGGAATTTAAGAGTACGTATTTTGAAACGATCAGATCAACCGCTGGTATTCTGCTATGGGATTTTTTTGTGCTGACTCGGTTCACAGACACTTGCACCGTTTTTCTGGCCTTCGGGGCTACCAAGACTCCAACTCTTGTATGTCGGGGTTGGTATCTGCCTAGTGTTCCAGAGGATTATGAATATTATTCTCCCTCTTCAAATAGGGCTGATCACAAACATACTCAGCAAAAATGAAGGTATGCAGTCCCCTGACTAGAAGCAATTTGGTCACCACTCTAACAGTAATGGTAAAATTATCATAGGCGTCCTTCCATGGAAGGAAATCTCTTTATTCATTGCCCTTCGATTGCTCGACTCCGGTGGTGGAGTGCAGGCTGTTATGAAGTTTTTGTGGGTGCCGCTTGAGGACTACTCTTACAAGCTCCTTAGTACCACCGCATACAATCAGATCATGACCCTTTCGAGTGACTATCACGATAGCAAAAACAGCGGCTCCCTCTGGCAAGCAGTTATTCGGGGCCAAAATGTCCGAGATATGGTGAACAATATATGTTTTCATATTGCTCCCATGATTGTGGACCTTGCACTGGCTGTCAGCGTGCTATATTATTTGTTCGACGCTTATATGGCTTTGGATATTGCGGCCATATCCGTGTTGTTCGTGTGGTCATCCAGCAAAATCTTAAGCAAGCAGGCAGATAAACGCAGACAGTTCATTACCACCAGGTCAAATGAGTTTACCCAGATGTGTGAGTCCACAGCCAATTGGCATACGGTATCGTATTTCAATCGCATCAATTACGAAAAATCACGATACTCTTCCCGTGTTGGTGACCATTTGGCATCGCGTCGGAAGTTTAAGTTGTGGGATCACCTCGAAAACACCATTCAATCTCTGTTATTACTCCTAGGATTAATGATTGCGTGCTTTTTGGCAGCTTATCAAGTTGTTAAAGGAAATAAGCCAATCGGGAGTTTCATCATGCTTCTTAGCTATTGGGCACAATTGTCCAGCCCGTTGCAACTCATCGCCACTGGATTCAACGGTATTGCAATGGACATGGTGGATTTGGAAGAATTCTTGGAGCTTCTGAAGCTAAAACCAACTGTTACCGATCGTCCCCATGCGAAAACCATGCTTCTCGACGGGGGTGACATTGATTTCGTCGACGTGAAATTCTCATACGACGGGAAAAGAGAAGTTTTAAGGAACGTTAATTTCCGGGCCAAGTCTGGACAGACCACTGCGCTGGTAGGGCAAACCGGGGGTGGAAAATCAACCATCTTGAAGTTGATCTCCCGCTTCTACGATCCCACGGAGGGCGTTGTCAAGATCAACGGCCAAGATGTTTCCGGTGTCACTCTTGAAAGCCTACGATCGAATATTGGTATTGTTCCTCAGAGCCCGGCCCTCTTCCACGATACTATCATGAACAATATCCGATACGCCAGACTTAATGCAACCGATGATGAAATAATCGAGGCCTGCAAGGCTGTAGACCTGCACGATCGGATTGTGACTTTCACCGATGGATACGACACCTTAGTAGGTGAACGAGGAATGAAGTTATCTGGTGGGGAGTTACAGCGCGTTGCGATTGCCCGAGTAATTATCCGAAACCCGAAGATTGTACTTCTCGATGAAGCTACCAGCAGCGTCGATAGCGAAACTGAAGCTCACGTCCAGGCAAGCTTGCAACGACTGAGTGAAGGACGCACGACGTTCATAATTGCGTAAGATCTAGCTCCAACCCCCCAAAGAATTCTCGTCGTTAGGCTAACATTTTTAGGCATCGCCTTTCTACCATTATTCATGCGGATAAAATTATGGTAGTTGACGATGGGACAATCGTTGAAGAAGGAAACCATGATGAACTCCTGAACGCCAAGGGCCATTATCACAAACTGTGGAGCTTACAAGGCGCATTTGGCAACGCTAGACATAAACATGGACAGACAGGAATTCTTATCGATGACCTGGACTATGCTGAGACTCTTGTTAAGAACAGCTCTCCGACGACTGGATCTCTAGGCGCCACTGGAAGCAGCGAAGATATAGACGGCATTGCTTCCAGTAGTAGTGGAAGCTTTACCAGCGGGGACCTAACCACCAAGAACCATACGCAAAGCCATGAGCTATCAAATCAAGTCAAAGATGGTATTTCGAAAGATAACCTTGTTCCGAAAAAAAAGATTTGGAAGCCTGAAGTCCCTGAATTCATTCCTCGAGCATGTCAGGAGCCAGCCCTATCGACCCAAACTAATCAAAACAAGCTTGTTCACCATGTTTTTGCTGATGTCGGGCCCGCGAATGGAAAATGTAATGCGAAACCTGTCAACATAGCCGGAAATTCCAACCTTGTTGTTGGACGTGTCGAAATTTCCAAGGAGAATGTTCCCTTGCTAGGTAGTGAGGAAATCAGACAGAATGGCCACTTTGCAGGCCCGTTATCTCTGGGGAACGGAAGTAACGAAATGGAACCAATTTCTCCTAGAAAGAGAAGAGCTTTGGAACCCGCTAATGACACAGAGGGCTGGGGTACAAATGGGGTACGGGTACGGCAGAGCGAGGTCCAGGATACGACTGATGAGCCCTCGGCATTTGCAGTGCTGGAAAATAATAATCAACGCATTATTCGCCGGAAAATGACGAAAAGTGAACCTCTTAATATGGGCAGAGACGAGGACCACGGCGCTGAAGTCGAGTCGGCATTGGGTTCAATGCCAGCAACACAGCATAAGAAAGCAACTTCTACTGCTAACCAACGACGCCGTCGTCGAAACCGTAACTGGAACCATAAGAATGATCACAGACAACGAACCGCTAAATCTGGGACAGATGGTACTGGATATTGGTCTTAACGCGGACGGACGCCGGCTGCTCGATATCTATCTGATGCTCATAGTCATGTTTCGTCGTTTCTTTCGTCCTTGTCGCACTCGAAATTCCCATTTGGTGAAGGAGATACTGGTCTTTAGCTCCAAATTTCTTTAGGAAAGGGTTGGACATTCGTTACTACCGGCTCGATGTTGTTGAGATTTATGACTACACGTGTATATGTATCCACTATTGCATTATCGGCACATGTTTGTGCACTCGATGTTTGGCGTAATGGGTTTGGAGTTCGGAGCACAGGCATGTATTACATTGTAGCTCATATGGCATTAGAATACTTTAGATAAACTTAGGCGAAATAATGCTAATAAAAAAGTTTTAAGAAGATGAATGGACCAAGAAGCAGCTCAGATATCTAGCCTTCACCCTATATCCAACATATTTTCAACCAAACCTCTGCTTCGCCAAAGCCTTCAACACACTCATCGTCTCTTCCTCTTTCCTCCGATACGTCTTCAGCCTCTCCTCTCTCTCCGCCGCCCGCGCCCTCAACATCTCCTCCCGTCGAATCTCCCTCTCATTCTTCTTCCTCGCCTCCCTCTCCTTCTCCCTCTTCAACACCGCCAAATCATCCCCTCCCCCCGCACCACCACCACCACCCCCCATCAACTCATCATCCCCCACCCCTTCATCACCCGAACCCTTCCGCTCCGCGAACGCCCGATTCGCAGCCGCCGCCTCCCGCCGCTTCTCCAGCCGGCGCTCGCGACTACCCGGTTCCGCGCGCGGGGCGATTTCGTCCTCGATCGAGCGGAGCTGCGCTTTGTGCGAGGCCCGGGCGAGGTGGGTTTCTTTGTGTGCGGCTAGGCGGGCGGAGTGCAGGGTGGATAGGTGGTCTTCGTGGCGGAGTTGGAGGTCTTGGGTTGTTGGGATTGTGGGGCCTGAGGGGCCTGAGGGGTTTGGTGTTATGGGGGTGGAGGCGGTTGCGGTTGTGGTTGGGAGGATGGGGCCGTAGGATTCCTCGTCTTCGTCTTCGTCTTCGTCTTCGTAGTGGTCGTGGTCGGGGATGGCATGGTGGCGCTGAGGGGTAGCTGAGGGCGAGCGGGATGGGGATGTATCTCCCCCTGCTCTAGCGCTTTTGCTTCCTCTGGCGTTAGCGTACTCGTCGTACTCTGGGGAAGCGCGCGGGGCGGGGTGTTCCGTGACTTTGTCATTGTCGTTGGCATATGCATAGCTACCCCGGGCTCTCTCGAGCGTGCTCGGATCGTACCATCCTTCCGCGAGTTCTCCACGGTTCCTCAGAGGCGTCAGTATTAAGGGTGCTTTTTTAGAACAAAGTGGCGCATAGGACATTACATAGATAGATAGGTAAGACAGAAGATAAAAAAAAGTTTATTGACAATCAGACCCAACTTACCATCTACTCACAAAACTCTTCCATCTCCCCTTCACCTCCCGCTCGTCCAGATCGGCTATATCGATATTCTTCTGTATGTCCAGATACATGGCGAACATGGGCTCGAACTGCGGCAGGTCATGTTTCGACAGCTGCCGTGCGCCGAGCGGTAGTATCACTGGCACTGTAGTAGCAGTGGCAGTTGAGCGGCTGCCGCCATGTTCGCGTCTGCTGTGGCTTTTGCTTTTGCTTTTGCTTTTGCGTTCGGGGGAGCGGGAGCGGGAGCGAGTAGGTCTATCGCGGTGGTGGTGGTGGTGATGATGATGGCGGCGACGGTGGTGTCGGTGTTCGGAGGCGGGGGATTGTGAGTCCCGTATAGCTTCGGAGCGGGAACGGGAGCGCGATCGGTAGGCCCGGAGGCTATCTCGGTGTTGTCTGGAGGGATCCATGGTCTTTGAGCTTGGGGTTGGTTGTCTATGGTTGTAGAACGAGAGTCGGAGCAAGTTTGATGGTGGTTATGATCGCGCCAAGACTTTATGTCAGGGCCCCGAGCTTATTTAGCTTAGCGGGATATTCGGTAACATCGGAGACCTCGAAAGTAGGAGAAAGTAAATGCAGTATTTGCTATATCGACTGGTGGTCTGCCCAAGCCTAACTAATTGCCCTAAGAATACATGATCTTAACAGAGAAAAATCCCACTCCTACAAGCCAGTTGCATCACATAGCATCCAAATCGAAAACGTTTATTAAAGTCCTGCACGTTCGCCCTAAACCAATAGTAAAGTTCTCATATATTAAACAATGTCATTTAGCTGGCAGGGGCGCTTTGCTGCTGGCCATCGGTGCTGGCAGCCTCCTGTGTTGGCGAAGAGACAGTTGCGTTCTTGGATTTGTTGGCGGCCGCCATCTGCCAAGCGGGGATGGCGGCAGGTTTTCCGAGTTGAGAGAATGGGCTGCTGGTGTTCTCTCTTGGAGCCGGGGTCGCCGCAGGATATGGGGTAGGGGCGGGTGCAGGGGTGGATGATGGAACCTGGGGTGCGGAGGTTGTTCCATTAACGCCAGGGCGACTGGAGGCGGGGTCTGTGGCGGTGGATGTAGGTCGTGAAGCAGTGGGAGTGGGCGAGGAGGCTGCACCAGCGGTTGAGCCGAGTCGGTTTCCGAGTAGGACCTTCAAGCTTCTCAGCTCGGCGCCAAGTTCTTTCAGTCTCTTGTCGTTTCCTTCTTTAGCGCCGTCAATGGCCTTAGGGATTCCATCTTTCAAACTCCGTACTTCCTCTGCAACACGTCGGGATTCGTCATCCCGTCGGCGAGAAGAGCTCTTCAATTCTGTGACAACGTTTTCCACTTCGCGGAGCGCAGCATCGAGACGCTCAGTCCGGGCTTCCTCCGTAGCCTTTAATGTTGCTGTGTCTGTTGATAGTTGGTCTAGGAGAGCAAACGCACGAGCGAACTGTTCGTCAATGCTTTCCTTATCCTGTTGGAGTTGAGGTGGTGTGGGGGGTGCGATTAGGGGTGTAATGTATCGCTATAGTCAGATATTAGTATGGTTCAACGATTCACCAGGGGTAATCATGCTACCTTAGCCACAAAGTATAACCCGTATCCAACACCACCCATCACGGTTGCCATAATGAACCAATCACGCCAGTCTCGTTTTGGCAGTCTAAAGGGCATCAGCCTCCAGTGCATCACAAGAAGGATATCAGACAATAATCCGAACTAAACTTACTCTGGGGGAGGCGGTGGAGGCTGCCATTGACCTGGTGGGTATCCGTAATTCTGGGCATATTGTTGTGGTGGTCGGTAACCAGGTGCTTGCTGGACAGCAGTGCTCTGACTCGAACTCTGGGCAACAGACGAAGTGTCCTCGCCGATCCTGGAGAAAGCTGCGTCAATCTCCTCCTGGGTTAAATTCTTCGATTGAAGGAAGGCAATCTTCTTGTCTATTGGAGCGGAGGAAACGGAGGGATCCTGGAGGACTGTTGGGGAATGGGTTAGCTCTTAGTGATCGCGACGTTCAAGTGAGCAAATAATAGGCCTATATGCCAACGTACAAGAGATCTGGAGCAAAGTATGTCAGTAAACGAATATGATGTAGTCGGGAGAAGAGCAAGCACATACCGCGGAGGAAACAAGCTCCTCGCGAGGGGCCATGGTGACTTGCTCCCTGGCAGCGCAGCGCGAGGGGATCACCAGGCGAAAGTATCAGCAGGAAACGTCGCTCAGTAGCGGGCGACTTGGTGACTCTGCTGTCTGTGACTGTTGATGTTGTCTATCTCACCGCATGTCGCTGTCACAGGAGAAGTTGTTGTTGAGCCCGTCGAGTCCGGCCGAGAAGGAAGCCGGCTGCCGAGCGGTGGAAGCCGAGGCTGGATCCCCGGAGTCTCGTGACAGCGGAGCCGGCGCCATGTTTCTCCGGGGTGAACAAAAATGCCAAGACTTCGCTGTGTTTGTTTGTTTTCGGATGCAATCGATATTTCCTATCTGGGCAATTTCTCTGCAACGACGTGTTGCTGCTTGACGGTTCTGCGCTGACGGCGAGACAGCTTGCGGGTTGATTGCAGTATTCGCACTCTCATTCTAAACCCCTGCTCTGCCTTTTCTCTGGTGAAAGAGCCCCTTGAAGCGTGTGTGCGTCATGGCGCAAGACACTGGGCTCTTCAGCGTTCGGCGTCCTCGAGAGGTATGGCTGCTTACTCTTGTGTTCCCTGCTCGATCATCTTGCGAGAATGTTATAATTAATCTAGACTGATAGTCATCCGCGCAAATCCTCGGGAGCGTTCAAAACCTATCCTCCATCCCCCAACCGTCCTCCGCCCTGAAACGCTCGAGTTCCTTCGCAAACCTCCAAAACCCCCCTTATACGTCCCAGCATGTGCGCACCACTTCCATTGGAGGCCAAGGTCTTGGTCGGCCCCAACAGCCTATTTTCCAGCGAGCCTCATCCGGAGGAAACTTTGCAGAAGGTGGATTGTCCACTGTTCGACGATCTGTGTCAAGCAATATGTTTCATAGTGCCAGTGCTGGTCGCCAAAGTTATGCGCCCATGTCCGCCGGGCCACCAGTCTCGGCTCCTCAATTACAACGTCGAAGCAGCGTTTTCTCTCGTCCCTCAATGGCTGGCCCAATGGGCCACCAGTCTTTTTTCACCCAAGCACCCGCTCCAGCAGGCGTTCCCAGAGATCCCCGACCGCTAAAAGATAGAGGATTTCAGGCCCGAATTGGCCAAGAATTGCTCGATTACTTAACTCAGAATAACTTTGAGCTGGAAATGAAGCATTCACTGAGCCAAAACACCCTTAAATCTCCAACACAGAAGGATTTCAACTACATCTTTCAATGGCTCTATCGCAGGATAGATCCTGGCTACAAGTTTCAGAAAAACATCGATGCCGAAGTCCCTCCTATTCTTAAGCAGCTCCGCTACCCCTATGAGAAGAGCATCACCAAGTCACAAATCGCCGCAGTTGGAGGACAAAACTGGTCGACTTTTCTAGGCATGCTACATTGGATGATGCAACTTGCGCAGATGGTGGATCGGTACTTTATGGACCAATATGATGATGCTTGCGCAGAAGCCGGCGTTGATGTCTCTGGAGACCGCATTATCTTCCATTTCCTGACTGGTGCCTATCGCGATTGGCTTCAGGGAGGAGAGAACGAGGATGACGATGTAGCAGCAAAACGTCTGGTCCCTCATGTCGAAGCAATGGCTGCCCAGTTTGAGCAAGGGAATGAAAAATACATACAGGAAATGCAGGACCTAGAGGCAGAAAACCGAGACTTGCGAGATCAGATCGAGGAGATGGAGAAGAGTGCTCCAGATATGGCAAAGCTCGAGAAACATTTCAGGATTTTGGAGGACGATAAAAGAAAGTTTGAGGACTATAATCAGAATGTCGAAGGAAAAATTGCCAAATATGAAAACCGCATCGGATTCCTCGACGAAGAAATAGCCCGGACAGAGTCAGATTACCAGCAGGCGGATGAAGAGCGTCAAAATCTCCAAAACAGTGTTGACAAGCAAGGAATTACCATTCAAGATATCGACCGCATGAACACGGAACGAGAACGGTTGCAACGAAGCGTTGAAGACATTCTCGTGCGATTGGAGGAAACCCATAATAGGGTTATGGAGAAGGAGACTGAGGCGAGTAAAAGGCTGGATGACCTTGAAGAAGTCGTCAAATCATACAACTCCCTTGGGTATCAAACTTTGCTTATCCCGGCGACCGCTGTGAACGCCAAGGGACAAGACTATGAGCTTCAGCTCAATCTCAACGAGAGTAACTTTTCTTCGTCGCAACTTGGCATTTCCCAGAACCGAACCACCTCGGAAGGCGACCGGCTGCTCGCTGACGCTTTCACTGGATATCACCCTACGAGCATTTTGAATATTGACCTCCGTGGCGCCGTTCGCAGCAGCTTCATCTCGCTCCGAAAAGAAATCAACGAACGACGAAAGCTAGCCATTGACGCAGATATGAACCACCGAGACCTACTAGATAATATCAAGGAGGCCATGGATGAGAAGAAGAGCGAAGTCGAAGCTCTGGAGCATAGGCGACGAGCGGCGGAAGAAGAATTTGAAAATACGAAAGAAATCACGACGACGCAAAAATTAGCCTCCGATGCTCAGATTGAAAAGATGGAGAAGGAACTTGCGAAAATGCGCGCCACCCTCACGGAGAGTGTCCAGTTGATGGAGCAAAGGGAGATGAATACCAATATTGAATATGAGCAACTTGTTCTCCGTGCAAATGCGCTGCGCGAGGAGCTCCACACCGGCGTTGAAACCATGCTGAACGATATTATCAGATTCAAGGTGCACGTCCAGAAGAGTCTTGAAGACTACGAGAGCTTTGTCGTGGACGAAGTTGAGCAAGAACTTGGAGGGGACAACGAAGATGGTCAGGAAGGTTTTAATAATGATGACGATATTTAGGAAACCATGAGTATTGGCGCCCTTGGGTTTATGACTGGTGATAGCTTTGGGCATGCATTTGGACGGTTTTACCTTTCAACTGGGTTTTTTTGCATTTCTTTCTGAGCTTGGTGTACTGGATGGGTCTGGAATACATATGGCAGAGGGCGGCAGCAAGGGATTCGTGGTATCTTTTCGTTTTTTGTGAATTTTTTATGAAGTAGATATACCTTGTCATGAGTAATGTGTTTTACAATAGCAATGAAGACGACCCAATGCAATTCTTGTCATTTTTTATCCTGATATTTCCTTTGCCCAGGTGCTCTTTTCTTGCCCCTGGAATTGGCTATGTTGCTGACTAATCACAACTCCACGACTTTTTTTTTCATCTCGGATCATGAAAAGCTTCAACTGTCAATGCCGCAACCTGGAGCGGGTCAACCGTCAATCCACGACGATTTTGCATATGCTTGATGGACTGGGACGCCGATATATTCCCAGACAGATATGCTACGTCTTCGCCGTCAGATATTCCCTTTCACGACCGCCCTTCCAAACCCTTGACCTGTCATGCAAGCTTGCCTGCGCCTACGCTGCGCAAATTATCTAGGCCATAGACTCAAGCTTTACCCGGGCTCTGTGACTATCCAGTCATGGAAACTTATCGGCTCCCACCCACGAGGCTTCGGCCCTCCGTCCGCACACACGATTGCGCCTCTATCCGTCCGCCAGGCGTCCAAACCCCGCACATTCCCTATCCCTCCTGAGGACGAACAGAAGCCATCGAGCTGGGTTGCACAATTGGAAAAATATCTTCCGCAGGAACTATGCTCGAATCCGAAAAACCTCACCGTACGAGAAGAACCGGAGTTGGAGCAATGTCTGGCTATTCTTGATCTGTTAGATTTGGCGAGGAGGGAGAGTGCCATGGGATATGACCTTCTCGCATGGCTTGGTATTGAAGAGGGAAGGTGGCCTGCGGTTCTTGCGATTGTTAATAAATTACTCGACAATGCCGTGGCACAAAAGCGCAAGCCGGGGAAGATGGATTCGCTCCCTTCTAATATCGACTGGGCAAGTATGGGTTCGTTTGACACGATTTCGGGTAATCAGCTAAACCTAGATCAACCCCAGGTGAATGTATTCCACTGCGAGGGGAGGGAGTCATTAGAATCGGGTCATACATATACCGATGAGCCTACCATGACATGTCGAATGAGCGATGTCATGCATAGGGTTGGGACGATGGAGGAACTGTGGCCGGCTTTGGGACAGATCGTACTTAAAGCAACTGATTTGTCCCCGGAGAAGTCTAGGATCGCTATGTTTTATTTCTACCAGATCGTTGCCCGGCTACATCACCTTGACTTGATCCCGCATGAGGTTTATAAATATGTACCGCAGGATGCGGACCAACCGAATCGTCGCACCCCTGCAATGCAACTTCTGTCCTCACATATCATGAACGTTTTGTCAGATGCCGTGTGGATAGCCCAGGAAGTCGATACTGCAGCGACAGCCATGGAAGCCGGCCAAGAGGACAAGGAAGCGATAGTAACCAAGTATAAGATGAAGGTTCGCCCGCTCGGGCCTGAGATTTGGTTGGAATTCATCCTCTGGTGTTGCGTCGAAGGAGGATTCAGCGTTGAAGGTGCGCTGATATTGCAAGAATCAATGAATACAAAAAATGGGTGGAATGTGAAAAGCTTTGCAGACCAACATCTTGATCTCCATTCAATCGATTCGTCCAAAATCGACCGATACGACACCTGGATCAGCTGTGCAGAAGGGCCAAAACGCGTGCTGACAAGTGAATCAGATGGCCCGTTTATTGGCCTAGGAAAGCGCACCATCAGCAGCGAAGTTGTCACTTCGTTGATAGACGGACTCTGCACTTCCGTAAGTGCTGGAATCGGGCAGCGAGGGGGGTCTTCCAAATTCATAATACGTAAGATGCAGCGCCTAATAATGCTTTTAGAGCATAATGGCATTGAGTTGAGGCCGCGTGATATTGACCAGTTCGTCATTCGCATGCTGGAATCTCGCGGGGTCGTTCCTAATGCCGATCCACGGTCAACCGAGAGGTTATTGCTGCTTGGGAAGGGGGGCGTGGCCCACAATTACGTGAGCAGGACTGAATCATTTGGAGATTCGTCTGAAACTGAGGAACATACGCACCTGCTGGACAGGTCAGCAGTCGTGCTGGGCCTAAACCACTATGTATTGAGTGCATATGCTGGCGCCGGCCGTCTTCTTAACGCAGACTCTCTTTTACGAAAGCTCGATACGGTCAGCCTTGCAATGAAGTCGCGGGTTACACCTCAAGGTGCGACAGATGTTGCACCGATGGAAGAAAGGGAGGCAGGGGAGTTAAGTGACGCATTGGAGATATCGGCAGAGACGGTAGAGACGACAACAGAAGAAACGATTGAAGATGGATCAAAAGTCAAAACACCACCACTCGAAGAGACCCTTCCAGAGGACGGTTTGAACGCAGAATCCCTAACTGGATTCCCAAGTTCATCCCTCTCCCACCTACTCGATCTTTCAACAGGATCCGGGACCCATGATATTGCAAACAGGCTTCTATTCTCCAGCGATGAGTATAGCGATCCCGTGATCCCGCCCGCTGCTTACTCGGATAATCTCCTCGGACCCGCCATAATCCGCTTTGCAGCAGCTACAAAAAATGAGGAACTACTCAGTGTGTTGGCGAACCATCTACCACGCCGTTTGCCCAATCCTATCCTAAAATCGTTAGTTCTTTATGCCATCCAGCGCTGTGACTGGGACCGATTAGATGATATATTGCTCCATCTTCAAGACGCGCGTGGTTACGGTTGGGGTGCCGGCCAAGTCGCCTCCCTTGGAGCTGCAGTCATTCGCCTTGATAAGGCATATCAAGAAAGCAAACAACAAAGCCCCGATGCACCCAAGCCCGCTGATCTCCTGAAAGCGGAGGAATTCCTTATCAGGTTTCTCAAGGGGGGACTGAACCCCCAACCCAAATACCACGAGGGACCCCCAATATACCACCAGGCGGTACTCTACCAATTCAAAAGGGTGTTCGAGTCCATCGATGGCGCCATTTCCGATTTATCCCACAATATAGGCCCCCAATGGACATCTTCTCTTCCCCCTCGAGTCAAAATCCCCTCCTACGCCTTTAACGAGATCCTCTCTGCCGTAATCGAGTCGCGCGGAACTTATGCCGGGCGAGTACTATTTGAAAAATGCTGCATGAAGCCGCTTGAAAAGTACCGATCGGGTGGTAACCTCAAGCTCCACACCACGTCCCAGATCGACAGCCCTTCACTCCGCCGCATGCAACAACAGCATATAGATCTCCAATTCAACAGTGCTGAATATGACCAACCCGTGCGAGCGAATATACAGACGCTACGGATTATTTCGCGGGCCGCGGTTCGGGAACTGTCTGAATTGCAGCCTGATTGTGAGGCTGGTGTCCGTTTCCTGTGCAAGAGCACTGTGGAGTGGTGTGAACGGCAGTTTCGGCACTTCTTGCCCAGCGGGACGGATCGTGATGCGGAGTTTAGCAGTTATTTGGAAGGAGCAGACGACTTAAATACCGCTACCGCTGATTCGAAAGGTGCAGGTATGATCCAGTGAACATTGCTTGTCACTTTTTTTTTTTGGATGAACCCCCCCTTTACGACACTGGCGCCATCTTTCAAAAAAATCTCCGGCCTCCTCTAGGACAGATATATCCCCGTTTCCGTCTCGCCGCCTTCTGTCATCTATCTCGCTACGCATTTATACTTCGTATATACACGACAGCATGAACCTCTACATTTTTTTACTCTGCGTTGTCCAGTTTTTCCTTTTATTTCGAAACATAGAAGAAATACCCCATGTACGAATAGTTGTGTTTTTACCTTTTATCCTTTTTCGGCTCCGCGATCGAGCTCATTTTCATGTATAGTAGTTTACGTTACTCCTTTCTGTATAGTATATAGACTTTGGCCTTTCTTACTATTTCAATATTTTTTCTGTCCTTTTCAACAGTTGGAAGGGGGGATGTTTTGTGCTGGGTAGTATCTATCACATTGTTGGTCTCCTTCCAGCTCTGGAATCCAGCACAGGCGCTTATAAGCTACGATGATATCTTGCCAGCCCTGACGATGAGGTAGTCTCTGTGTACTAGTTAGAAGAAGAGTAACGTCTTTGAACTGATCCGATCCATGAAGTAGGTAAATATTAACCCGGAGAATGATAGGGTCTAAATTTCAGTAATGACAGACTGACCCATCTAAAAAGGTCTATAGCCACATATCAAAGAGATACCTCCACCACCTCTCTGTGGACAAAACAAAACACAGAGACAATTGCAACTACAACAGAAGAAAATACACCAAACAAATCAACAACAAGAGCTTTAACGCAAGTACAAAAAGCACACAAAGCAAAACAACAAAGCAAAGCCATTTCAAACAAAATTACTTGGTCAATCCCAACCCACTATCCAACAAACTGCTCGAAGCCACAAAACTAAATCCCCCAAAGGGATCATCCGTCGCCATCACATGTCCGGAAGGATGCATATCCTGGAACGACGCGCCGTCGACATCCATATTCATCCCCCCCTTCCCATCACCACACTCGTTAGGAAACGCATGCTTCGACACGACAGGACTAAGCGGCAACGCAGTGAAATCGACAGAGAAATTCTCCGCCAGCGCCGGGTCCGTAATGAGCGGCTTGATCGGGGGCTCTAGCTCGCGTCTCTCTAGCGCCTTCCAATCAATCTTGCGGAAGAAGCGATGCTTTTTGATTGTCTGCATGTCCTTGAGATGGTAGCCGAGGCGTTTGTGGGGATCTTTGCGGAGGAGGCGGGTGAGGAGATCCTTTGCATCGGGACCGAGAAAATATGGCAGTACGAGTTTCTGCTTGACGATCTTCTCCTGGATCTTGGCGTGGTTGTTGGCTTTGAATGGCGGGGAGCCGGTGAGGAGGTCGAAACCTAGGGCGCCCAGGGACCACCAGTCGCATGCTTTGCCGTAGGGCTTACCCTGGACGACTTCTGGGGCCATGTATTCAACTGTGCCTAGAGAGGAGTTGCAGCGGTCTTGGCCATCAACAGCGACTTTGCTGAGGCCAAAGTCGGTTAGGAGAAGGTGGCCTTCTGCGTCCAAGAGGCAGTTCTCTGGCTTTAGGTCACGGTAGACAACGCCAACATTGTGGTGGAGATGTTCCAGGGCTAGGACCAACTCTGCCATGTAGAAGGACGCTACATCTTCGGTGAACATACGTTCCATGGCCAAATGGGTGAAAAGTTCGCCGCCTTGAGCATATTCCAGGATCAGGTAGAGTTTTTCATGGTCCTGGAATGCGTAGTATAACTTGACGACAAAGGGGTGGCGGTTCACACTTTCCAGTATCACTCTTTCAGTTTTGGTCTGCTCGATCAGCCTTCTATGCACGGTGAGAGAAGCTTTGCGGAACTGCTTCTGCGCATAGAGAACCCCAGTCACAGAATGCCTGACCAAGATGACTGTTCCATAGGTGCCCTTCCCGAGACAAGACAAAGGTTCAAAATCCTCTGCCGCCATCTTGCGACAAACCATATTCCTCATGTGTTCCTCGTTTGGATAAACCGCATTACTGTTTGGAATACTTCCAGCCTCAGCGCTAACGAAGTCATGTTCCAAAGGAACCTCGTAGCTTGTTGTTTGGTCACTGTCAGAAGTGACGCTGGCGCAGCTAGGGGTTTGGGAGCCAATGTTGCTCGTGTTGCAAGATACAGGGCGGCTGTTAGACAGATTAAGGGCATCCAACTGGAGTTTTAACGCACTGATTCCTCCGCTCGAAGAAGATGGTCGAAGGCCGGGGCTATTTCCATTGCTGGCACGCGGAGGAAGCCACGGTGAAAGATTCTTCGAGGCTGGGTTCGAATAGTCGGGCTCGTCCTCGCCAGACGCATTGGCATTGAAACCCCGTATGGTGGCGATAGAAGGTGGAAGCTCTGCACCTTGCCGCATCTTTTTCTTCCGCCTGGGTCCCTTCGCGCGGGGCCCTACTGAGCCTGAATTATCCAGAGCCACTGCTCCATGGCCACCAATCGCGTCTTTCCTACCAGACTGGGCAGTGGACTTTCTTGTCGGGCTAACTTCCGGAGGCCCTAAACGAAATCCCACGGAGGTTCTGTCAAGAACGTTCCCTGAGCTGCCCACCACGCCCTGGGTATTTGCATCTTTCATAACATGGTCGCTCTCGTCATCCGTCTGTGGAGCAAACACGTCCGCAACTGTAAATTCCTCCTGGGCCAGCCATGATTTCTTCGCCTTCGTATTGCTATCATTTGGCGGGGCTGGGAGAATGTTCGATTCGTGGTCTAAAGGACGGCGCAGGGGGCTAGGCGTAAACATCACTGGGGCTGTAGAAACGAGCCCACGGTTATATAATGCAAATATTTAGCTCCGCGATCTCTATCTCATCGGCTAAGCGAGGGGTATGGAAACAGTTCCGCAGCGAGTCAAAGTGACCCTAATTTCTATATTTTCTTCGAGACAACAATAATGTAAGCACGTATTCACAGCGCGGAAACGCGAAGAACAAAGCCCGAAGCCTACCTCTGGTTGAACACAAGATCTACGCGTTCACAAAAAAAGATTTCGTTTCAAAGCGCTAAGTACCAGATTACCGTCCGCCCTTGTTCAGGACGGACCATCTACCGGTAGCCACACCACTTTGCCTGAAATATTGCCAGTCACGGTGGCGGCGGAGAGGCTGCTCGATGCGGTCACGGAGGGGTGCTCGAATGGAGGCAGGCGGAAGAGGCCCGAAGTGCAGCCGGTGCCAGCAGAGACAATGAAAAGCGGAAGAGTGTGGGATTTGCGTAAGCACATAGATAATAAAGCTGCGTGTGGGAGATAAAGGCAGTCTGTTGTAACAAACAGCTAGGCGGATAGCTAGCGAGAGGGACAGGTGGGATGGTCTGTGGAGGTGGAGTGAGGTTGAAACCTTGGAAGAAGTTGATGCCGGAAATACTTTTTTGGGCGATCAATCTTGCTCTTGAATTCGGGCGTGAGAGAGCCGCAGGGCGCTAAACCGCTTTGGGACACGCGGGCTGAGCCGCATTATCAACCTCGACTTGAAACATCGAAAGGATAGAAACCATGATACAGAATATGATAATAATAATAATAATAATACAGCTAGCCGAAGAGACCCCACGTTTACCAGTTACTTCTTAAACGAGTTCTTCGTGCGTGTAATTTCTACCCCCGAGTACTCCACGAAATGCATCGCGCTGGGCTTCTCCACCGTTACCGTCACCATGTCATATCCAGATAATCGAAGACCCGTTTCCGCAATCTGCTGAGCCATAGCTTCGACCGTTTTGAACGATGACTCCTCAACCCCCTAGAAACCGCCTTGTGTTAGCCGGCTTCACGAACACAACGAAAAAACCCCGTCTTGCCCAAGTAGAGAGCAACGGGAGGAAAGTAGATTTTGATAGACTCACATTAGCAACCTGCCGCGTAACATTCTGCAGCGGAACCGTCACATAACCCTCCGCTAGCGGTTTATACTCCTCGTTCCGAAACGCCAACCCAACCACAACCGCCTGCTTATTCTCCCTCTCATGCGGATTAACTCCAATAATGCAGTTGCACCGGATTCCCTCGACGCGACACGTCTCCTCCACCGCTTCAAACCCATCAGATATCCTCCGCCAGACAACACGGTAGGTCAACCCCCCATCAGCCCTCAAGATGGCCCCGGGAAGATATATCGAAACCTCCGCTTCAGCACCCTCCATACTAGTACTAGTAGTAGCCGCCCCCGCCGAACCAGCACCAGCCCGAATCTGCTCCACCGTAGCCGCCGCCAAACTGAGCCCTGCCACTGCAATAACCTTCCCGACGGGCTTTAGATCCATGCTCTTTAATTCTCCTCCCCCGCATGAGCTTCTATACGCCCGTACATCCGCGTCGATTTTGCGGTATAGTTTCCCATAATCAAGCGTGGCAGAGACGTTGTCTGCGTTTCCCGATTCGGTGATGAGGGAGCGTGGATAGGAGACGCGGATGGAGAATGTGGCTGGTTGAGGTTTATCTTCGCGGGCCCATGCGTCAGGTCCGAGGCTGATGGGGTAGGGAAGGGTGAAGTTGCGGAGGCGGACGTGGTCAAATTGACCGGACATCTCTGCGTTGAGGGAGGAGGGAGGAGGGAGGAGGGGCAAGTGAGGGGTAATGAAAATTATTTTTGTTTTGTGTCAATGGATGAATGAACAGATATTTGGGCAGGGATGGTTTATTTTCTTAACTAAGGAATTTGGGCTTTGGGTAAAGTAAGATTGACGGAGTCTGATATTTAGGAATTCAGTGCTGTTCAATGAATGAGCTTTTGATGGTGGTGGTGGTTTGTGGTGAGTTTAAGATTAACGTCCCCGGAAGCTTAACTTTATCGAATCATCGTCACTTTTGGTGGGGTAACCCTGCTTTGAAATGCCTGGCAGCTCAATGGGTTCAACTATCTTGAGCTGCCCCAGCCAAGGTTCTACATCTCAGACCACAAGTTATGTATTATTCAGGATTCGGCTTTACCTTTCCTAATTTTTAATACCGTTTTCCCATCAATTACGTACAAGCACATACTATTTCTCAATTTGGGTATCCAAAGAAACCTACGATCAAAGACGATAGTGTGATAGAATAGAAAAGGAAATAGCCTGCCTGTTTTTTGTCATCCGCATGAAATACAGAAAAATAGAGGTAGTGGAAGCCAACAAAGATCGGAGATTTGTGTGAAAGTAGCCGAGCAAATCAACACCGCGCAAAAGAAGAAAAAGGACATCAAAAGAAACCCATCGTCAGATTGTGCGTCCCGCCAGATTGTCATGAAAACCACAAGGTGAAATAAAGAAGATCATAGCATAGCAGTAGGGACATCATCAGTAGTAAAGACACGTTCACTGAACCTTCCCACAGCCAACGGAGAAAACTCATAAACTTCCCTGTGGTTGAGGGATTGGGGAATGTCAAAGGGAATATGGCGCAAAGCACGAGAGAAGAACGCAGCAAGACAAGAAAGAAAGCAAATGAAAAGGTACGTAGCTACCGGTGCCAGCCTGGTTATATTCTTGGCCTTTCCGGTATCGGGTAGCCAACTGGATACGAGACTCCAATCCTGCCGAAAGGTTTCGAGTACCGTCAAGGCCAGCCACAGCCCCAGCCACACTTACGTTTTAGCACCCCTTTGAACAACCGGTGTAGAACAGTCGGAGCAACCGGGCGGGTATTCGACTGGCCGCACAAAAGTGGGGGAGGTAGATACGTTCTAAGTAATAAGAATCAGGTTCGCGAGCGGGGGAGTCATTACTTTCATTCGATCCAACAAGAAAGGAGGTCTTCTGCCTGCAACGGCAGATACAAGAGAGGAGATATCACAGGAGGATACGACTGGGAGTTTAGGGCAGGAAAAGAGTCTCTACCAGTAAGGCCGGCGTTCATAACCATAGTCCCCTCTTGGAGGGCTCCTAGGACGCCCATACGGCCGAGGAGCGTATGGGTCGTCATAGTGGCGGGGAGGTGGTGGGCCACGCGGGTCATAAGGATCTTCATATGGGCGACGAGGGGGTGGATAGTCATCCATGCGAGAGCGTGGGGGAGGGGTTCGGCGCCCATAGCCATCGCGCTCATAGTAGTCACGACGAGGGACAGGAGAACGCTCGCGATAGTGGTTGCGGGGGCTATACCCGCCGCGAGGAGGGCCGCGCCTGTCATAATCATCGTAAGGGGGATACCCTCCACGACGGCCAGGGGAGCGAGAACGATATGGGTCACGGAATGGTCGGTCCTCCTGAGATTGAATCTGGCAAATATGAGACTTTAGACCATCCGGAAGGGGGGGACCAAGGGGGTTCCTACGTCCTGTGTGCAAACGACCCTGGAGCCCTTAAATTCACGGCCATCCAGTTTCTCAACCGCGGTTTTGAGGTCATTTCCTGTTTCGAACTCGACGAATCTTTTTTCACGCTGATCAGTGACCCGGGCACCAAAGAAACAGGAATGTGGTCCTAGAAATCGAGGATACTCACCCTCTTCCATCGTGGCCAGTTTCTGAGTATACTACATCAAGGCCAGACTGTCTCGCGAAGTCTTTCAGATCCTAAAGAAGGCGGATGTGTGAGTCCAATTCCAGATGACGAGGGTAGAATTCCAGGTTCCTTCGGGGATAGACCCTGGGTGAACAAGAAACGCGTGAAAATCCAGCGAGTTAAAAACAAATAGTTCGTTCCAGATTGACCGGAACTGTTGAGCAAGCAGCAGAGGTCGATCCTTCCGCAATATACG
Source organism: Onygenales sp. PD_10 (assembly GCA_032988465.1). NCBI lineage: Eukaryota > Fungi > Ascomycota > Eurotiomycetes > Onygenales > Onygenales sp. PD_10. The sequence continues at coordinate 86,010 of JANTQH010000026.1, forward strand.
TTCACACCATCGTGAGAATACCATTTCAGCAAAGCTTGTCACGTGAATAGGTGGGTATATCCAATTCAGCAGCGTTGAAGCATAGCGGGGTCCATCACACGTAATGTACACCGGAGCACGCAGTTATGCGTTTCCTATGATACAGGTTACGCAGAAGCGGGGTTCACACGAAGCGAGGAGGGGTGCGGGGTGTGACCAACAATCTGCATATATAACACAGAGAGGGGGAAAGAAAGGGAAATGGGTATCATAAGGTCCAAATGGAAGTAAATCCAGGGGATCCAGGGGTAAATGGAGCGGAGCTAACCTGCCAACTGGTCTCTGGAAGCCCAGATATTTGCATTCGGAAAACCGTGCGCCGCGGGCGTGGGGCGCTGGAGCGGTCTGGAGGTCCAGAGAAAGTCTCTTTGTGACGTGGTCCACGCGCGAATTGTACAGTGAGGCGCTCCCCCTTGAAGTCCGTACCATCTACAATCCAAGGCGGTCAAAAATGCAAAGTTCTAGCCGTGAGAAATTGGGGAATTCTCAAGAAATAACCAACGTACGGAAAGCTGGGGCAAGATATGTGAAGATTAGCGACGCTGCCTTGAACAAAGAATTAGGGGGACGGAAGGAGAATCTCACCTGGAACAACATCCTTCGCATCCATGGCGTCTTCATATTCGATAAAGCCAAAGCCACTCATAAGCTTGACCTCCGTGATCTTGCCGGAACCGTGGGTATTGAAATAATCTTCGATCTCCTGTTTGGTGACTGGAAGTCCAGGCGAAAGGCGCCTTCAAGTCAGCTCTCGAGGCCACACGATCCAGAATGATTAAGCCAGTAGTGTCCTCCATCAGTGTGAAGGAGGGTTGCTTTTTTGAAAAGTGCTTAGATCTTCGTATATCCCTTGTGTTGCCATCGTCCCAAGTGTAGATCTATTCCTCCACAGAACAAGGGTAATCCAGAAGCTCCAAGAGAAATATTGAGGGCTGCTTGATCGCGTGTGTATTTGTATGCCAAAACCATACACAGTGAATTTGGGTGTTTTCATGGACGAGGAAGATGTAGTAGTAAGACCAGCATACCATTGCGGGGCAGATTCCCGAGATAGAGACGTGTGGCTGAGACTTCACTCATGATGGGCAGTCGATGTGTGGTATCCTGAGAAGCAGGATTGCAAATGCAAAAGGAAGGTGACGGAGGATCCTTGAAGGATGTGGTGTGTTGCGTGGTATTCCTGGATATTCAACAGCAGCAAAGCGAAGGAGAGCGCAGCAAGGCCGGGCGGTTGTTTGTTTACAGCAGTCCTCCCTCTGATTACCGAAGCAGTTTCGGTAGCCTGGCCAGCCTTTCGCAAGGGTTCGAAGCGGAAAGATCCTCCCGGAAAGAAAAAGCCAGTACAGCCAAGTGCGCAGAAACGAGAGATGTCGTGGATGAGTGGTTGTGGGATGGACGTGTAGAGACGAGAGGCGGAGGAGGTGGACGAGACAATGAGGCTGAGAAGGCGGTGTGGAGCGGCAGAATAGGCAATACCTGGTCTGACCGCCTCACTTTGATACGAGACACGTTCTCACCGGGGAGTCGAATATGAATTCTGTAATTGCTTTCGAAAGGGAGAAGCCAGCCAGCTGGTGAAGTTTAAATAGCTGTCTGCTGTTGATGCGTTGGAAGACCCGATTGTTTGGGGTTTTCCTATTGGGGAATCCCAACTCTACTCCAAGCTCCTGTCTTCTCCGCGATGTGTTCTACGAATAAGGCTCAAAACAACAGGAAAATCCCACGGATGCATGGTATTCGTTGTACTGTACAAGGAATATCTGGGGCACTATGTTACGTATTTGGTGCCGTGGCAGATTAACAGAAAACAAAACGAAGCGCGCGCTCTGGGAATCATAATATAGTACAGACGGCAATAACCCCAATAACTCTATTTTGTTGGCCAAAGAAATTGTTGAAAAACAATGAAATAAATACGGTGCAAGATTGGATATAATTTTAGGTCATGTAGTACTTGGGGCCCTCACCGCCTTGGGGAGTTTGCCAATTAATATCCTGTGTGGGGACCTTGATGTCGCAGGTTTTGCAGTGGATGCAGCTGCAGAGAAACTCTTGTGTCAGTGACTGAGAAATATAAAAGTCGGGGTCGATCACGTATTGTATGGGACGCATCAAATAGGGTAACACAAGGGAAAGGCTTACTTTTGCGCATTGATCTGGAACCGTACGCCCAATTCTTTGTCCGGATCCTCAATGTATTCGTAGACACCAGCAGGGCAGAATCTATTCTCGACCCCTTGGTATTTTGGCCATGCGATTTGTGTATGTTTTTCCCAGTCCTTCACCTGGAGATGGACGGGCTGATCTTCTTCGTGGTTGGTTCCGGTGCGGCTCACGCTTGTCAGGATATCGAAGCTGATAACTCCGTCTGGTTTTGGATACTCGATTTTCTTGCAGTCGGCAGCTGCCTTCGTGGCATCATGATCTGTGCTATGGTGGTTCAAAGTCCATGGGGCTTTGCCGCGGAAAAGGTATGCTTCCAGGCCAGAGTACATGATGCCACCGTAGAGTCCTAGAGGGGTTGAGAAAGACGGGCGCATGTTTCGTACTTCCTTGAGCTCCTTCCAAATAGATGAGTCTCGTAGTCCGTCTTCATAGTCGTACAGGAATACCGTGCCATTATCCGAACTGGAGAGGGCAGAATATGTGGCCTTCGCAGCCAGCATACCAGATCGCATGGCTGTATGCGTACCCTTGACTTTGGGAACGTTCATAAATCCTGCCGTATCTCCAATGAGGGCGCCACCAGGGAACGCGCATTTTGGAATAGACTGGAAGCCTCCCTCAACGAGGGCACGAGCTCCGTAGGATATGCATTTTCCGCCTTCCAGAACGGATTTAAAGATAGGGTGGTGTTTCAATTTCTGGAATTCTTGGTACGGAGAAAGCCACGGGTTGGGGTAATCCAGACCGACAACCAATCCAAGCGTGACCATATTCTCGCCAAAGTGGTACATGAACGATCCTCCATAGGCGTCTTTTGGCAAGGGGTAACCCATCGTGTGAAGGATTTCTCCTTTCTTGAATTTCTCGGGCTGGATCTCCCAAACTTCTTTCACACCCAATCCATATGTCTGGGGCTGGCTATCCCGTCGCAGGTCAAATTTCTTGATGACCTGCTTGGTTAAGCTCCCATGGCATCCCTCGGCAAGTAGCGTAACTCGTGCATGGAATTCCATTCCCCGCTCAAAGGATTCCTTAGGCTTCCCATCTCGCCCAATACCGAGATCATTCGTCGCAACTCCCTTCACCGACCCGTCGGGCTTATATAGCACCTCACTCGCCGCGAAACCAGGGTATATCTCAACTCCAAGTTCCTCAGCCCGCTCTCCCAGCCACTTGCATAGCTGGCTTAAACTGATAATATAATTTCCATGGTTGTTCATCTGAGGCGGACATGGGATTGGGATCGCATGTTTGCTGGTCAGGAAGCGCATGCTGTCCGATTTGGCGGGTGTGACATGCTCGAATCTCGAAGGGTTATCTTCCGAGAGCCAATCGGGAAGCAATTCGTTCATTGCACTGGGCTCCAACACATTTCCTGACACGATATGGTCTCCAATCTCGCCCGCCTTTTCGAGCAGTATTACCCGAAATTCTTCATTGCCTGCATCGTTTGCGATTTTTTTCAGCTCGATAGCTGCGGCAAGTCCGGCAGGGCCTAAGGACATGAATTGACAATATCGTTAGTCTCTGTGCTGTAGCCACACGGCATGGACATTGCTAAAGGGTGGGGGTGTTACCGCCGCCAACAATGCACACATCGACATCGTCAGACTCCCTGTCGATCTGCGATGGTTCGAAATTATCTGAGCCAGGAGCAAATCGTCTCTGCACCGTATTCGAAAACGTTCGTTTTTGGTTTAGAAGGGCATTCCGCGACAGTAACCGTGGCTGGAGAGTCCGCCGTCGTGTCGCAGGCAAAGCTGTATGTGTGCGGGTAGAATAGGCGCAAGCAGACGAAGCTCTGGTCACGCTCGTCTTCCACGGCCGCGAGGTTAGGGGAGCGAATTCGCGCCTCAGAAGAGGCAATATCGAGGTTTGTGAGGCCATGGTGGTGGACAGTCGACAGAGCAGGCCCAGGGCCCCCGGAATGTTTAAATATCGTCGCCCTGATGGAAGGCGGATTCGCCGACCCGGGAATTTCTCCATAACGCCGCAGTGCCGAGCCCAACCGAACTTGGGCCCCCACCAATGAGACCACCGCAGATGGAAAGCAATTTGTCTGTCTCCCACTTTGGAATTGTTTGTAACTCTTGGAGTGAGGGATTCCCTATGACTAGATGAGGAACTGTACTGCTACGTATTCAGGTGAGCAACTCGAGAATTTAACAACGGATAGACGATGAACGTACAATCACCGCTTAGGTTTAGAATGAGGTCCCACGCACGTGAAAGTTCGTTTATTCTATCCTGTTCTCTTCCACCGCAAATCGTCGCAAACCGACATCAACCACAGGTCCCATAGCTCAGTTGGTTAGAGCGTGGTGCTAATAACGCCAAGGTCGCGAGTTCGACCCTCGTTGGGACCATCAAGATTTAATTTCTTTTTTGTATCTTTTTTTTTCGCCTGCTCTCCGTTTCCCGTTTTCTTGAGAGGGGGTGATGAGATGACCGGGACGACTCGGCTGGTAACCGGGATCTAAAAATACACTCAGTTGGAAAAGGCAGTGTAAAATGCTATGGCTATGTGAAGATTTCACTGCCAGATAGATATTCTACTGCAACATAGATCATAAAATGCTCATCGCTGAGTTTAGAGTTAGGGCATGCCATTTACCAGAACACTAGTTAGTTTGTATGTAATACTATGTATTTAGCTTAAGTGTATTATTCTTCATCCGGGTCAGTGGCCCCGCTTGTCCCCGCCATTATCAACATCAGTCCCCTTTTCTCGGCTCTTCTCGCCCTGAAAAGCGGAAATTAATATCCCAGGACCTGTGGCGCAACGGTAGCGCGTCTGACTCCAGATCAGAAGGTTATGTGTTCAAATCACATCGGGTTCAACATTTCCTGGCTTCTTTTTTTGCTTTTTGTATGTAGCCCGTTTGAAATATGTGTGGAAGAGCCAAATCCCCCGCCCTTCGATGACTGGTCCCAAGGGGCCTCATATTTTTAGTAAAGGCCAATTAAGTTACAGGGAGCTGTAGTCAAAGGAAGCTGCAAGTTAAAAGTATTAAAAAAAAATAGAGTAGAGTCTTGGACGCGGAGAGCTAAGTCTATGGGGGCGAATAGGAGTAAGAACCACGTGACCTGTATAGACCTAACCTTGAAACCCCGGAAGGTTGACGTCCATAGCTTTTTTCACCCACAAAAAAAACCCAAGGACGGCGCAATGGAGGTTTCCTACCATCTCGTGGGGTCTGGCTCTCAATGAGGCAAAAAAAGAATTGAGATTATGGTCCCAACGAGGGTCGAACTCGCGACCTTGGCGTTATTAGCACCACGCTCTAACCAACTGAGCTATGGGACCTGTTTTGGTTGGTACCTAGGACCCTCCCTTGAATTACCTACCTTTCATGATTCTTTAGTTGTAACCCCTTTTCCCCTTTCCCTTCTCGCAAATAATATTGCAAAACAACCTCTCATTCAAAAAAGATTCATAGTATTACCACTATATATTGCCCATAAACTTCCAATTCACAAATTGCTCGGTACACTATTCAGCCAAGACATATCCTGCAAGTCCAAGAACGCAAAGTTATCAAACCCCCCTCCACTCGACCCGTCATTCAATCGGGAGGAGTCATTACCAAGATCAGGCGCAGGCGGCGCGACACTCCCTTGGGCTTGGTCCGCTCTATGGGCCTTAGATGATGACACCGCTTCCGACGCAACTCTATCATACAGAATCTCCAAGGCAGCCACGCATCGGCGCGCCGAGGTGCTATAGTCGTGGTACTTGCGCAATATCTCGAGCGCGCAGTTCCAGGACCGCGTGATTGCCGGCTCCGTGACTTCGGTTACGATGGCGGAGCGAAGGCAACCAGCTATTAGGACTGTAGCTGCCGTGTAGACATCTGGTATAAACCCGTTAGTCGATTTTCTATTGATAGAAGGGGGTAAAAGGAGATGATGCATCTTACAGAGGATGTTATACCACCACGCAGGAAGGGGTCCCACGGTGCCATCTGTCGGTATGCTTTTATATATCAATTCAATTACTTCCTGCGCGACTTTGACGCAAATTATGGAGCATTGCAGGGCAATTCTCTGTGGTAAGGTGTCGTCTAGAGAAACAAATGGGTCATCTGAAGGTGTTGTGTTGTCTCGAGCTGTACAGAATCGTGATAGCGTTGGTCTAAACAACAGCATCCTAACGTGCAAGAATCTTTTTTGCGAACAGTTAATTAAGCATAGATCAGGGGCGTGATGCAGGTGGATTCTCACCTTGCTCTCAAAACAATAGCTTGTCTCTGGAAAATCGGATTGCGATCTGGTCGCGCAGAAATGTCACGGAGATGCGGTGGAAGTGATCGGGACCATTTGGTAAGCGCTCGGTCAAGTTCAAATATTGAAAACCCACCTTCTTTGCCGTCCTGGCTAAAATAGAACATGTGAATATCGTTGCGAGGTTCCTCAAAAACAGGCGTGTAGAGAGTGAGGAGAATATCATTCATGATCTCATATAACCCCAGCGACGCGCTGAAGAATGCTATCATCCACGTTCGACCCTCTAACTGCAGTCCATCAACGCCGGGTTCCGGGGTTATAAGTTCCTCGTCCAGAGGCATGGGCAAGGGAACCAACGATGCAGCTCCCTTTGTTATCATGGCTGGCCGGCCGAAAGTCATTGAGACAACTCTATGAGGCTGCGTGAGTCGAAGACATTATTGAACGAGGAAGGATTATCTCCTACCTGTCCATCAAAACACAGCCATGCCATATCTTCCGCGCCAACTGGTGATCACGAGGATCTCGGAACTGTGTAGCCGTCTGGGGGAGATGAAGGCCAAGGCTTTGCGCAATACGGATTGCTAGACCTATAACAATCCAGCACTGGTGGGCCGAATTGGTGCTTTGCAGATATTGACCCATTATAAGGAGGCACTGGATCAATCCGACAGAGTCATTTTCCCAAAGATTAAAATGCAGGAGTTCCTTTGCCCTGTTGAAATAAACTGCCGCGGAGGCTTCGCGTTGTTCAGGCTTGATGGCCTCGGAAAGCTGGCAACCAAGCGCAAACATGACGTTAAATATGCACATTAACATATTCTCATCGTAGTCTGTTGTCTCGCCTGTCCATATGCTCTCGTATGCACTCCCCAGCTCATGGTCCAAAAACGGGTAGAGAGGATGGACGAGCTTCCAGTAAGTATCCAAAAGAGCATCAGCAGTTTTGCGCGGTGGAAGGACGTAATTAGCTCCGTCATATTGTGATTGTGAGTTGCTTTTTCGTATAGGCCTCATTGTCGAAAACCTTCCATTTTCGAGGGCAGGGGAACCAGAATGCTCCTCTGGTGGGTGGCCCATCTTTACGTCGATAGCTTTTCTAACCTGTCTAATAAAACCCGCGGCACTAGAGCTCCCAAAAAAGGCTTGAGTCTGACGATTCCCCCCTACGGCACCCATCATAGCATTAACGCCGTCATCCGCGTCGTCGGTTCCGGTCAAATCAGGTTGCGATTCATGTGCTGTAGACGGTCCACGGTTATGATGGATACGGTGGTCAAAAGGGCCTCTATGAATGCCTTGATTTAATGCCGGTCGATTTGATTTTCCAGAGAGCCCATCGTGCTGCGCATCCTGGTAGCTTAGCGGTGTGGGTATAGCATTTGCCTGGGAAGGCAGATGTTGAGTAACCTGGCGGCTTTCAGGCGATGTTGGAAGACTTTTAGGCGAAAATACAGAAGTCTATCTCGCATATTCGATCAGATTAGTTTGGCCCCGCCATAATAGGGGGCAGAGTACCACCCCATTGCTTACTGTAGAGCGACGACCTGGACGATATATGATCCCATTATCCCCTCCTATACTTCCATGTCGCTCAGATACCGGGCTATGGAGCGCGCGATCACGCTCTAGATATCTGATTCGGTTTTCTAAGTTCGCAACATAGCTTTTATTCTATGTCAGTATCATGGTACAACGCTTTACTCTGGCAAGGTCCAACATACTCTCGACCAACCAGTTTACTACTTCTCTCCACGTCAACAGTGTATGTGCATTGCACACCCACACCCGAATCAGATCTCTTCGCACATGGGCCACAGGCTGCGGGGCAAATCTTAGAAACATTCATGCATAAAGGGGTTGAACTCAGGTAATCGGTGCATACCTGGATGAATGCCGTCACAGCGAACCTTTCTCCCGCGGCATCGGTCACAAGCCAAGGCAACTTTCCGACGTTTTGAGGGGCGGTCTTTCTCGAGAGCCGAATGTTGTATTTGATCGGAGGTGTCCATCCCGAAGCAGTTCCGTCCTGGGGGAATTGCAGTCCAGGAATCTGGGGTAAGTCGGGGTATCGCGGGTATTTAGGTGAGGGGAACTCGGAGCAGATCCCGACGCCGAGTTCTCGGATCCAATCCCGAGAACCCCTCGCGCTATTCGGCGCATCACATACATCTTCTCTTCAAATTCCCCAGCCTGCTTTTGGTCAGAATAAAATGAAAACAAAACAAACCAAATACTGATAACAAAGCAGGTGCCACGAATTTTAGGCCATAGTCTATGCTCTGTTTCCGCAAGATAAATTCCATCCGTCCTACATCCCTTAGACAGTCCCTTCTCCGCCCAAAAACGTACTACATCTCTACCTCCCTACCATTTTCCCAGCACCGTCTATTTACGATGTCTTGGTCTAGACTTATTCGCTTCGTCGATGACGATGGACAAACACGTTTTGGAGAGCCAGATATCACAAAGGCCGATCAGCTATCCGAGCTTGTCGCCAGCGGTGAGCTATATGCCGCTGAGCTTCTAGGCGATGACCTCTTTTCCCTTTCTACAGGCGGCAAAAGGCTTCACGTAAAACAGTTGTTGGGAATTATGCAGCCGTCTGATGTCCCAATCATTCGCTGTATAGGATTAAACTACACAAAACACAGTAAGCGCCAACTCTTCGGTGGACATACCTACCACATATTGATATCGGGCAGTCAAGGAGGGCGGCCGTACCCCACCACCTTACCCCTCAATTTTCATCAAGGCGTCGACTTGCATTGCCAGCTTCAATGAAGACATACCCATCCCAAAGCTTGCTCAGGAGTCGTGTGATTATGAAGGCGAATTGGTAGGTTGAGAATAGTTCTTCCCGAAGAGGGGGGGAAGGCAAGGCTAACGAGTAAAATCAGGCCATCGTAATCGGAAAATCCGGAAAGAACATCTTCAAAGAAGACGCATTGTCCCATATTGCGGGCTATGTCTCCTCCAACGACGTCTCTTGTCGGCACTGGCAGCGGGATCCTAAGTTTGCCGGAGGTGTCCCCCAGTGGTGTTTCAGCAAGGGATTCGATAAATATGCTCCTCTAGGTCCCATGATTGTCTCGACAAAGGTAAGGCGGCAGAAACTCCCCTTTTTATGCCGATCCAAGTAACGTGTTAAGCTAATTGATGGACACTCAGGTCGTTGGTGCGGCTGACAATCTGCGTCTCCAAACGTTTGTCAATGGCGAGTCGCGGCAGGATTCAAACACAAATGATCTTCTTTTTGGTGTCCCTGAAATTGTCAGCTTTGCCAGTCAGGGAACTACTCTTGAAAAGGGAACCGTAATTATGACTGGCACCCCAGCCGGGGTCGCGATGGGGATGAAGCCAGCCCCTATATATCTCAATAACGGAGATGTGGTGGAGGTCCGAGTTGAGGGATTGGGAAGCACTAAGAATGTGATGGCTTTTGAGTAAATTGTTTGTTGAATTGTGTAGCCGTTGCTTGGATATTATTCTCACAAGCGGCATGATGCCCCTTTCCTTAGGCAGCCTTGATGGAGAACAGTAGTATCCATAGATACCCGGTAGCACGGAATACCCTGTTTTCCTTCTCTTCGATGATTATGATTTCCGGGATACCCCGCCTATGGTTAAGGAGGGGTTTGAAAGAGCGCCTACGGGTGTTTTCCGGAGGAAGTGATGTAGCTCGCCCCCTAAAGGGTCTGATATTCGGAAACCAACCCGTCATGCTTCGGGAGCAGGGCAGCGGCGGATCTTCATAACTAGATATATCAATTTCCTATGGCTGTGAGTACAACTGGTCGTATAATCGCTCCATGTTGCATATATTTACAACTTGAAGTTTCAAACATACCACTGAATCCTCTGGGTGATAGTCCAAAAAATGGCAACACAAACACGCCATGGAACATGCTTGTGCGAGGCGGTGAGGTTTGCCGTCGAAGGTCAGGCGGAGAAGGTGTTTATGTGCTATTGCAAGGACTGTATCAAGAACGGCGGGGCTCCATATCAGATTGTAAGATACTTGATTGCTCCTTATACCGTAGCATATCCTAGCTAATCTAATCATAATGCAGATGGGCAAGTTCAACAAGGAGCAAGTCAAGTTACAGTCTGGCGACGAGTTGGTTGGGACATGGGTTGTGAAGAAGACCACGAGTGGTATTGAGAAACACAAGCTCTTTTGCAATCGATGCGGATGCACACTCTGGACAATACCCATGAGCCATAAGGGGGAAAAGTTCATCGTGAGAACGGCGTTACTGGAAGATGGGTGCGTATCCAAGCCCCCTGTTTGATTCAGATAAGACCACGCGTACTGGTCGGATATGGCTGACGCGATTCTCCAGACTCGAAGTCTTCAAACCGGAGGCTGAGTTCTTTTCTTCCCTCAGACCATCATATCTCGAAGCTCCGAAGGGAGTGAAATCTTTCGATACAATGCCAGGGCGTTAGATATGAGGTTAGGAGTTTTCGGTCTGTGGTAGGACCGTCACCTTCTGGTCTATTTATGTGGTTGTTTCTTTCGTGCTTATCTTCTGTCAACGAGGCCGTTGTGGTAAAGGGGTCTGTTTCGATTTCTAATGCGTGTAGCCATGATGAACTCATATCCCCTATCACAATGTAACGTACGTTGGAGCGAATATATATTTTCCTTTGGCCGTGCTTTGATCAACCATTACACCCTTTAATCCATCATTTCCTCGGAATATATTAACCCACGCCGTTTTCCTCACAATCCCAAACCATATACACAAAAGTTGCCCCCAAAAATCCGCTCTATCCACACCACATTCAGGGGTAGACCAGAAACACGTGACAAGCCGTCGGCAGCTTCCGAGCATCACCTCCACCCGAGTCGGCTCGGAACACCCGTCCATCTCACCCGGAATGCATTGGAGACACTCTCCGCATATTCTTAGGATTTCAACCCCACCCCCGGATCGCCCAGGGTGGGAAGTGTCTGGGGCGCACGTATGGATCCCGAACCTCGTGGTTAATGGATTGCCATCCGGTATCAAGGGCGGCATTAATATATGGGAGATAGTACTATGTTCGACACCTCTAGACAAAAGAAACCCATCCCATTTATATCTTCTGGTTTCACGCCCATACAGGAATTTGATATACAAGGACCTTTTTAGTTACCCATCTCTTTGATGCCCACGCAGCTTCATCAACAATGCCCAACGACACAGATAACCAGGAGTCTTTCCTTTCTTCCCTCCCCGAAAAAAACGTTGCACCACTATGGACAGTCATGAGCAAGATGGTGCCTCCTCATCCAAACCCTCAAGCCGCGCCAACAATATGGAGGTACAATGAGATGCGGCCTTATCTAATTGAGGCGGGTAACATCGTAGGCGCCGAGGAGGCCGAGAGACGGGTGTTGATGCTAGTAAATCCAAACATGGGTATGGTTGATATACTGTTTCTAATTGCCATATAGAAGGGAAAAAGGGATATAACTAACATCGATCTTTTAGAGGCCCCATACACCACCGACACAATCTACAGTGGTCTCCAACTCATTCTACCAGGCGAAACAGCGCCTGCTCATAGACATACGGCCTTTGCACTGCGATTCATCATCGAGGGCGAGGACGGTTTCACCGCCGTGGGAGGCCAGAAGATGAAAATGGAGCGCGGCGATGTAATTCTCACTCCCCCCTGGCAATGGCACGATCACGGAAACGAAGGCACGAAGCCTATGATCTGGTTGGATGGGCTTGATCTTCCTTTATTCCGCAACGTGCCCATCAACTTTGCGGAGAATTATGCTGAGAAGCGGTATCCGAGTTCGTAAGTAGTTTGCTGCTTATATTGTCACCCCCCCCAACCCCCCTCCCCCCCCCCCCCCCCCGCTTCAGCGGGAAGAAAAGGGACAAAAACGAAAGAAGGACAGTAATAAAAACTCATCGAAAAACAATTTCAAAATTCAGACCAACCCCTGAAAGCCCCCTATGCATCCCATGGGCGACCGTTCAAAAGTCCTTTGACGCCCAGACGGGCAGCCAGCACGCTGTATACCACTACTCCCGCTCAGACAGGGACAAGCACCTCTCCGACACGCTTAGCGCGCAAGCGGAGCGGATCTCCGCCGGCCACACCACACCCACCAACCAAGAGACATGCTCGTTCATCTACCACGTCAAGGAGGGCGAGGGTTCCACGAGCATCAAAGCCCCCAATGGCAACGAGACAACCATCAACTGGGCCGCAAGGGATACCTTTGTGGTCCCTGCGTGGTCGGAGGTGAAGCATTCGGTTAGCGGTGCTGGTGATGCCTATTTGTTTGCAGTTAATGATCGGCCGATGGTGGAGTCGCTGGGGCTGTTTAGGAGGGCTTCCGGGTAGGATTTGGTGAGTGGGTGTTGGCTAGAGGGTTGGTGGGGAGTTGGTAGCTGGAAGAGCGGAATGGATGCGCGGGCTGTGAATGATTCCTTTTTTATGTCGATGGCTTGGCTGGCTGGGTGGCGGAATGACGATGTTCGCGCGTATATATACAGCAGTTATTTCTCCCTATGTTGTGCTGCTGATGATGAATGATATGATTCTCATGATATTTTTTGATCCCCTAACCGCCTTACATGTTTTCTCTCAGAGTTTCGTTCTGTCATCTTCCTGTTCAAATTGGGGTGGAATTCCATCCATTCCGCTGAACACCCGCCATCCCAAATCCTATTCCGGGCATTTCGGTGTCCGTCCCCCTTGGCACCCAATTGGCAAGTGCCGAACACCAACGCCGAAGCCCACCTCGACCCCGAACGCAATCCCCAACAATGGAGAGGTTGGCATCAAAAGTGAAGTCGGGATTAGCTTGTCCTCATGCTTGTCCTCTTGAGCTAAGAGCGTCTGTGTTATTACATACATAACCTACAATTTCGCCTAGGCATCGATAGCAGGTAGTTATGAAAGCTGAAAGTTGAGAATAGACTACGGCTTTTTTCGCCCCCTGACCCACAACACTCACTTCCAGCCTCCAATTTCCGCGCTTTCCGCTTTATCAAATTCTAGATTTCAGGGGCGCTGCTTACGCCTCCATTTTTACTTCATAGAGTGTACAACGTTTCCCGTTTACCGGGAAGCAATAACGGGATACAGGATAAGAGAATAGATGCGTCAGTGGAAAAGATATCTCACAAGAAGGCAAGGCACAGAGCGCAAAAAAAAAAAAAAAAAGATCGAAGAAGACAATATTGTGTGAAAAATATTATCTCCTTCTCTCGCGAAATGTATATTAAAATTTGGTATATCTATAGAACAATAACACACATAAACAACCCGAAATGTATCTATGCAGCCCTTGTCCTGACAAACTGCAGCACAGCAATAGGAGCCAGAGCAAATACCACGATAAGACCACACATCAGGCCAGCAGAGCCTGCAAAATTGAACGTCTCGAACATGTATGGGAAATAGAATGGGCCGACCTAATAGTTTTGAAATTAGCACCAAGTAACATAATGAAAAGGGGAGAGAATCTTACAAATCCAATCTCCTGCCGGAAAACATTGATAAACACCCCAACATCCGACGATCTCTCCCGATGACACTCAACAGCAAACGAAATCAATGCCGTGGTGATGATCTGGTTTCCGAAACTCGCGATCGCGGCCCCAACCAGAGGAGTTACGTTGAACACGCCATTACCCGCCTGTTGGATTCGGATGCCCCAAACCAAAAGGCCAACAATCACCGTCAGGAAACCGACGTATGAGCTCCAGAGGCGATTCGCAGGGTTCTTCTTGCCCGTCCAGCGCTCGTACTGTTGCAGGAACATGCTGGTAAGCGGCGCAGCAGACATCTCACCAATAACCGAACCGATTATGATAGAGATGAATAGTAGTCCAACCTGCTGCGCATCCAGGTTGTATCGCGTTCCAAACACGCTGGGCATTTCGACGACGATGACGATGTTGGCGTAACAGAAAATGATGGCGTAGGAGAGGGCGGGAATCACGACGTCAACGTAGCGAGCGAGACTGAAGGGTGCAACGATCCCGCTGAAGCTTAAGGGGGCAGATCCTATACGACGAGGGATAAGGCCCGTTTTTGGCAGAGTTGCGCCGTTCATCACTTCCTCGCGAGGGAAGAGAGTTTCGGCACCGAAGGCAATATAGACGACTAATTGGACAAAGTTGAGGATGGCGAAAATCCAGAAGATCCAGGTAAAGCCGATGTGTTTGGTGACGAAGCCCATGAAGAAGGGACCACTGGGTACTCCAAGCGTAAGTAGGAGAGTCCACCATCCCATCTTCCTAGCACGCTCTTCATTGAAGAATAGCTCCGTGATTACGCCGCTCCCAATTCCAAGGGGAGGAGAGATGCAAACTGCTGTCAAGGCACGAGTCGTTATCTGGGTAGCCCAGGATGTGCACTTCGCTCCTCCGATATTGCACAACATTGCGCCGAAAACCGACATCACGAAGACAGGTCTCCGGCCAAATCTTGCAGCAATAGGGTTCCAGAAAAAAGGAACCACACCGAGAACTGCGATCTACTCGTGAGCACCAACCAGGAATTAGCAAATATACAACCAATAATATCATTGCATGTTGGGCCACTGGAAAGAGAACTCACCTGGATAGACGTTAAGTAGGCAGACTTGTGTATATCAGTCCCGTAAGCCTCCGCAAAACCCTCATATGCAGGAACAATGCCAGCAGCCATGAAGGTTGCTATCATAGAATGGAACGCAACCATGAGAACTTGGACATTCTTCTTCCATTGAGGCCAATTGAGCGGATCCTCAGGGTGCTTGGACGGTAGAGGATTCAGGTCCAACCTGCCATGGCGAGCCAACAGATATTCACGGTGAGCATCGCTCAACTGTGGCTCCTCTGGAGCCCTTTCCAAATGAATTGACGCCTCGGGGCTTTCAGCCTTCCCCTTTTCAAGGGTGCTGCCTGACTCAGACTGGCTCGACGAGATCGGCTCGTTTTTGAAGGACATTGTGAAACGGGGAGGAGTTGCTATGAAGCTCGTCAAAGCCGTAAAAGGAATGTCCGACTTCTAGGATATAAAATCTGGGGTTTTTCTCGCCCTTTTTAAACATTCTGGGGCGCCCCAGAAAACCCAGCGGAAAGGTAGGCTGTCCCCATGGGCATTCCCCATGGGGACAGTCGTGTGTGCGGAACCCATACCGCTATTCTCTCAGAAACATGTTGTGGATGACCTGTGATAAGATTTCTCAGAATTATTGGATGGACCCACGACACCTCTAGTCATTATAAAGGACTTTTTAGTTTTTGGAGTTAGCTTGATGTTTTCTCCACATTTCCACATCCATCCTTCGATGAATAATCACGTCGGTTTCGGGATGCATCCCGAAGGAGGATTCGGGACTGTCCGAATTTTAATGCGGGGAATACCAGATCTCAAGCCGAGTGGTCAACCTTGGGGTCATTGGAAGTGTAGAGCTTTGTGAATTGCCGACACGTGTATACGAGATGGGCGACATTTTCTCCGTAGGTATATAGATTTAAAAATGCACTGGATGCCTTGGATGATAGCGCCTCTCTGAGAACGAACGAATATTCGAATCCGTTAATTATTCACCATACCCGTCATTTTTATACTTAATCTGACACCCGCCAACCTGAGGAAACAATACACATACATACCTCTCTAGCAGGTTCTGCTTATCATCAAGCATGCCTACCGCGGAACGATCCTCCTTTAAAGTTATAATTGTTGGCGGAGGACTTGGTGGGCTTGGAGCTGCCATAGGCCTTGCGCGCAAGGGCCACAAGGTAACCGTTCTTGAAGCTGCTCCTCAGTTGAATGAAGTTGGGGCCGGCATCCAGATTCCACCTAATAGCAGCCGGGTCCTCGCCAGATATGGGTTGACGGAGAAGTTCCATAAAAAGGCAGTGTGGCCTAGGAGTATCATCTTTAGGCGATATGAGAGCGGCAAGGTTATTGGCTCGACACCCCTTGACCCCGAGATGACGGAAAAATATGGCTATCCGTAGGCGACCAGGGCACCGCATTCTTGTGGGATATGATAGAGGCTGACAAAATAAAAGATACTGGCTAATCCACCGCGCAGACTACCTACAGCTCCTGTACGAAGGAAGCCAGGAGGTAGGAGTGGAGGTCTTGCTGGGCTCCCCTGTTGATTACGTCGACCAAGCAGCTCCGGCTGTAATATTGAACGACGGACGCAGATATGAAGCCGATCTGGTTATTGGAGCTGATGGTTTGTTAATCCATATCTGCTAAGTTGTGTTTAAGGTATGCGTTGACTAGATGTGCAGGCATTCGATCAAGAACGAGAAGAGTAGTGATCCTAAGCAAGGAAGTGGAAACGAATGACTCCCCGAACTGCGCATACCGGGCCATAGTACCTGCTGCCTTGATGAATGCCGACGATGATATCAAACATCTGATGATTGACCCCAATGCTAACTGCTGGATTGGCCATAATCACCACATCATGGCATATCCAATTCGACAAGGCGAACTATATAATCTCGTCCTTTCGCATCCAGGAAAAGCGGCAGTCGGTAAATGGAACGAGCCAGGAAACTTGGAGGAGATGAAATCTCACTACGCGAATTTCGACCCCATAATCCAGAAGGTACTGACACTGGTGGGCGGCTGTTTGAAATGGAAACTTGCGGACCTGCCACCCCTTCCGAACTGGGTCAGTGCCAGCGGAAAGGTCGTGCTAATCGGCGACGCGGCGCATGCTATGGTCCCATATCTTGCTCAGGTAAGCATATGTTTTTCTAGGAACTTGTTTCTTTTCTAAATGCTAATCGGCATAAAGGGGGCTGCCGCCTCGATCGAGGACGGTGCTGCCCTGGCTGAATGCCTGGATCGAGCTGCAAGCACCAAAGATATCCCCAGGGTCATTCGGGCCTTCGAAACAATCCGGAAACCACGGTGCGAAAGAATCCAAGTTGGTGCTCTTGCCAATGGGTATATTTGGCATATGCCAGACGGAGAGGAGCAAATCCTTCGGGACAAGGCAATGAAGCAGGAAATGGACCAGAGTGAGGACCGCGATCCAGTTTCGAACCCCAACCAATGGTCCGATGACGAATTCCAACCCTGGTTATTTGGGCACAACGCTTTCGATTATGTAGGATTTCGCATCCCCAATTTCATTCGGTATATATGCTAACAGATACTTTGTTAGACAAACCAAATGTTGGATGTTATTCTCCAACAGTCCCGCCAGAAAAATCAGGCGTAAAGTGCCATGACGTTATGAGATAATAGTGCCTCTATGGGCCACCAACGAGGGACTTCTCTTGACTTGGGATATGCGCCATCTTCACGATGTTAACTTGAGGCCATTTCCCCCGTTCCGTTGGAAAAGATCCATTTTTTGTTTGGGAAATCCTATATCGACTAGATGACAATATAAACAACTCTTCATTTACACTCCGTGTTGGTCACGCCGGGAATGACAATTGGAGATTAATCCATCGTCACTGGCATTAATGGATAAATGGAATCGAATCACATGATCACTAGACACATGCATGTATCAGCAGCCGTGGAATGTTCGAATTGGCCTGGAACGAATTCATACTGCCACGAAAATTCCATGTTCAGATGCATATGAGGGCTGTGGTCCAGAATATCCTGATGCACAGTCCGCCCCATCGATCTTCAACCCAACCATCTATGGGAATCTGTAGGGTGTGACGCAAGAATGAATCGAATCAGCCCACCAACGTTTTATTGCCCCTCCACAGAAATTTAAAAAATAGCGGAGGGGGGTGGTTGCCTAGTTGACCCAAACCAACAAACATGGAGATATGGTTGAGATAAGGACAACATCGCTGAAAACTGCTTGATCCCTGCAGTCGAGGGGCCCATTTCGTGAAAACCAAAATGGATGCACAGATTTCCTTGAGATTTCGACGCCTGTGTAGATGTTGCTCCAATAAGGAAATGATTCCTAGATCTGTGGCCCACAGGCCATAATTGTCCAACAGGGGGTAAATTGACCTGTAGGAATTAAGAAAGAGAACAAGGGTTTGTTACTTGCCGGAAGGCTGTGGGTATAGATTTACCTGTAGCTTGGGATATTAATAACAAGATGAATCGTTAATCCGGGATTAAGATTCCGTATCGTGAGATATTTGAATGGCTGTATCTCTCAAAGAAAGCCCTCCATTGGGGGTTATGCTGGACGTCAAGCCGTAGAATCGTTGATTCACTCCATGCTTAAATCTGCACGCTTCAAAAGACCAGCAAATAGATGACAACAGTCATCGTACTTGAGCTTGGCGACATATGCAGCGGGAAGGGCCAAAAGAATTAGGTGACTCATCCCACTTCCCACAAGCACAATGTACGCCAGCAGATTTGAAACTGGCAATGCAGCATGAAAGTGGTACCGTCGTATCTTCTGAACAAAAGACAGGGCGCCTGTGGACAGATTGCCATGAAAGAGGAAAAGTTTTATCCTTTCGCATAATTTTCCATAGCATAGAAATGTGTATGGAGTTGGAAGACGGATCCGAGTGCTTAAAAATAGGCTCATAAAAGCCAACCACGGACGATGACAGACAGACAGTGTCGCAAATTTTGATTTCGGAAAGTCGGGCAAGCAGGTAACATGGGTATTTCGGAAGGGAAGGATAAAAGCGTTAAGTGGTGTCGCGAAATATGGCACCACCACTCTTCTCACTGAATCCCTTTCGCCAAATCGAGCCTCATGCAATTTTCCCCCCCTTGGATGGTCTTTTCCGTTTTCCAACCTTCGTTTGGCAACTCCTTTTCTGCATCGGATGCAAGCTCTGTGATCGTTGGTAGACGGGCGCAGGATAGATCGGTTTGCGACCGTAGAGTTCGGGCGCCTGCAGCAAAGCAGGCAGGCACTGTATTTGTGCTCAAAAAGGGATGTAGTGGTTGCGCAGCAAATCTCAGCAACAACCCAAGCTCGGTACACAGTTTGTCAAGAACTCAAAATCTTTGTGTCAAATCTCCCAGCCTTGTGATGTGAAATGAGAACTGATCCCCCTCCATCGTCTTTCACAGCCTGGTTTGTGGTATTGCCAATCAGCCTTGTCGACTGCACCTAGTCGTAGGCAGCAGCTGGCAACAGCTGCACTAAGGATGTTGGAAGATGGCCTCTGAAGTGGGATTCGCCAGGAGGATGTGGTAAAATCGAACCGTGCGTCTGGCCTCAGCTCATTCCGGTCAGTCGTGGAGTTGACGTCCAAGATAGTCCTGGATCGAGCAGCTGGTGGATGCTGGACACGGAGGAAGAATCCTCAACAGGAACGCGACCATTACATCGAAAATCATGTGAAAAGGACTGCTCGCGCCAGGGTGGAAGCAAGCTGGCTTCCGACAGGTGCGTGTGCCAAGTGGAGGTACATAGGCCAGCCAAATGGAAGACAAGATAACAGACGCGCCAAGAAGAAGCAGGAGGTCTCCTTTGTTCCAGATGTCGCGTCATAAAGCAGCAACCAGCCAGGATACACGTCCAACTCTGGGTGATGAGCGGCAGTCGTTCGAGGATGGCCCGACGGGATGCTGGTGATTGGCGCAGGCTGTGTGAAGGGGTATTTCGTCACAAAACCGTAACAAAACAGCATCTTCTGGGGCGGAAAGGGCGGGCCTGGCACGGCCGAGGAAGCATGATTACGCCGCATTACGTAGAACAAAAGGGGCCGACGCTGTGATTGTATCGGAGTTATCTAGGCAGTGTGGGTCTGACTCATTCGCCGCGGTCCAATCCGCAAAAAGGAGTGGCAAGACAAGGACGAGATGGTGGGAGCAAGGAAGAAGTTGGTGGGGTTGGAAAGGGCGGTGATTGGCCTGACTGGCGCTCCTGCTGGCCGGATCCAATAACCACGGGCGAGGCGTGGACGAGGGTTTCCTAGCGCAGCGGCAATTGGCTGGATGATCGAGCAGAGACTTCCACTTGGGTCCAAAGGGTGACGCCGCCTGAAGGCGCAATGCGCAACGGGCCAATCCCAGGACGGCGCTGGGCGGCCCTGGACTGCTGCACCATGGCTGCTGTGGCGAGCGCCGTGGGCATAGTGGGCATAAGCCAGGCGGCGGCAGGAATCAGTCGCAGTATAAAAGCAGGCGTCCTCCCACTTTCTGGTTCCCCTTTGGAATCCTGCTTTGGTCTTGGCATCGTCCGGAACGTCATCACACCCTTCTCCGCCGCCCAGCCGCCTCCTTTTCCGCCCCTCTGCCCCCTCTATAGACCCCTCAACTCCCTCCCCGCCCCGCCCCTGATAATCCGTATTCAGCGCTCCCGTGAGAGGGTCGGAGCCATCATCCCACGTCTCAGTCCCCTAAGCGCGACAGAGACTGTTGGTTGCTAGGAATTGTTTAGAGAAAGCGTCGCATTTTCTATAAAAAAGGAGAAAAGAAAGAAAAAAAAATTACTTATCATAGGTTCTTGTCGCCGGGAACCGTTTCGCTCCTTCAACGTTGCTCAGTTAGATCTGAATAATTAATTCGTCTTCCGTTGGTATTTGTTTGCCGCTGTGTGTGTCCCGCTGTTTGTGCTTGCATTCACTGCAACGCTGTCTGGTGACTGCCTCGTGAAGCTCTGCTCTCCTTCGCAATCCTTTTCTGCTGTGGCCTCGTCCTCTGGCTAGAATCTTCCGACTGCTTTGTCGAGGCTCTCTGGTACTGTCTCGATCATATCGGTCTGTCTCGTCGCGGCTCTTCCTCTCACCCCGGACCAGCCCCCACGGACACGGAATATCTCGACGGTTCCTGCTGCTTCATCCGATTGCGAGACGCGCGGCGGAGTCTCTTGGCGACATCCGGCATCATTGCACCCGTTGGTTGAGACTGTCTGGCTGTTGTAGGGGGAGACATTGAGTTGTTCATCTCCCAACACTCACACCGGTACGGAACATCTGTTGTCGCGCAGAGCCGCAACCTCCCCTTCACTGCGGCAACACCCCAGCCTCAAAAAGAACTTCCTGCACCCGCCATCTTCCTCTTTCATTTGCATGTTGGTGGCTGGCAAAAGAACTCACATCTCCGCCCTGCTTGTTTGATTTGTTCTATCCCCCGTTCCTTTGAGCTCAATTTCCCCTGAGCAGCCTCTCACTACAATCTCTTCTGCTGCGTTTACAGTCGAGTTCTAACGCCCTCCGCTCCAGATATACAGGTCGTTCTACAGCCAGATTCATCTTTCTACACCCTTATAACCTTGGGTTACACACTATCCAATATGGATTCCTTGACTACCCATCCGTCGACTGCGCAGCAGGCAAAGGCGTTTACCTCCCCGGCTTCGCTCTCGTTCCCTGGTGGTGCTGGCGATTTGACCCCACCATCCACAGACAAGGAACAAGGTGCCATGAATGGGTCGCAGACGAATGGCCAACAACAGGCAGGCAATACCGCTGCTGGCAACGGGGTGACTCCCGCAACGCCTGCTGCGACTCCGGGAGCCGGTTCCGGTCCTGGAGTCAGCGGTATCGTGCCAACTTTGCAGTGAGTATAACTCCTGGATCTCCTTCTGGTTTACCAGAATGCTGAACAGACATGATCATTCAAGAAATATTGTCGCGACGGTCAATCTCGACTGCCGGTTGGATCTGAAGACCATTGCGCTTCATGCGCGAAATGCGGAGTACAATCCAAAGGTACTGATACAATGCACCTTTTCTATCTTCTCTTGCCTCTCTCTCGATTTGCGAGAGAGTCCTGTGGCCATGACAAAGTATGGCTAAACAAACATATTATCTAGCGTTTCGCTGCTGTCATTATGCGCATTCGTGAGCCGAAGACCACCGCCCTCATTTTTGCCTCGGGCAAAATGGTTGTTACTGGTGCCAAGTCCGAAGATGACTCCAAGCTGGCGTCGCGGAAATACGCTCGTATCATCCAGAAGCTCGGGTTCAATGCGAAGTTCACGGATTTCAAGATCCAGAATATTGTCGGCTCATGTGACATCAAGTTCCCCATTCGTTTGGAGGGCCTTGCAAGCCGACATCACAACTTCAGCTCTTACGAACCTGAGCTCTTCCCTGGTCTGATCTATCGTATGATGAAGCCAAAGATCGTCCTTCTGATCTTCGTGAGCGGCAAGATCGTTCTTACGGGTGCCAAAGTACGAGAGGAGATCTATCAAGCTTTTGAAATGATCTACCCTGTGCTCACTGGTAAGTTTTGAGTAGAAACTGGCCCTTCTTGCCTACTACAAGCGTACTAACGACTTTTAGACTTCCGTAAAGTGTGATGATCCATCACCAGCTCGCGAAATCCGCCTCCACATACAATTCACTACAACCCTTGTATTAACAGATTTCATACCGTCCTTGCCCCTCGAAAATGGTGGCATTACAACCCCTCCAGCTTGGCGCCCATCTAATTTTCCTTGGGCTATCCCCCCAAACACTACTCGTCGCCGCGAAGGGAAGGACTCTTTTCCTCTTTGTTTCTCTCTTTTTAATCGTGCATTTACATGGAGTTATAGCGACCTTGTTGATTGTTTTACATGTTTCTTTGCTCGATTCTAGTCCCAAAGAGCCTTGCATTTGTTTTCTTTTTCAAATTAGAAAAGTGCGGTTTCCACAGACCGACCTGGAGGGTGGGTGCTTCGGCGCTGTGTATTTTTTTTTTACCTTCGGTGTGGTTGGCATTTCGTCACGCGCCCTTCACCCTTTTTTCTCCTTTCATCGGCATGGACCCATTCGCACACCCTTCAACCTTCTAGATCGTGACGGGGGTTTTTAAATTTTTTTCGCCCCCCCTGTGTCTGGCCTCCTCTTCTCATCACTATTTTTTCTAGTGATACCCCTCCGTTTATTGCATTCAGATGGAAAGCTTGGCTTACTTCTATTTTACAAGCCTTGTGAGGGAATAAAAAAAAGGCCGATAAAATGGTGATGGATGGGATGGTTGAATGATGAATACAGCTATTTAAAAGATGTTCCAGAGGAATGGAATGGAATTGAAAGGAAGAGAAAAAAAAATGAGAAAACATTTGAATATATCATCATCTTAGTACTATCTGTGTATTGTTGTTCTACGTATGTGAAGTGTCGTAGATATCGTCCCTGCCCCATCGCATGGCAGTTACATACATACCCCTATGAAACCCAACCAACTCGTAGCACGGAGACCTAACACCCCCTTTCTTTAACACAAACAAAATCTACAACTTACTCCCCCTCCCCCTCCCGCTCCCCTTCTTAGCCAACTCCTCTCTCAAAACCAACCCCTTCAGCCCCGACCGACTCCCATCCTCCGTCCACACAACATCATCCCGTCCAGGCTCCGACCACGCCCATAACTTCCGCAACGCCGGATCCAGCTGGTCCTGAATCGCATCGACGATCTTCTCCCCGATGACGGGGAGGAATTTGAACCCGTGCCCGCTGCCGCCGGTCGCGAGGAAGAGGCCGGGATAAGAGGGGTGGTGGGTTATTATGAAGTCGCCGTTGGGACTGTTATTATTATCAGGTAAGAGGGGGGGTTAGTTAGGGGGTGGTGGTTTTCTGATTGATTTGATTTGATTTGATAGGGCGGTGGTGGTGCATATGTATGAAGGAGGTATGTTGCAAACTTACGTATCAGTATACCAACACACGCGCGTCTTCTCGAACGGCCGGTCCGCAAACGCCGGCAACATCTCTCTCAACGCAGTCCTGCACGCCTCCTCTCCCTCCGGCGGGATCGGGACACCATTCTCTGGAAGACTAACCTCTATCGTTTCCGCCGTTTGAGCTGCTGTGCCTGGTGGTGCAGGCACGCGCGTCGGGTTACGGTAGCCATATGCATGTCTCGCGATTTTGAGCAGGTTGTTGCGCGGCGGGATGATGAACATGCCTGTGGAGAAGTTGAGCACGGTAGGCATGTTTGCCAGCGCTGCTTGTTCTTGATCGGAGATGCGGATGTAGGCGAGGACCTGGCCGGTGGCATCGGCCTTGCCGCGTAGATCGATGAGACGGGATGTCCAGGCGCCCGTGGCTAGGATGACGAGATCAGCTGTGATGGTGGTGTTGTCTGCGAGCTCGACGCCCGTTACTTTCCGCCCCGCCGTGGTTAAGAGCCGCTTGACATCTCCAGTGCGGAACTCCACCCTGCCCGTCTCGTCGATTTTTTTCTTTGCGAACCTTACCGATGCCTCTGCGTCGGCCCATCCGGATTTCCAGTTCACGTAGCCCCCTTCAACATGTAGGCCGGAGCCGTATGTCGGGGCAGCCTTGATCACCTCATCTCTGTTAGAGAGCAACTCTACCGCCTTAGGATCTACCCGCTTGACGTTCTCGTAGCTCTTTCTAGCATACTCCGTGCTATGTTTGTCCCCTGACGATAGCAGAACCAGACCATTTTGCGTATATCGCCCTTCGCGCCCCCACTCTGTATACCGCCATTTCTCAAGCGCAGCCTCTGCAAGCGCGGAGTATTGGGGATCCGCATAGTCTGCGCGGATAATGCGCGAGCTGTCTACGGAGGAACCGTGCGGGTTTGGAATCGTGGGCGAGGACTCAACGACGGTGATTTTGCCAGAATGGCGACCAGCGAGGGCGAGGGCGGTGGACACTGCGGGACAGGTCGGTCAGCGCTTTCATCAAGGTTTCTTTGTTGCAATGCGGGATGTATGTAAAATGCTGTGCCGGAGATAGCTGTTCAACCGCCAGGAATGATTACCCTGGTAGGGCAGACGGTGCAATCAGATTTCTTCCCACTCACATCCAAACACACCGCCTCCTACAATCAGGATCGAATCCGGCAATGGTGCTGGCATGTTACCGACGTATAGGGTGCGTATTTCAAGACTGCAAGGCGGTACGTAGTAAGAGTGATCCCTGGAGGATTGATCTGTAGCAACCTGTATCCCTCTTGAGAGATTCTCATGCTGTGGACATATCAGTGGAATGCCGAAGCGATGTCGGAAGGTGTGCTCGCATCATTAAGCCGTAGGCCGAAGTGGAGATTCTCGTTTGGCCGCACGGAGGATCGGGCCAGCAGTGGGGGAGACTACAGATCAGATCAGACATATATGTATTGCCAAAGAGCGTCGGATCAGCAATTGACTGCCGCAAGAGCTCCCTCAGACTGCGCGCTGTGCTGACCCCTGAGTCCTAAGTCCTGAGTCCTGAGTCCTGAGTCCTGGCGCGGGATGGGATTGTGTGGGGTTGGAAGTTGATATTTAGCTGAGGCGGCCGATGACGCCGATTGGGCCAATGATGTCGCGGGTGTAAATTTTGTGCCGGAGAAATTTTGGGAGCTTCAACAACGTCGACTCCAGCTATTTCTAGCCGGCAAATTCGCAACTAGGAGAGACTGGGACTGTTTGCATATCTATTTGGATATGTATTGCTTGGTGCTATTGTGCTGTTCTTTATTTTGTACAGATTGGGCCCTGGGGCGTTGTTTCTGCGTATCGGCATCTCTCTGATCATTGCCGATATATACGGCGTTGGAAGATATTCCAATCTAGATCTGTCTTGTATGCTGCTTTTCCAGCCTGAGTTTTGTCTGTTTGATTTCCTCTACTCGAAAGACGCATTGCGCGGGCGATAGAGGGGAAGTTGTTGTTTGCGTCTTTGCCTTTCAATTGCTGGTTGATTTGATTGATATATACCCATTTACTGCGTTTTAACACATTTGAATTGCTGGTTGCAACAATGAAGAGCCCGCGGGGCCTCCCCAAACCCCCTAGCCTTAGGAATCTAGGCAATTCTCCTTTGGCAAAAGCTGCGCGAAAGCCTTTACCCGTGGCGCCTCCCCGCAGGTCAGTGGTTCATCTTTGATGGAGATTCCATTATCCCCCTTTCCCAGGCCTGCGCAGTTAGCAGAGATTGCACAAAGAAAGGGGATAGTTCTGAGTCCCCCTTACTTACTGCTTCGTCACCGGGCAGAACACTGTCCACCCTTCCACCACCATCCAGACCTAACGTGTCTTGTCGCTTAGAGCCCAACCTCAACAGAACCTCCCACACAACCCCCTCCCAGCACCCCCCTCCCTACCACGCTCCAGGTCCATAAATCCCACAGCCCTAACAGCGTGTGCTGTAGCCGCCTTCGTCTTCTCGACATATGGTACCTACCTCTACGTCTCCTATAACAAAACCGTCAAAAACTCCAAAAACCTCTCCGTCCCCGTCGACGTGTCAGACCGCTACATCGAAACTGCAGCCACCTTCGACGCAGACATCGACACCACAGAATCCATCATGGGCATCGGTACTAAGCGCAAGGAGCTCGTGCAGCGCGCCCACGGCGACGTCCTCGAAGTTGCCTGCGGCACCGGGCGCAACATGGCATACTACCTCCTAGGCGAAAAGCGCGGGACAGACGCCGACGGACGCGCCGCAATGGTCGGCTGCAAATCCGTCACGTTCGTCGACAAGAGCTTCCCCATGACCGCGGTCGCTAAGCGCAAGTTTTACGAGCTGTATCCGGACTTCGACCTCGCGGCATTCGAGGCGCAGGATGTAATGCATCCCATCCCGCCGCCCCCCCAGGTCGCAGCAGCCCTCAAGGCCGCAGGCGACCCGCGCCACGACGGCTGGTTCCCCGAGGAAGAACCCATCCCGGAGAACTTCAAGTTCGACACCATCGTGCAGACTATGGGTCTCTGCTCGGCCCCTGATCCGATCGCGTACCTCACTCGCCTTGGCAAGCTCGTCAAGCCGGAGGGGGAGATCTTGTTGCTGGAACATGGCCGGTCGTATTACGGCTGGGTGAACAAGTTGCTGGATGATCTGGCGGCCGCGCATGCGATGAAACACGGGTGTTGGTGGAATCGCGATATCGAGGAGATTGTCCGGGGTAGTGGGCTGGAGGTTGTCGAGTACAAGCGTTGGCATTGGGGGACGACGTATAGATTTGTCCTGCGCGCGAATCCGAACAAGAAGGAGGAGGACGGGGTGTTCCTGAAGGAGAAGGAGGGCAAGGCTGAGGGCAAGGGGGAAGGCAAGGGGGAAGGCAAGGGGGGAGAGCCGGCTAGGAAGAGTTGGTTGAAGTGGTGGGCTTGAAGTCAACTGACAAATCGTGCAACCGCAACTGGGTGATGTGAATGGTTTATCTGGAGGACATGATGTTGTTGATAGGAATGCGGTGGAATCTGTAATGCTTCTTTGTTATTTGGCACTGGGGGAGTGCGGCCCATCACTGTGCGGTGTGTACTTTGTACTGTCTCTTTCTCATTCATTTGCTTTCCAAAATATGTACATTAATGGTGAACTGCTGCAAGCTACATATGCCAAGATAAAAGACCTAATGATGAGATGGCATAACTTCTGTCTTCTTCTTCGTCCCAGCGCAAGATTTTGATAGCATCTTCTAGGTCTAGGGACAATGATTCTGGACGTGCCCAGGCGGCAAGTCGGAAAGTAAAAAACCCCCCGTTATCTTGATAAGGCTTAGATTTAAGCTATGTATGCTTTTCTATCAAGACATCAAACCCAGATAGCTTGCTTGCTTGCTTCAATTGAGTTGAGTTCAGCCGATCTAGTAAAAATGTCCTCTGCATATCAAAGTTTCACATGGAGATGAATGGCACCATACTCCATCCTGTCCATGTTTTGGAATTGTGGGATAGGAGTTGATCGGTGAGCAGCAACCAGTCCCGTAATTCGAGCAGTAAAATGACGAAATAGCGTCGCTAGGCGCAGAGATCCAAAATATATACAGAGACCTGGCTCTGACGTGGTTAAGCGGCTGCGTGTTCGAGAACTATATGTGCGTGGTTGTTGATTGCGCGCCTGAGTAATGACGGAGCTATGCTTTCATCATTGTCCCTAGAAAGCTGGAAGCTAGAGTGAGCGGCAGAAAACCTAGGCTAGCATAGGTTCGCAACTTTTTTTTTTCAGTTGCGCTGATCAGCACCTGGGAACTTGGACAAAATGTGGGAAATATGAGATCACATCGCCATGTGGATGGTGGTTGGTCTGGAAGTTTAGGGCCTGTTCCGACTCGCTGCATGAGGATAGAAAGGTTTTGAGATGCCAACCCTACCGCACCCTCGACTCTCGAGTTCGCCGAGCTTGAGGATGTCTTTAAAAAGAAAGGGGCGAGGTAGATAAACCCGTGGAAGGATAACAATGAAGCCTTCAAGTTATGAAGGAGTTGAAAGATCCAGATCCGAACCACGTTTGTTGCTGTCTTGTAGATAGTAGAGAGAAAACCCGGCTTATGCTTGCCAGTCAGGACACTTCTCTGCTGTATCGATGGTACCTGTCCTCATGAAATCATCCGTTGTTAGTAGTAGAATAGCATAGTTAATATTTGCATATTATTATGCATACATGGGACGCATGCGCAGGCTGATGTCAGTGGAGCAGATGGGTTCAAGCTTGCTAAAAAGCGGGTGCAACTAATGCCTTCGTAGGGATGGGTTGGTGGGTTATGGCTCCATCAAAGCCATCATCAGAGACAACAGATACAAGAGATGTTGATGTTGTTGACGATGTCAGTTTGGTGGTTGATCGAGAAGAAATCGCCAGGACTGCCGAAAAGGGAAGTCAGCCTCAACGTCAACTTCAACGTCATCTCAACTCCAGCCTCCAGCCTCCAACCTCCAACAACCAACGATCAACTACTTCTCCGCGTGGATTCCGGGATACCATTAATCGGATCAGTGGTGTCCTCCTCAATTAACCACAACGAGCTTATTGCCTACTCCCTCCTCCCTCTCTGATACAAGTCTCGGCTCTCCTAGGTACCACAGCCCCCTGTCGTTGATATTGTCATACTGACGCGTTATTATTGGAGATAGCAGAGCTGGGATGTTCCAAGGGGTAATCGTGCCTTCGCTGCTGCACCTCTCAGTCCCACCTTCTATGGCCGCACATTAGCCCTATCTACTTCGAGTCTCCTCAACTATCCCCTATCTTCGGCGCGTGAAGGCTTGGATATGATACTACTGTTCTCGGGATGATACAGTATATTCCGCTCGTCGAGGGAAATCACTGAAAATCACGAAAAAAAAAAGATTTACAATGTGAGCCGAAAGCAGGTAGGCACTCTATCATCTGTGTAATAGTAACTATTGGGGAAGAAACGCATTCCACGCAACGCGACAATTGTATCCTCTTTTAAACTTTGAGACGCTGCCGGTTCAGGCTAACGAAGGAAAGCATTTTATTTAGCTTTTATGCATGTGTTCTCTTCGACCAGCTCCCAATATCTTTTTCGCCATTCATCAGTCCTTCTCGAACCTGGCGATGTTTGGATGCGCTTCCCGCAAGGCCATGGAACTTCGGGAAATATTCCATCATAAGGTTCGAACTTCGCAGACGGGGCACATTCTGAATGGCGCCGACGAACCACCAGAAGCCTCATAGCTCTAGATTCCGATTCGCAGAAAGGGACTCGGAACCTCTTCTCTCTTTTTCTAGCTCCTTTCCCCTTCCCACCTGGTTGCTTATTAACTTTTTAATGGTTTCATTCTTCGCTCTTTGATTCGCCTACTATTCCCGGATTTACAGACCCTCGTGGCGCCGAGAAGTTCCACTTTGATGCACGAACTGCCTCAGATCTGTGTGCGATTCCCCTTCGCGTGCAGGGATGGAGGGCACGCCTGTAATTTTTTGGAGCTGCAAAACTTGCATTGCTCTCCTGCCCCTAAGCGTTAGCCCTGCACCAACTGCTCACCACTATCACCATTCTGTTTGCCCCGGTATCCGCAGCGGCCGGGTTCGTATTTTTTAGTTTGGCTGAATCCTCCTTGGGCAAGCTCACACACGACGATGTTGCCTCGTTCAGTGCTCCACTTCCTGTCGCTGCTTTTACGGACTCCTGAATACTTTGTGCATTTTTTAGCTATCGCCCGCGACTCGTCATAGATCCCACGCCGTCGAAATTGCCTTTCCTTCAACCCGGCCCAAGGTTACGAGAAGGAACCATTGCTTTGGTGTCCGCTCTTACTATGTGTTTCTTGTTATCGTTGTCGAAAAATACGCACCTTGCACATTCTAGTTGCGGAGACAGCTTCTGGGCGTGTTTGCCTATCCCACCGCCGAATTAAAAATACCCGTTGTATGATCCAAGCTCTGTTTGGCTAGATGCGCATGCGTTGATTGACTTGTCTGATTCTTGGAAATCCGGCTTCCTCCCCCTGGTTGCATGCGCATGAAAATTTCGCCGCCTGGGCTCGGTTCCACGGCGGTGTGACACCCTCCCACCCTGGCTGAACCTTGGCCTCCTGGCTGAGCCAAGCTGCAAAACCGACCGCTTCGGCTGGGATCTGTGCTGATTACAGGCAGCTGCCCTCGCCGTTTTTGCAACTGGTCTGCCTGCTAGCGTGGTATCTTCCACATTAGCTCGCCCCCTTCACCTCCTCGACTGCCTGTCGCATTCCCAACCACACACATCCGATCCACATCGATCAACTATCCAATGGCAACGCCGCATATTCTTCCAAGAATCCTGTCTCCTGGGAGTTGAAACCCACAACAAACCAAAGAAAAGCCGATCCTCCCTAACTCCTGTTTTTTTTCTTTGTCCTGTGCCCCCAGTTACCTGGTGTTTTTGCGGTCAACGCCTTCCTTCCATCCCCTTCATCAGGCACGAAACATAACATCATCCCTCATCCTCATCCTCTCCTCCCCTTTGCCATCTATTTCCTTTTATCGCCAAATACAAAGCAATGCCTTATAACACCCGTCGCAAGTCGCTTTCGCTACCGTCATTAGGTATTCACCTGCCAAATGCCTCGCGTTCCAGCCGCCTCCCCCCTACACCAAAGGCTGCCTCCACACTAGATACGCAACAACCACCTTCCAAGAAGGTCAAACGGTCACACGAGTCGACATTCCAATCACCATTATCAGTCTCATCAGAATCGCAATCATCGGATTCACAAAAAGACAAAGTTGATCGCTCTCGGCCCAAAAGTAGAAGGGGAACCGGTACATATGAGCACACGCCGCCACCCTCTCCCGCGGATTTAGGCGCGACAACGAAAATCGATACTGAAGGTATCAATGATGATATTGTCGTTGCAGTCATCGAACAACTAGAAAAAACTGGAAACAGACCTCATCTCATCAAGGAGCTTGCAGCTGTGCTTTCGACTACAAATGATAGTGTTGCGAAGTGAGTAGATCCCAAGTTTACATTTAATTATTCCTCCACTCCTGTCGCAAACGTTGGGTTTCTAATGATTTCTCTTTGCGATATAGTTCAGCAAATGCTGCGGCCTTACTTTCTTCGCGGCTAAGCCTTTACTTGAAGCGCCCATGGACTGCGCTTTCGCCATGCCCAGTCGCAAAAGAGCTTATCCCAATCCATCCACGCAAAGTGTTTTTCTACCTGACAACATCGCCCCATCAACCGCTCCCTGAGGCTTCTGATGACATCTTAACGCCAACTACGGAATCGAAAAGGATAACACCTAGTGTATCGAATGCTAGTGACGACTTTGATTATGATGTAGACGATGATCTAGCTCGTGAGCGCGCTCGATTAAGCCCAAGCCCAGAAGTGGACTTGTCAGCACCGGAGTTTGGCGAGGATGTTGGCGACGAGTTGGACGGACATTCGGCTCCTGGCGGATCTCATGCTACTTCGAATTTTGGCGTGAGGACTAACCTGTCGAATATCCACAACCATCGCTTAGCGTATAATCATCGAGCAATTTCTCCACCTTTAGAGGGCGACGAAAAGGAATTCACCCAGACCGCCAGCTCGGTTCGGGAGCGAACATCTTCGGAAGAAGTTGCGGCAAGACGTCGGCAAGATTTGGGTGGAGATGAGGCGATCCAAGTTTCTACTGTGAATGGACAGGATAATTCGATGGGCAACAATGAGGTGGATATGGACGATTCTGCTATCTCGCATGACGAGCCTAATGCTCAGCAAAATGATTACACCGACTACTTTACGAACCACATTCTTGAAGATCATGTACAAGAACAAGATTTGGATTCTGCCGCTGCCACCGCGCTCTTTGGCGCGTCCCCGTCGCCTTCCGTTTCGTCAGAATTATCGTCATTATCTTCCGTTACCAGTGCTACGTCGGACGGAGAAGCCGAGGCTGGGTTGGATACAAAATATGTTGCGGACAAAGATATCTCTATTGGTCTCCTAAAAGGAGAAAACGATGTATCTGCCACTATTGGTCCTGGAATCTCTGCTGCTAGAATCGCCGTTGCGCAAGTTGGATTGCTTGCTGGCTCTAAAAGATCGATTTCTGCGCTTGAGGATGAAGAAGGCACCTCTACCCTGGAGGTAGACGCTCGTGAAATGGATACGGATGTGAAATCATCATTCGACATGATGGATTCTTCCGAGGCAATCATTCAAGACAAGTCCGGTATGGCTGTCGATGATACTTTGGGCGCCATTAACCCGATCGTGGATCTGGATATCCGAATGGACTTGGGATTAGAGTCGTGGAACGACCTACAGAGCCCAGAAACCGTCGAGGTAGATGAACTCGATGAGATATTCGGGAACATCTAATTTCGATCCTTTTCTTCCCTACCGCTCTATCCTATACCCCCCTCCTTATTTATTCCGGAGGCAACATCCACCACTATTGCTTTTTAATACTCTCTTCTCCTGTACATATATATCTCCCTTCATTTTCTCCTGTACTTTTTTTTGCCAACCTCAGGGCTTGTCTGAATCCTGTGTTTATTTGGGATGTATCAAATCGGCACCTTGTTTTCATATATTTATTGGCCTGGCGGATAAGGGATGGCGTTTTTGCGCGATTTTTCTTCCTTTTGGTGACATATCTTTTTTTTAATACCGGCCATTTTCTATCACTATTGTGTTAATTCTTTGTTATCTTTTCCATTTTCGGTTCAGTCCGCGTTATGTACATTTCTTCTCCTTCCTGTATCAAATCTCTTTGTTCTCGAGAATTGTTATTGCTATTTTTATCTCCTCGCCGATTCTTAACTTCTGTCACCACTCTCACCTCTATATATGTTCGATCTAATCTATTTTCTCCTTTTTCCTAGCTTTCTCCTTTGTTCGCATGCTCGCTGCCTACGTCGTACCTACTGTCTGTCCATTTTACAAAAAGAAAAGAAAAAGAAAAAGGAAAAAAAGAAAAAGAAGTGCCAACCACACCCACCAATCTATTAAGGGGCCTTTTTCTTTCTAACCAGAAGCAATTCCACATCTACCTATCTACCCTTTCCTCCGACCCCCAACTCCATTGCCGTCTATATAAAAACCCTTGACTTTCTTTACCCCTCAAAAGTTGTTATATCTCCTTCTCGCCTTGCGGGCATATATAGACATAATTTATTACCAACTGCTATACTCTCTACCCTACCCTACCCTACCTACCTCCCAACTAAGCGAACCTTGACCGCATCCGTTAGATAACCTTAATATACAAACTCCCTCCCTGCCAGGCTGCCACCCTGACGAAAAAAGGCAAAAGACAAAGACAAAAAACACCAATAACCTACCCTCGCTCTCCCATCTTAGCTAACTGGCCAACAGCCACTCAGCCCCCCTCCAACAGCAAACAAACAAACAAACACCTCTGTGGCGGCCGGCGGGCGGGTGCCAACACCACGTGCATACAAATACGGAGTACACATACTCCCTCCGTGCATAGACCTCCTAGACCTGCACCACGTGACCTGGATGGCCTGTGCACCTTTGGTCACGTGGCAAGGTCGGGTAAGACCAAGGTTTTAGCGAGGTCAAGGTTTTCTGAACGGATGACATCTTAGACTTGAACACAGTCAAACCTTTCGAACGAAGTCTCCTTCTTGGACTCGATCTGCTGAAGAATAAGATCTGCTATTACTTACATCGGATGAGTTGACCAACTGGCACACAAGATAACTATGGATCGTAATTCTTCCCTGTGAGTGAGACCAGGCGACTTGATATCTCCCCTTCTCGAAAGACTTTTACTCATATAGTCAAATTAGATACCCTTATGAGCCAGGGAGGACGATATCCTTCCAGGTTGGACGAGAAACAGGGCCAACTACCACGAGTGCTACTATTATTCAACTCCTCGAAGCTGATCTGTCATGCACAATGCTTGTTGAAGTCAAAGATGCCGGTCTAAATGGCCAGTTTGTCTTGAAGCTGTTTGACAGACGGTTCGCCTCCGGAGTTCGAAAGCACTGTGAGGCACCAGCATGGAATCTAGACATTGAGGATAAATACCGTCAGTTTGTCCGAGACGGTGATGCGTTCTCTTTGCTCAAGTTTTGTTCCGAGACAGACGATGAGGATATACGCTGTGATTATTTAGATGACTGGAATGAGCAGCAACGTGAGGCATATGTACAGCACTTTTGCCTCAAATTCTATAACTCGGAGACAGAGGTCTATCGTCGACTACATCAGGTACAAGGCATCGATATCCCGCGGCTGTTTGCAAAGGTGTGCATGCCTTCGCATTCTAATTGTTCGGTGGCCGAAGAGGAACTTATAAGCTGCCCCGGTGTCCTGCTGGAGTACATCCGCGGTTTCTCTCTGTCAGATCTCCCAGAGTTTGCACCTCGTGAATCATGGCAGTGGATTTGTGACGATGCCATTCGGATTGTTAACGACATCGGTGATCATGATATCCGGAATGAGGATGTTAAACCGAGAAATTGTATTGTTCGCAAGTGGAAGGATAGCAACGGTGCTACGCATTTTAAACCTGTCATGATCGACTTTGCGCAATGTGTATTCCGTAAAGAAGGACAGGATGATAACGACTGGCGATTCTGGAAGGCAATTGTTGATGAAGAGGGCGCTATAGGGGTTGTAATGCATGGGAAAGCACGGAGATTAGGAGGCGGTTATCATTACGAACAGTCTGCGCAAAGCTTACAATTGCATAAAGACTTTAAGAGTGAGGGCTCCTGAAGAGATCTTGAATGTTGCTTTGATTATGTTTAGCGCATGAGCGGACATCTTTTACGTTCAGTGCAATGTGCGTTTCACTCCCCATACACTTATGTAGGTAGTTAGTTAGTTACATAATCCAATAAACATTCAGATCCTGTCTTGTCTGTGTGTGGGTATAATAATGAGCATGCATAAATGGAGGGAGGTTACTTGTCTTAATCCAGATTAAACCTGATTGTACATACCTAGTGATTTGCGCGCGCAGTGTTTGGGGGGAGGGGGAGGGGGAGGGGGGAACCTGCATGTTTGTCCACAAAATGGAATGGGAGCACAAAGATTCAGGGGGAGTGACATGGGAAATTTTTCTTTTTTTTCCCTTTTTTTCCTTTCCTTTCACAAGGTTGTCTGGCAGAGAGGCTAACTGGTTTGGTTTGGTTTGGTAGATGGATGGGAGGAGGGGGTGTTTGAATACATTGTATTTTGATCGAATATATGGAATATTCGCCCCCTATTCTTTTGGATACAATAGATACATGCCTGCTCTGCTCTGCTATGCTATGGAATATTACATAGTGACGGGGAGGCGAATAGCATGCAATGCCTTTTAACAAATTGTGCGGCATAAATAGATATATGCTGGACATGGGATCTAGATCGGGGGTTCCCTTCCTCTTTATTAAAGGGATGCCTCTCGGTCAACAATTCCGAGGCATATTATTCGGAAAAAAGGTGTGAAGAACTGAGGATAATTGATAGAGATGGGTGACTAGGCACGGATGATGAAGAGTGTTCGTAGCCAAGGTATTCCCGGCGCACGGGAATAGTTCGGTTAAAATAAAGGTTATCTATCAATAAGGGGCAGAATCGACTGACGCCTCCTTCCGAAGCTTATTTCCGCGGCCATCCCGCCCGTGATCATCATTGAATCCGCATACCGTATCCAGAAGCGATAGATCGAATGGCACCATCAAACCTCACCCTCCTCACTCCCCCCGCCATCATTCGCCTCTTTCTCCTTATCCGCCCCTGTGTCCTTGTCTGTTTCTTTCTCCATACCCCCCTGCGGCGCTTCATCCGAGAGCGCGCCTGTCACGATTTGTTCAGCTGGTGCTTCGATCGCTGGCCCCTGTTCTGCATGCGGATGGGGTTCGGGAGGGATGGGTGGCGCTGCAGCTAGAGAGCTGGCAGATAGAGATGCGGACATAGCTACGGAGCCAGCGTCCGATGAGCGTCTCGGGGGGTCATAGTCTCGCTCGCGATCACGGTCACGATCATGATCACGATCGCGACCCCTATCTCTGCCTCTGCCTCGATCCCTATCCCTATCCCAATCTCTATCTCTGTATCTATTATCTCTTCCCCGGTCCCAATCCCGGTTCCTGTCTCTATCCCAATCTCGGTCTCGATCCCTATGTCTATCCCTATCCCTATCCATCGAAGGTGGGTATGAGCCTCTCCCGTGGTTTTGCTGTTGCTGTTGTCCATGGGGTTGCTCAGGCTCAGCTGGTAGACCTTGCTGGATAATAGCATCAATGCGCTGCTGTAACTCGTCCGCGTTTGGGGGTTTGGACCGAGGAGGAGGAGGCGGAGGAGGCGGCGGGGGTGCATGCGGGGGAGGTGGTGGATGGAACACTGACGACCCGGTTGTTGGTTGCCCGGTCCTGGGGACCCGACTATTCGTTGAACTGTTGTTATCATAGCTTCCGCGTCGCGGCTGGTGTGGATGGGGAGGAGGGACAAGAGGAGGCACCGCGACTGGCGGTGGAGGCGGAAGTGGGTGTTCCTGACGAGGGGCGTTCATGGGGATACGGGATTGGGGAATCCTGCTGCGGGCTGGAGATACGGTTCGGGCATGTCCGTTGGTCTCCGAGTGTAGTTGGCTGGGCGGGTTGCTGGCCACGGTTTGCGAAGAGGGGTTTGAGGATATATCTAGCGCTGAGGCTGCTTGTACGAATGACGTTTGGGATGATATATTTGAATGCGGCTGAGTAAATGAGGACGTAGATTCTGCTCTAGTATCATTATCGCTATCCTCGCGTCGCTGACGCTTGGGAGAGGGTTGATCTTGGTTGTCCGACGCGGCACCATTGGGGGGGATGCTTATTGGAAATTGGTTCAAGGAGCCGGAATGGATCTCTCTTTCTCGTTTCCGCCCATTAATCTCGCCTGGAGACGGGGTGTTGTTCAAGTTGTCGATGCTGCCCTCGCTCTTCAGTTGGTGGGCGCTCCTTGTCTTGTCGTTTGCCTCATCTTCTTGGGACGAGACGTGTAGATATGGCTGTACGGGAACGGGGGTCGAGACAAATTCATAAATGTCTGCCATGCGATTACAAGCCCTCCTCATTTCGCTTAGGTTGACGTCTAGCTGTTCCCACCAGGGCCGATCAAGCGAGTCATCCTCGAATGTAAACTCGCAATGGCGCGCTGCTCCATAGAGCGCGGCTGCGGCTATTGTGCGCGCAGGAAATTGGAGACATAACACCGTATATGTAGAATCGTTCAGGAACGCCCATGCAGAATTTCTCAGCCGTTTGTTATCCTGCACCTTGAGGAAGCAACTGAAATCGTAGAGCAGACGATAGGGCTGTTCGAGCTGGAGATCGAAACACAAAGCTTCGAGAAGCAGATCCTCATTGTGCAAAATTGTATCCCGCCATTTCCAGAATTCCTTCGATTGTTCGTCTACGATCATGCTCGGTTTTTTTTGCGCAACGCGACAACAAGCAACGATCAGCTCTTTCATTTTGCGGCAATTCTCCTCAACCTTTGTGGCTAAGAAGAGAGCAGTAGCCGCGATCGAATATGGATGCATCCCTGGACGCTGCGGGAGATCCTTCATACTATACCGCATGAAGAATCGATGAAGATAAACACTTGCGGTGCATAATGTGAGTTGTGGGAGTTTTAGGAGAATTCCGACTTGGGTGATGAAATTGACACCCTTGCTGCGGCTTGTGTGTTCGGCTTCGATCGTCATTCCATCGAGGATCGAAGGCGTGCGATAAAGCTCGGAATCTGTAAATATCCATTGCGACTGGGTCGCGACGATAACGGGATTCGAGGGGGAAGGGACTGGAGGCGCGGACGCGCGCGTCGAGGAGGATGGGACTGGCATGGTCGACTCGAATTGACAGGCCAGGAGTCAAGGGAGCGAACGGGAAGGGGGCGTAAGGGATGAGGATATCATGGGACGGCAATATATGGAGGCCAAGCGCGCTTCAATGGTATACAATCCAATGCCGTGCGTGGGTAAGACTATTGGTCTGATGTCATTCAGCTTCGACCACCAAAAGAGCCCTCGGGTGAGGACGGGCAAAGGAGAAGCATGGGCGATGGGTCGAGTTCGTGGCAGCTCTGGGCAAATACCACAACTTTGGATAAAAGTAGTGACAAGCCCGTAGCCAAACAGGGCGTGATAAATAGGCCGCGACGCGTGTTGGAAGCAGATGAAGCCAGGATGATCAAAATCGTCAGTCGGGATGGGTTGAGGTCCGGGGCCGGATTAAGGTTGTTCCGCGGCATCAAATATCGGGTGTTGATAGATGAATGGATGAATAGATGAACGAATGAATGAATGCTAGGCTTATTATGTTGATAGATGAGGACGGGAAGTCGTGAATATATATCATCATGAAATAATTGAAACATATTGTTCGTGGTATCTTACAGGAATATATAGAAAACGCTGACGACTGTTCGTCACACTCTAGATGATCAAAGAGCAATACCATGCCAAAACGCCAACTTACATCGAGGAAATAGGGAACCAAATGCAGAACTCATAAATGCGTGTATCATGTCTACTCTTCCTCACTTACTTCACTTTCATCGTCACTAACAACCTGGTGATGCATCTGCAGTTGCTGTTGTTGCTGCAGAAGGCGCTGTGCTCTCTCCTGTTCCTCTTCTCTGGCGCTCTCTTCAAAGGCGGCTTCCATCTCCGCAGCCAGGTCATCATCATCGACCTCTTCCTCCTCCTGCTGCACCTGGACTTCGTCTTGCCCCTCTTCGTCTTCCTCCTCGTCCTCGTCCTCATCCTCCCGTTCCAAAGTTTGCTTGGCGCCGGCGGGGGAGGGTAATCGCAAATCATCTATATCCTCTTCATCGTCGCTATCATAGTCCGCCTCATTGGCAGAAGTATTGTTAGACGCAAAATGGCGAGGGTTTAATTTAAAGGCTGGTCGTGCTGGCGGTGGGGAGCCCATATCAATAATCAAATCGCCATCAACAATGATATTTCCACCTGGCGATGCCGCTGCCTGGGAAGCACTGTTGATATCCGCTCTCTTCTCATTATATTCCTCGTCTGAAGACGGCGAATCAAGAACCAGATCCTCTTGATTGACAATGGGCGCGGATTTGGGTTTAGACTTGGCCGATCCTTTATCAGCAGTGGTCGTTTTCGGTTGTCTTTTCTGTGGCCGAAGCGGGTTGGTCTGAGCTTTCGGTTTGGGCCCAGGTTTCGATTTCGGTCTTCCACTGGTAGGCGGGGGAGGTGCCAATCGAGAACTTGCGGTGTTTGAAACGACATTGTGTGTGTCTGAAGCGGTAATGGTGGGCGTTTCGCTTTCAACTTTGGCCTTTGGTAGAAAGTGTCGAAAGTCGTATGGGTTGCTTTCGTCGGGCGTGCCTTGTGCATCATCTTCACTGGGTCCTTCCGGCAATCGATCATCACCAGATATTTGATCCTCCTCAGATAAAACACTAAGCTGCGGGTATTGTTCTGTAACCTGTTGGGTTGACTTGCCTGGCGTAGACCGAAGGTTGAAGTTTAGTCTGGCCGTCACTGGCTCGAGAATGAACGCCTTTCTTTTCGGTTCGAATACCAGAACTAGGTTGCTGGTGTCCGACTCAGACACTAACGAGGCGGGATCAACGCTGCCATGATATGTGTGTACCAAGTTTGTCTGTTCGGCATTCTGAGCCTTGTCCTGAACTGTGAGCCTATAGCGATGTTGGGAGGAATCCGCCGCAGTGATCGTAGCCCGTTGCTGGCGAGAGGCGGATTTGCTCTTATGGTTATATGTGACACCGATCAGCCCATTCGATTTCGCCGATTCCTTCCCTGCCAGCCTGTCTCCCAAAAGAATAGGATACTCCGCCTGTTTGGTGGGGTCGATCAACCCGCCATTCGACGAGGTAGCAGGGGCTGCCAGGGTGGCCATGGGTGGATATTGAGTAAACGAACGAACGCAGAGGGAAGTGAAGAATGCGTGTGATATCACAAGGCTGGTCAACTGGAGGAGCCAAGGGCGGATCTACCAAGGGCCAGTCGATCGCAGGACATAGAGAGGACGAAGAGGAGGCAGATGGGTAGAAACGAGGGAGAGTCGACCACTATCAAAGGACGACAGAGCGGAAACAAGCAATGAAACACAGAGAATGAACAAGCTGAGGATGGAACAATGCGCAGACAATGATCGATCGATTGATTGATTGACTGGTGGCGGTTGCGACCCCGGACGCTGACTAAGGCGGCTGAACACCCACCACGCCAGGGAGCTAAACCAGATGGGGAAAGGCGTTGCCGGGGCCGCTCATCCAGGCTAACCAAAGTCGGCTAGCGGCTGAGGGCGTCTGGGCAAACGCCTGAGCAAACAAGACAAACATCCAAACTCACGGACGGTGCGGAGTATGAATCTCTATCAAAACATTCATTAATTCTATAATTATTGGAGCAATATTGTGGAGTCCATGGCGAATTCATGGCATAAGCATGTTTTGTTGTTGTCATGAATAAACAATATGCTATATATGCGGGTACCTAGTGGTATGGGCACAGCTAACATACACAGCAGTTTCACCGTAACCTATCGGCTAGAATAAACATGAAATTCCAGAACCTCAAGAATATTGTTTGGCTTCACGTGTTGGTAAATAGGCTTAAACAGCGTTTAAAATGAGGCACTCCACGTTACGGGCTATCGAGGTGGTTTCATCCGTTCATCAGCCAGCTGCAAAATCCCCAACAATATCCTGTCTGTCTGGCCCCCTCATCCCACTATTTGGCCGTTAGCTGATCCAACCGTTCTGCCAATATGCGATGCTTCTTCATGACTTCCTCCCATTCGGGAACCGCGTTGTCCTCTGACACATCCTCATCTTCTTCATCATCATCAAGCAACGATAGAATCAGGCTGAAATTCCCTCCCAACCGCCCCAAGCTCCCTGCACAGTACAAGACCTGGGTAAGCAAGCTCTCTCGTGAGCTTTTGTCTTTCACATTCGGGAGATACGCCTTTAATGTTTCGGCCAGGAGTTGCGCCAGATGCATTGGAAATGTCGCTAGTGCCGGGGGTAGATTGGGCAACGGGTCATTTTGCACCTTTAGCGGTTTTGAGCTTGGCTTCGTTCTCAGGCTCATTTCACGTAGATCTAGACCAGGCACGCTCGCAGATGCCAGGTCGGATTCAGACGGCGCAGGGGCAAATATATTCTTGTACAACGAAACGATCGCGAAGCTCTGCTCTCGGTAAATTTCGATATATCTTTTCAAGAACCGTTCTGTTTGTTGGCCTCCTGACCAGGAACTAGTGCCAGTTGACCGATCTCCTTCTTTCCCATTACTCTGTAACCTTTTCTGTGTTTCCACGTCCGCAAGCTCCCTCAACGGGTCAAGAGCTTCGAGCATGGATATTAGATTCGCCAGCCGACAGACCAAAAATAGCGCCCCAAAAGCACCCTCGATACTCATGGAAGGGGTGCCTCCCTTTGCGGGGCCCTCCAGCTCCAGCTCCGGCGCCACGCGACGAAGCCAGCCAACCGTCCTCATTGCTGCAGCAAGCCGGATATTTTGGACCCGGAGTCCAGCAATGAGGTTACTCGTCATATCCTTCATCGCTTCCTCCGCCTGACGAGTTATATCCTTTACCAATGGAGAATCCGGATAAAGTGTCTGTAGTCGTTTTATATGCGCAAATAGATCCAGCGCAGAGGAATAGTTCGTGGTTGAGCCTCCGGTGGCTCCGGTATTGGCAGACGAGAAAGAAACGGCCGTAGAAAGCAAGGTAGGCAGCTCTAAGATATCGGAAAGCCTGTCCACATTCCTCAGCAGTTGCATAGCCTTCTTCCTCCGATCCAGCATCGGGTTCTCTGCGCTTTTATTGTAGGCAGAGGAGAAAGACACCGCCTCCTCGTCGAGTTTTGGGATTGCATT
This sequence comes from Onygenales sp. PD_10, assembly GCA_032988465.1. Lineage (NCBI taxonomy): Eukaryota > Fungi > Ascomycota > Eurotiomycetes > Onygenales > Onygenales sp. PD_10. The sequence continues at coordinate 128,323 of JANTQH010000026.1, forward strand.
CTGTAACCGCCGTGTTTCCGTAGCTATCTGTGGAATTGACGTCCGAAGGGAGGAGAGATTGTCCGCCGATGTGATAAAGGTTTTGTGGGAGCGGTTTGACAGGGCCTGCAATGAAACAAGAACGGAGTGAGAGGATTGCGATAACGACTCCGGCTCTGTGGACGTCAGCGCAGATAGCGAAAGTGTAGAGAGGCGACTGAGGTATTTGGCGGACGCAGAATTGGAGGTAGGGGGTGGTGGCCGGGACGAAACATCGGCGGAATCGAAGTAGGGAACGAGGAGTTCATATAATGGATCTGCCATGGTCGAGCGCTATGCCTCAAAATCAAGCCCTTGAGACGACCGAGAAAACTAGCAGCAAAGACAGAATGTCCTGCAGGGTGAAACAGGCGATTGCGCGTTGTTGGGCAGTGGTGTCGCAAGAATGCGGGTTGGAGGTTGGAGGTTGGAGGTTGGGGTGACGTTGGCTTGGCCGAGAGAGATTGTCTGGGGGCAACATCGCAGGTTCAAAAGCTCTGTTTCTCCCGCCGACATTCATGCTGGACACAAGAACTCTCTACAGCCCAGCATAGGGAGTTTTTGCCACGGTTATTTCCAAGAAGCCAGAGTCGCTATATATCTTCCAATTTCTAGCTAATATCTACTCCAGCGCAGTCAATATGGGGAAGCCCCGAGTGAGTCCCAACCGCCCCGTTGAACCCCCCCTCTCATACTCCCCGTGCACCCTATGCATATTTTAACGTACGGAACTAACTATGTGCCTGTAGATGATAATCCTCATTCGCCATGCGCAGTCGGAGGGAAACAAGAACCGTGAAATCCACCAGTCGATCCCCGACCACCGCGTCAAACTTACCCCAGACGGACAGAAACAAGCGCTTGAAGCAGGCCGCAGACTCCATTCCCTCCTACGCCCAGATGATACCCTTCATTTCTTCACATCTCCCTACCGTCGTACCCGCGAGACGACAGAGGGCATTCTCACCTCCCTTACGTCAGACAATCCATCACCGTCTCCCTTCCCAAGGCATACAATAAAGGTCTACGAGGAACCCAGACTGAGAGAACAGGATTTCGGCAACTTCCAGCCATGCTCCGCAGAAATGGAGCGCATGTGGCAGGAGCGTGCTGATTATGGCCATTTCTTCTACCGCATACCGAACGGGGAGTCAGCTGCGGACGCATACGATAGAATTAGTGGTTTCAATGAGTCTCTATGGCGGCTATTTGGCGAAGACGACTTCGCTAGTGTGTGTATTCTCGTCACCCACGGACTCATGACTCGTATCTTTTTGATGAAATGGTATCACTTCAGCGTGGAGTATTTTGAAGACCTGCGGAATGTGAACCATTGTGAATTTGTGGTCATGAAGAAGAAGGAGGATAACGGCAAATACGTCCTTCAGAACAAATTACGAACTTGGTCGGAGTTGAAACGGGAACGAGAATTAGAGAGAGAACGCGAAGCCGCTGCACAAAAAGAGGCCGGCATTGTAAATGCTAGCCCCATGCCGGATGAATCGCCTATCCCAATCAGAAGGAAATGGGGCGGATGTCCTGATGGCTGCAACCACTCGTTGGTAAAGTATTGGAAGAGAAAACCTCAGCGCCAAGCTACAAAGGAGTTTGCGGAGGATGAAGGTACGGTTGATGCGAAGAACACCCAGCCTATCGATATGGCGATCAAAGCTAAACCCGCAACTACCCTCGAAATAGCCATTGAAAGAGCAAATAATTCAGTACGGCAAGACTATATCTCACCTAGCTTCACCTCTTCATCCTCTCCGGACGGTACCCCATCGCACATCTCCTTGAATCTCCCCCCCGATGCCACCTCTCAACCGCAATCAGAAGATGAACGGGATGGGAAACAACCTCGGCCCGCCACCGCCTTTCAAAATATAAATGATCTCCCCAGCCGTGGCATAGGCATTTTGCACCTAGGCGGACGAGATGGTGGAGGCTCTCAAAGTGGCACGACAAGCCGCATTACATCGGACAATGACGAAACCGACAACTTTGGCGACGACGATGAAAACTATAACTTCAACACACCCAGCAGACACCACGCTAATAGTAGACAACGCAGGCAGATCCGTGACCACCTCTTACCAAAGGAGCACAGAGGGGGGCGTGGAGTTGCTAATACATTAGGTGATAGGGACGACGATGATAATAATAGCCGTGATCCCGGCCAATGGGGTCCGTTGCAGAATAACACAAACGACGAAAAAGCTGTTACCGCAGGTACGGACGACGCCCCCGCAGAAGATGAATTGGAACAGGAAGAAGATGCCCTTGACAGGGCGAAGAGTCAAGACCAGAGCATCAGGGGAAGTGTTTACTAGATTCTAGCCTGTGTTTATTACGAATCCCTTTTTTATTGTTGTTTCTCCGTCGCCAGAGTTTTCTATATTTTCATTTTTCATATTATTTCGAAGCTCCCCATCGATCCACGAACACCGGATTTCGGAACGACATCTTCGACTTGAAAAGGTTATGCATTAAAGATTCTGGGATACCAAAAAAAAAAAAGTAAAGAAAAGACAAGAAAAGAAAAGAACACGACCTCTCCGACACCAGATACGATACCCACGACACTTCAAAATCACCATCAATCTATATAGACGAATACGACCAAAAAATTTACGAAAAAAAAGAAAAGCCATCAACTTTCCGGGTGTCAAATCTGAGCCAATACTTCACTCTTTTCTCACACGGAGTTAGAAAAGAGAAAAGGGGGGACGGGATGGGATGGAGGAGTAAGGCTTTGGTTATTTATTTATCTAGATTCAATGCAAATGCTTGCTAGATAGAACTATATAGGAGTTTTGTTTGATAGTCGACAACCGATTTCATTATTATATACTCAAAACCTGCTGTCTAGATAGAACAAAGCTTCGTTCTATTTTGCCTACTAAACTTGACTCTAGGAAGGAAACTGGTCGACTAGTATAGCTAACCCACGTAATACCGAATGTGTGTATATATTAAAGAGTGATATATATAACAGAACCCGCCTATTATCTTCTTGCAAAGCTATCCAAGTTACGGCGTACCTATGCATCCTCAATAGTCCTGAAATAGAATTTAAAGTTTGCGCTACGGGCGTTTATGTTGTTGCTTTAAATAGCATAACTAGGGCATAGTTTGACGTTTATTAGCCGCTTTAATCGCACCGGCCTCTTCATAATCTACCAACAAACAGTAATAAAGAAAAAAAAAAATGAGACACTGAAAAATCAAACAGGATCAGAAAAGTTTTCCTTTTTCACCATATATATATTTTCATTTTTATCTTCATATATATTATCTCTTTCCCCCCATCTCCATTTTCCCCATCCCTCCTGCCTCAAATCTCCTTCCTCCCAAAGACCAACTTCATCTCAAACATCTAATGGCTGGCTTTTTTGTTCCTGGGTGGTTTGCACACTACCCTGAATCTCTGTGCATTTGCGCCTTCAAAATGAATGAACGAATAAATGAACGAATGAAAAGCAGGTAGGCTCTGTGGAAACAAGATGTGCCAAGTAGTGAGATAGGAGATCAAAGAGCGGTCAAGTGAGGTACATATGTATTCATGAGGGAGAAGAGGGAGAGGAGGAAGAGGAGGGGTGGGCTGAGTAGCAAAAGTAAGAGTGAAAAGTAGCGGGAAAAGAAAAAGAGGAGCAACTAAGTTGGTTTCTCATAAGTTGCTATGTAGGTAGCAAATGCTAGATTTGAAAGTTGTTCTTTAGAGAATGAAAAAAAAGGTTCAAATTTCCTTGAGTAGAAAGTAATGAAAGAAAAGAAGGGAAAGAAAAAGAGAAACAAAACCTAACTATGGGAATAAAACAGTAATGCAGAAAATAAGCGAGGGTATCTTTTCCTCCAATTTCTTTCTTTTTTTGAACAATAGTGAAACCTGCGATGGGTAAAGGAAAATATGTGTGTTCTGTAAAATGTATAAGAAGTGAGGAGAGAAAGAAAAAGGCAAATGATGAGCCAAATCAAGGGACAAAGAAATATATCAAGGAAATCATAATCGGGTACAGGAAAATCGAGAAGAATTTCGGGTTAGAAAGGGCACCAAGAGGAAAAGTACCGTGGAGGGGGAAAAGATCAACCAACCAACCAACATAGACGTGTAAATGCAGACGAGAAACAAAAACAACGAAACAAAGCCAGATGTATGCTGCAAATATTCAGCACCAACGCCAGCCACAAAGATTATATGTGCTTTCTGTTTTTTTGGTTTTTTTTTTGCGGTCGTTTTGAGATATGCAGTTGGAATCGTAAATCGCCAGGCAGCCCAAGAACAGGGCAGAGCGCAGCCTTTCACAAAATCGACATAAGCAACAAGGTGGGAAGGCAAAACCATCAACATCAAGAAAGCGAATAAAGAAATGATACCCATTTTTGCCAAAGGAAAAGCAACCGATCAACATGAAGGATAGCAGAACAGGGGAAGTGTAGTAAACAGAAAAGAACAGCTTGAAAAATCAATTGGAAGGGGTAAAAATATCTCGTACCAATTTCAGTGCATCGTGGGAAGGCAAAAACTGTGACATGGCGGGAAATGGTCTATCGTGAAAAAAGGCGCTGGTTAAACAATCAATGCCCCAGAACTGTGGATGTGGGCAAATAAAAACAGAGGGGAATTAGAGTAGCAAAAAGGAGAAGAAAAAAACTCGTAAATCATCCGCAAAGAACACTGTGGACAGGACGCAAGATGATACTGCGATGCTCCATTAACTCAGGAATGCAGTATATCCAACCAATTATTTGTTGCGAGAGGTTAAAACGGAAGATCGAAGCGGTAGATGGACATAGCCTGAACATATGTTCTAGTTGCTCGCTCGCTCGCTTAACCGTGCTCCCTAGATTATGGAAATGAAGATTTTTTTGCATGTCGATCGGCCATTTCTTCGAGGACGTGACAGAAAGGAGCCCTAGATTTTATCATCGTAAAACCGTAGTTGCTGATAAATTGATAAAGCGGCCAAGTCGAAGTTGCATGACAGGATCGGACGGCAAAGTGAGAGGAAAAAAAGACCCATATAACGACGTAATAACAGGGCTTGCTGGGAACTTTTGGGTTTGGTCGAAAATCATGGGATATCAAGTAAAAAGCGTTTGGAGGGAAGAGAAGAAATTCGAAGCACCTCCGGACTATCCAGCGACTGGTTGGAGACCAAAGGCCATTGTCGGTAGATAATGGTCTTGTTTTGCGCAGTACAAGCAACCACAGGCCGATCCATGTCCAGTCCACGCATTTGGAGAGAAGGCGTGGGCATACAGCGGGGTATGATGATATGATGGGGGTTGCGATCGAGGAGCAGGTGGAATATACTGTTGAGGGGGAACCCAGGCGCGCGAATATGGCGGTGGTGGGTTCGTATATGCCCAGGGGCCTGCGCGGTAGTAATCTGGAGTATTAGGGCCACTATGGGGAGCTGAAGGCGGAGAGTAATCCGATGCAGTCGGGGACAGCCATGTGCCCCTTTGATACTGAGGGGGAATTGGGCCATCAGGGGACAGAAGAGTTTTCTGTTGCGCAGAGTGCTGCCTCTGGATGTTGGTATCAATAGGAGCCAATTTGCTGCGTGATTCGTTTGCTCTTGCATCCGCCTTCGAGCGCCAGTTATCCCAGTGCGCTTTCCAGGTCATAAACCCATCATGCTTATCATGGATACGATCGTGAATCTTCCATTCAAACCCGAAAAGCCATTCCAATTCCATTGAATTCAGTTCAGCAACAGGAATGTTGCTGACCTCAGCCCACGACCGGTTTTGGAACGTATTATCGTCGAGGAACTTGCTGCCAAGGAGCAAAGCGGTCGTAAGCATACGGTAGACTTGGGAACTTCCAGACTTGTAAACCTCGCTAGCTGAAAGCATCCGCATTCGGCACGCCAAGTAGTAAAGGCCTAGAAGAATGGTCGAACTGGGAAGTCGGGTCGAGGAAAGAATCTGCGAGACGTATTTTCGAAACTGTGGTGGGACTGCTGTTCCTGGGTAAACACTTCGAGCGAAGTCAATATCTGCAAGCACGATCCTAGAGATATACAAAGCATACATTCCCTGGGCCATTTCCGCCACGAAATCCGACATCTGATCCATTTCATAGTCCAAGTGGGCCGCGACGCCTCCAGTCGATTTCTCCTCTTTTGGTCGGGCATCCTGGTGGATAACCGTGTCTTGCCGTCGGTACTGGGGCGGAATCGCACTGTCCATCGGTGGCAGCTTGGTACTCGATCGAATAGGAGGTAAAATGGGAGGGTTCAAAGCGGTGTAAAGCGCCTGGGGTGGTGCTTGGTGAGACATCATCGTTTGGGCCGAACTCATATCCCGCATGGCATGCAAAGACTGCGAATGTGTTGCGATTGAACCGTGGCTCGAATAGCTGGTGTTTTGGGAATATTTTTCAATGAAGTCATAGCCGGTTTGAGGGTACCTCATAGCATAGGCAGAGTGGTTAGGCTGGTAGTAAGGGGTTTCGGACTCCAAGCGGCTGCCAATGATATGAGGCGGAGTGGGAGGAAGGGTCGAGAAAAACGACGGCATGATGGGAAATTTTAGCCCGTTTGGGGCGGGGGAAGGTAGACGGCAAGAAACTGCAACCCGTAGAATAATATATCAGCACCCAGCAGATTGAGGCGTCCTAGAATCCCAATACCAAAACCGCCAATCCCCCCCCCAAAACACAGGGGGAAAATAGGAAGACGAACCGTCTACGCGACCACCACAACCCAAGTTCCAACGAGGGTTCGCCGACAAGGACGAGCCCTGGGCTCTTCAAACGTCTTCACGAGGTAGAGGAGACTCCTAGAATAGCGACATTGGAGGCGGATTGATTGGGGAACCAGAGGGATTAAAACGAGTAGTATTCAACGGCCGGAGGGCGTAGAACGACCAGATCGGCTAGCAACAGTACGCAAAAGGAGCGAGGTTTAGTCGAAGGGAATCGTGATAACAGAAATCTAGCGAATTAAAAGCGGTTCGGACAGAATCAAGACGAAACCGGCGCTGGAAAACGACGCAAAGGTTGGCGAAGACGACGGGGACGGGAGCAAACGAGACTTAGTGAAAAGCTCGCGAGACAGGCGACGGCGAAGAAGAAGAGTGGAGCGACGAGGGAGAGGGAGAAGAGAGGAGAGAGAAGAGTAGAGTGCCGCGAGATGGAGAGAGAGAGAGATGAGGTGGATGGAGAAGCGAGAGGATGAGGTTGAAGTCGAGGTGAGGGCGAATCTTTCATTTCGTCGTCAGGAGGCGAAAGCCAAAAAAACACAGCAGGACCCTGGTACAGTACGCGTACCGTATGTGGCCGTAATTACGCGCGCCCTCCTCCTGGCCGAGGGGGTGTGTTACCATACCATACCATACACTCACAGGCTGGGTCAGCGCAACCGGTCTTTGCTGCTGGAGCTTACGTTGGCAGGCCTTTTTTACAAATTACTGTGCTTTGCTTGACACGAGCGGCTGGACGGATCCAGAACGAGTTGTGCCTCTCTGGTATTCTGGTAACGGTAACGGGAACAGGAGCGAACAGAATCAGTTGGGAGCGGCAGACGGGAGAACTCGGTAAGCATGGCCTCCCTGACAATACGGTATCGTTACGTTACAGCCCAGCCACGTGAAGAATTGCACTCTTGTCTCCATATCCATGGATTATTCTGCTGGACTAATAACTCTTCTGTGCTGCAGCGTGTGCTCGATATTAGCTGCATTGCTTGGGTTATTAACAGCCATGGGGGTGCTGATGACTGCGGACCGGCTCGATTCTGACCCAAGGTTATTCTTAGACGGTGACCACCACTGCGCCACGGTTAGAAATGGAGGCCTTCTATCCTGAGAAACTGCCCCCAAAGAACACCACCGGCGTCGTTTTTAGAGGCGGGACGGTGGGGATTCTTGGGCCATCATCCCGGGTCTGGGAGATTGGCTTGTTCCCTTTTGTTTCGAAAAATCGCCCTCAACGCCAGCCTCCGAACCACGGTGAAACCGCAATTGTTGGTCCTTTATAGACAAGGAACCAACCACCCCAACCAGGCACAGGAGCAGCCGCGAAACGCAGAGGGCTGTTGGCCGTGGGAGTTCCGGGTGAGGATTGGGAAGAATGACACTGGCGGGCTCGTTTGATGGAGAATGCAACGCTAACTCCTCCATATATCCGTTCTCTTGCAGCAACCCCAATCCTCTTTCGTCCTCCAGTCCCTGCGACGGATGACTCCAAATTACACCTACGGTCCTGCTGCCCAATCACGACCCTTGTTATGTTTGAAGAAGACGGGCACCTGAACGATCAAAAATAACAGCTGCCTGCGCTGACCAGCCAGGCAGGCCTGCCGACGGTGACCCATCCAAACATTGATGACAATTCCCACGAGACGGCCGCCTCTGTATGGCCCGCTGTCAGCCATGGTGGGCGGTCGAGTCCTCTTGTGAGTATCACAATATTACCCACAATACCGCCGCAGCCCACCCATACGGTATGGGAGACACCAGAGACCGCTGTATTACCATAACGGGTCTTTCTTTCCCTCTGTTTTTAGTTTTCGTCTGAATTTTATCTTTTTTTTCTTGCCCTTCCGCAGTTGCCTCGATCAAGTTAGCCACAGGCGCCAGCCGCCAAGAGTTGAGTGCGAATTTTTCCTCGTCACCCGCCTGGAACCCCAAACCGAACCCCTCATGAGGACACATAATAGGCAAGGAAAATAACGAAAATGCCAAAACTATCCGATGAGCGTACACAGATGACATACATAGATTGGTTACCTGGCACCCGTCATCGCGAGAAATCCAATGGTGCCTTGTAGATGTCCGTCCTTACCTCGTCCCTCCAGAAAATCAACGAAAAGAGCAGAACAAGAAAATCTCAGCCCGGTGAACAGGAACCAGAAATTGATTGCATCATAGGCGGTTTTCGGACAACCAACCCCCCTGCCATGCCGTGCCGTGCAGGCGCATCGAAAACGAGAGGCCAGCGTATCCAGGTCCATCACGGAAATCCGGCTTTGGGCTGTTGAGGGGGAACATGGATAAAAAAGTGGATGGTGGCCGCCAACACCCGTTGGCCAGGCTGTTCGCGAAGGCCAAAAATAATTGGGGGAATCTTTGATGACAACTGCAATTTCCAGAATTCTCATCCCCCCCTCTCGCCCTCGCTTTTTGATCGGCCTTGCTTACCAAAACTATCTACGGAGTACTCCAACAAAAGTCTCACAACCTGTGCTCTGTAGTTACAAATCCAATCTGCATTTTATGGGGCACTTCCATCCTCCATATGTCTTGAAGGGCCGACAGAGAAGCCATTTCCGTCTTTGGCTTGAATTGGTAAATAATTAGACCATTTGTCATTCAGCATTCAAAAACCCCGTGGAAAAATCCAGCAAACCCACAAACCTTGTCTGAAGCCATCTTTCTCTGTTGCTGGTGGCAACCATTTCCCAACGGTCGATCTTTATTCTGGGATCGGGAAAATCAAACAGCGCGCTGACTTTTTATTTTTCGGGGCTCCATCCAATAGGAAGTGCCTAATGACTTTAGGTTTGCTTTTAAAATAGTAACCAACCAACCAACCAGCGACGTCGGAGATGTTTCCTCCTCTCCAAACCACCAAGGAAAAGCAGTGAAAGGAAAAGATAAGTGGACGGCATCAGATTTTTCATAACTTGCTTTTCTTTTTTTCACTTTCGCTCAGCCATACCAGGGGTTCATTCGGATTGCCAAAACTAAACGACCTGCTTGATGTTCCAGGACACGAGCAGGGAAATAATACCCATAATCGTCATCGTAAATGTGTCATCACGCCGCCTGAATGACACGAGGGGACAGAGATCGATACCATTTCCATTCTGACAGCCGCACAGCGGAAAAAGCCCAGCCCCAAGAACCCCAACTGCAACACACCAGCGGCTTCTGCCGGATCCAAAGGCGCAAAAACAGGCACATGCCTGCGCACCTCCAGTACATACATACCAATGCTTGGCTTGAAGGTGGGTAAGAAAACGGAGAAGGGGGGGGAAGGGGGGGGGGGGGGCGAAAAACATTACCTACCTACGTATGTACCTACGGCATTGCGTGGAGGCTGAAGCAAATTAGTAGGCTCCAGGCATAAGTTTCTTTCATCATCGCCATTGCACACAAAAAGGGTCGTTCTTTTTGTCATGGTGCAGCACAGACTTGAGCTGTATGTAATGTACATACATACATAATGGATGCATGGATGTATGTGTATATCTGTCCCTGTCTGGCTGTCTACCTGCATGCTGAGTCATGGGATAGAAAATGAAAATGGATAATGAAGGGGGGTAAATAAAGGTGCAGGAAGTTGCCTGACTATCTTTTCCCCTATGCCCCTCTCTTCTCCTTTATCTAAGTTTGATAGGCACATTATGGAGTACATACATGTATTTCTCCGCATTTAGCGGCTTTTTAAAATTTCTGTCTTGATCAAGACATATGTTTATATATACATTTATATAAACCAACTCTCAAGCCAAAGTTTAGGCATCTTATGAAAATGTCCTTGTCCTTGATACCTGCCTGGAGAGACCCTGATGGATGCGGGCAAAATCCTACTTACACTTCTGCCCAGTGATTTATAGACACCTCCCTATTGCCGGCTTGGGTATGCTTTTTATCACTACTTTCAAGTTTCCATTTACATACTGCGGACTGCACTGTAGGGCATTTTACAAGATGTTTCAGGCATTTTTCTTTTTGTTAAGACCTTGCTGACCATGTTTGAGCCAACAGTGTCTAGAGTTGGTCTCTACCCTCATCCGAAGGACTGACACAATACGTCACTTTTCTCCTTCCGTTGGTTGCAGTCTCATTAAAAATGGCTGGTCAGCTATTACCACTTTTCCACTTCATGCTTTCCAACGGGGATGAAACACAGTTGACATATAGACCCAGCTTCTTGAACGAAAAGGAAAGGAACAACATGGACCTCAGGAACGGGGGATTTTCTCTCTTGAAGAAAGCCATTACTGCCCGCTGCCATGTAGGGGGGGCCTCGAGGCTATCATTATTTATTTAAGCCTTGGGGTTTTTGGCCAAACGATACTTCGAATCAGAACCAGACCTTCAACTCCTCCCTGCGTAGTTCCCTGGATGCCGCACCTCTACTGTTTGTCAGGGAAGCCAATCCCCTGCGACGTCGATTGTCCATTACGCGGGGGAAATATCCCCTGCCACCTTCACTACACAAAGAGTAGCGGTATCGAAATCTACAAGGCTATATTATTCAGGAATATCTCCAGGGTCCGCCATCTTGATCTATCTGCTAGGAACTACAGAGTCAATACAGCGAGCGGATGGCAGCCATCTTGCTATGGTGGACATGTTTCCTATCATTAGATTTAATTCAGAGAGGAGTGAGTGTATTCAACTTTCGTTCCCGCGACTCCTACGGGGGCCGCATCCGAACGGCATCTATCAGATATCTCTACCCATTGCTCGCGAACTGTTTGTTAGATATACTCAACCCTCTGATAGGAGAAAGATTGACCCGACCCCCTCCATTATGTCGTATCGCAAGGGAAGGGAGGGTTTGATGAACTTGTTTCATCCCTTCATCATTGCAAGGTAGAAGAGTTATAGTAGATAGATAGCTCATGCCCATGAAGGTTTTGAGACAAATACCCGACTCCACTCCTATATTCATTCCCCCAAGGCCAATATTTGAACCCCTAGGTAGAGGGAGATCCCGTCTATTGAAGCTATGGGCATAGATTTCCAACGTGGTGAGTCATGTATAATGAAGGAATAGGGGTGCTGGCGCTCGTGAAGAATTCTGAATCCTACTGTTTCAAAACTGGGTAAAAGGAAAGGGGATCTTGACTCTCATACACTACATTGTTTCTAAATATTGAAAATCAACCATCATGAGGAAGGAAAATGTCCGGCTAAGTAGGTATATTAATCACTTTAACCTCCTAATGAATGGTCCGTTAGACCGCTCGTTTCTTGATACTGACTGAAGAGATATATGCATATTTATAAAATCCAATCTGATAATCTACTGAGCTGTTAGTTTGTGTGTGTGATATTCCCTCTTAGTAAACTTTCTACATCTGTTATTCAAAATAGGTAAAGTGTGGAGAGGGCCTCTCCCATCATGACGAACGAACTAGGACTAGATATTCATAAGAACTAGGTAGTGTGAAGATCTGAAATGAGGAGGAAAGGGGGGGATAGTGAAAAATTTCTTCTTGGATAGAAGAAAGATAAGAAACAGAGAGTGAGAATTTGTCTTGGTTCTTATCCATTTGGAGTTTAATACCAGGGTGCCCGGCGAGGAGACTGACTCCTCACATCCTCTCCAAACATTTCCGAGGGTACTTCCAATGGTTCACAGCGACATTCTAGCATCCCGCCTGCCCTCACAGCAAGAAAAATAGATCTACCCATTTCTCACAAAATCCCACCCACCCGCAAATTTCCATCCTTCCTAACGCCAAACAATCTAGAGTCTTCAAACCCCATCCCCGGTGTAATCCCCCCTATTCCACCACCCTTCCACACCACCTCACTCATTTGGTATGATACCTCTTCATCTTCGATGACATGTTCCGCTCCATCTCGATTCGATTATCTTCAACAAGTCTATCACCAGGCAACATGATAGCACGATCGATTTGCGAAGGTAGCGTGCGATGACGCCCGCGTATCATCACGGCACAAACCACGAGTTTGCCGAACGTGGTGAATTGGCCGCTTAGCGAGGTCATGACGGCTGGGTGGCCGAGGCTGAGACCGACGTTGCCGCTGGAGACAGTGTTAGAAGAGGACGAGAAAAATAGACTGAGGATAGGGAGCTATGGGCGGGTTGGTTTGTTGGATATACTTACTAGGCGGAGGTTAATTCAAAGAAGATTGCGAAGACGGAAAATGCCTTTCGGGTAGGTTAGCTGGTGTGCTCTTACACATCTTGGGTACGCAAGTAAAAGGGGTATAAAAGAATGGTACGACTTACTGGTTCCTCGGGGTCCATGATCTTCTTCGCCTCCGAAATGCAAACGCAAAAGATCCCGAGGAAAATATACCACAGATCAAAAGCCAGTTGGTTTTTGATATGGGTGATGAGATACGATTTGCCATTATGCTCGTCGATATCCTGTTCGTTCGGGTATATTCCAAGGGCTGTCTCTTCGTACGTATTTGATGCGCGGATACTCAGGGCAATTGGGAGGATGGCAATGTACATCATAACCACGAGACTGAACTGGACGGCAGGGTTCACCTCTGCCAAGTTGAACGTAGACGTTCCCGTGTGTCGTGAGGAGGCAGCTTGAAATAGTGCAGCCAACACGCGTGGCCCAGGAGGAAGGTCGTTTACGGCAGGATTGTCGAGATCAAGGACGACAATTAGGAGCACGTCGATGAAGTTCATTGCGAAAAGAATCGAAAAGAGAACCCATGTAGTTCCACTAGGGAAAAGGAGAGTGTAACAGCGACGGGGATGCTTCAAGAGAAAATTGAGAGGTTCCTTAATTGAAGAACTTTTCGGGGTAAGTTTGAACGTGACCCAGATAATAAAGCGGAGGAAGCATGGGTAGAAAGTGTTTCCGACGAATGCGAGGAAGGTCATCAGGAGCATGGGCCACGTTGCGTCTCTGAAGGAAATCATTGAATCAGGAGTAAGTGTGAATCCGAGATTGGAGATCATCGTCTGCGAAGAATAAAATGCCCTGGGATCACGGTCAGATTGGGAAACTGGTTCATTAAACGAGCACGATGGGAATACTTACCACCACACATATCCCTGCCCACATTCGTCAAGATAGTCACGATACTTTGGATCTGCGTGTAGAATCCAGGGGATCAAACATAGCGCTCCAAAAAGATGAAGACCAAAGAAATATCCTGTTTTAATCAGTACCCGGTTTAAATCCGATGGCAGGGGAGGGTTCGACTACCTGAGACAATTTTGAGCAATAGCTTCAAGCTGCGATACTCGATTCCACCCAACTTTTCCCGATCAGCAGCTGTCAGATTGTGGAACCGAGAGTTCCTCCCCACGGTAGCATGAGTAGACAGAGTTGGTAGATCCATCTGCTTGGAAAGTGAAACGCCAGATTGAAGTTGAGAGGGTTGAGATTTTGGACTGCCCTCGAGGACAAACATGGTGGAAGCCACCCGCTCGAGGGTCGTAGAGTTGGTGAAGCTAGGCCCAGCCCTGGCCCGAAGGCGGCCAGAGAGAGATCTTCTAATATTCACATCATTGGCCTTGACCACTTCGGTATCTAAATCTTCACGAATGAAAGTCAGGGATGGCATCAATTTATGTTCAAGGAGTGTATACTTGCCGTTATCACTCAAGCCCTCGTCGACTTCCGCGAAAGGGTGGCCTATTACATTGTCAGTATAAAAATTCGTTTCGAGACCTTGTTTTGATGTGGCGGTTTACCTCTGTCTCGTTCATGGGGAGGTGGCACGTATAGGGCCTTCGCTTTGTCGCGGTCGTGGACATCAGCGGCAAAAGAGATGGTTGTCGCGCTTGGTTTCGAGGCTTGTACTGGATCGCCATTTGCAGTATTCGCATCAAGTCTACTAATAGATATCCTAGATCAGCGAGCCGAACTGGGATGGGTTTTGAAGTTCAGAAAAAACCTACACATTGACGCCGACATCCGCAGTATCAGTAGTATCTGAAGCGTCGCTACTAGGTCCGGTTTCTTCGGCAGGCAGAGTTCCATTTGGACCCTTCTTGGGGGGCCCATCTGCGCTAGCCTCCAGGTCATGGCGCGAGACCACCGGCCTGGTTAGAGAGGGAGCTATGCCGGTTCAGTATCTGCAATGCCTCCCGACAACTTGGAAACCCAAGAATATGGGCCACATTACCGAATTCGTTCAGTCGTTTCTTAAACCAATGAAGGCGCACAACGACGACAAGGATGTTGATGAAACCCAGATTAGTGAACATAGGAATGAGGTAGATGTAGACTTGTTGATAAGTTTTCAAGTCCTTGACATCGAAGCTGATACGTAATAAAGAGGAGAGGGGTTAGTTAACTTGGCCAGTTTCCTTTGCGAAGAAGTAGATCAAAAGGAGCAGGAAACGAACGTGTTGAGCCCCGATTCAGTCGAACCACTTGCACCGAAAAAGTATGCATCCACAGCCTTCAGATTGCCATACGGATATATAATTACCAGGGACAAAATGCTCGCGGTAATAATGTAGGCATCTGGACAAACGCATCTCACCGATTAGTCTGTAACCAACACACAAAACCGTAGTTTCAAGACAGACGGGAGAGACAGAACTGCCGCTACTAACAATGCAGGGTGATGAAATTCAGCGGTGGCTTCCACATGGCGAAGGAGCGACAAAAACGCGCCTTGTTTGGCTTGCACAATGATCTCGAAGCTGCGACGGACAAGGGACGCGGACACAGTCGGCCAAACAGAGCTACTCTCAGATCTGAAGAAATGAAAGCGAGAAATCCAGAGGGCAGCCACCCCAGTAATGAGGGATTTATCTGCAGCGGCTGCCCTGCCCCTGGGGAGGCCGGTGCCCATGCGGGATTTTTGGGCGAATGAAAGAACACGGATAGGGCGCTGTTCAGATTTCCGCGTGTCATAGGAATTCAACAGTGAGATCACAAAAAGGCGCAGTCAGGATTACAGCAGCGGGGTTGGCTCTCGCGCCTGCTCCAATCCTGTCGGGGGAGGCCGCACGCGCAACGAGGTTCCATCGTGAAGTATTGCCGTTCATGTCGCAAGAGGAGATGCCCAGCAGCAAGGACACAGTGGTTTTGTGTGGCGAGGAAATCGGATCGCATTCCGCGTCCGCGTAGCCTGTTTTAAATGGTAAGTATCCCAGCTGGCCTGGCACCAGGGCTAGCCGCGTGGGATGAACCCTTGGGCTGGAAACAGGTTCAAGTTTGATAAGGACATCACCAATTATGTGATGGTTTGACTTCCAGCTGTGCTGCTCGTCGTGGTAAGCGTGTTTATCCCTGGCCAGGATGTGGTTCTCATTGGCGATGGTGAGGGGAGGTTGGCTGTGGTGAAAGCTTGACGTTGGGTTGATGTGGCTGGATGAGCAGCGCACGTGGCACCGGCACCTCCCCGTGCATATTTAGAACGTTCTTTAAACAAGCCAAAAATAAAACTATCAGGGCGCTTGAACTCACCGTTGGAATAATACATTGTCTATTTCCCTAAGTTATGTGAGGACGCAAGATAAAGGACAAAGAAAAGGTCAAGGTAATTAGTATCCTTGCGCTTCTTCCAAAATACTAAAAAAAAGGGGCCGAGAAAGCCATGTTTAAACCCCGCAACCACCCAAACTCCACACGCGAGAGAACCTAACAAAAGTACACTGTAGAATGAAAAAGAAAAAAAAACAAATGCTGTTCGCCTTTAAACATGATCTGCATTTATCTGGCCATCCTGGGAAACAACGGAAAAAAGAAAGAAAGAAAGCCCGTGGAAAGTTGGATATAGCTAAACACCCTCTCAAACCCAAAGTCTATCATGCGATCAAGGATTCCACGAATAATTCAGCTTCAATGGCGCCCTCAATCCATCTGCTTTCTCTCCTCTCCACCGACTCTTCCACTCCCATTCACGGATCGCCGCCTCACGGTACGCAACTTGGCACTCCGGTGGCAGCTCTGCTAATATCTCAGGACTAACGTGGAACATGGGGTTACTGTTACCGGCCGCAATGGAAATAAGCCCATTCGAGCCAATATCGTGCACGTCGCCATCCGTGCCGGGGACACCTAGCGACGATTCCGGGGGCGTTTCATAATGGATATCGTGAATGTTGAAGGTGCGGCTGAAGATTGCGGGGACGGAGGAGAAGATTGTGGCTGCGGGTTTGGAGTCGTCGTCTTGGGTCTGTGCGGAATCGTCCTTGGGGGTCTGTGGGTTGTCGTCGGCGGAGCTGGAAGGAGTACCATTGGTGATGCCAAGCGCTGTTGTCGATGCACTACTGATGAGATGTGATCTGTCGGCTCGTGTTGAGTCAGGCGGCGGGATAGCTTCCCATCGAACATGTGTCGGCTGCATGATCTTGGGGTATTGCATGGTGTTTGTGTGGATGTCGTATTGCCCATCAAGGTTCTGGCGGCGAGCAGAGACTGTCAAGGAATTAAATCGGCTATAGATAATGAAAGTGTGAGTTAGATATAATTTCAACATAGTCAAATATAGATCTAAAGTGGGACGTCCATACCTTGCTTCTCTGGCATGCTCAATCATCCAATTATCCCCGGTCACTGTCACCTTCCGTTTCTTTGTATCCACAACCTTCCCAATGGGCATGGGCACTGAGGGAACTCCAGAATGATAGACGCTGCTTGCACCATGCCACGCAACATAACGGTTTTTGTCATACGTCTCCCCTGGGCCTGGTAGTTTGTCCTCTGGAACCGCTAATTCACCCTCAACATCACCTCGTTCCCTAGCAGCTTGCGCACTATAGTCATCAATGACTTTGCGCCCACCAATGATAATCTTGGCTCCGAATTCGCGGAACACCGAGCGCGCAGTGACAACACCAATCGCCCGACCCTTGTAGGAATGCGGGATGAGATCCCTCTCAATTAAATCCCTCTTCTGTTCATCGTCGATAATAATCTTGAAAAGCAACTTATGCTTCTGGAAGAAGAGATACGAATCGCGAAAACCGATACAACGCGCCGGCTCCGTGGACAACATATATAGCCTCTCCCCCTTATTGAGAATCGTAAATGTCCGAACCCGATACTCTCGACCCTCAAGGAGATTACCCATCTTATCAACCTTCTTCTCCCCCTCAGGATCCTCAGGAAGATCGACCTCATCATTGATCACATCCAGCATATTCCCTTCCTTATCGATCGGAACTTGCGTGACATGAGACGGGCCACCTTTCCCCCTCCCCCATCGCCCACCAGCAGACGGACGGCCACGCCCCCTCCGCTTCACCGGTGTGCTAACATCCGAGCGCGCTTCCCCAGCTGCATCATCTGGCGCGTCCCAGTCCGGGGGCTTGATCTTGGGTGGACGACCGATGCGCCCTCGCTTTCGGGGAATGGCAGACACGCGACCACCGGTTCGTACAGGCGTATCTGGGCGAGATTCTGATTCTTGGGCTGGTGTCGATACCTCTTCTGCCTGCTGCTCTTCTTGTTGCTCTGCCTGTTGCTCCTCCTGTTTCTCTTCTTGCTGCTCCGTCTGTTGCTCTGCCTGGGGTTCAGTTTCTGCGGGAGTGGCGGCGGCCTCGTCCTCCTCCTCCTCTTTCTTTTCTTCTACGTCGGGGTCGTTAGGGGTAGATGGCATGTCGGCATCGGGCATCTCCTCATCCTCAGCTAGCGTTTGGGGACCAGCTCCTATTTAGCAAAAAAAAAAAAAAACATTAGTTTAGCAAAAAGAAAAATGCGCATCGTGGTGTATAGCAGCGACCAACTTCAAAATAAATTCTGGGGGCGGCGTGGTGGAAATATTTTGAAAAGGAGTGTGGTCTTACTGATTGATTGAGCGGCTGCCTGGGCAGCTGCTCGTGGTTTTCGTCCCATGCTGCGGTGTTGCTTGACGGGAACTCCGCCCCTGTTGAAGCTTGGTGGGTTTCAAAGTCGCGCTCCAGAAGCTCTCTCCTGCTTTGTCGCAAAGCGGTTGCTTTCGTCGAACGGCCGTTTGGCGCCAGCCCGGAGAATTGGTTTTGCCGAGGGAAATGCTTGGCGGCTAGTGATGACGTAATCTTAGTATTTTCAACCTCCCTTCTATTCGGCCCCTGAATATCAAAAAGGAACAGGATTGAGAGATTCTGAGCCTAGACACGAACTGTCTGCTGATTTGCTCTATTCTACGGGCTAATTGTATGGCCGATAGATTGGCTATGGAAATGTTGGATTCCCTGTTTTCTAGCACATTGGGAGAATTTATCCTTGAGCTAGTACTACCATAAGGGCAGGCGGACTTCATGACCCCAATTATGGCCAACTCTATGAATGATCCCTTAGCAAGAAATGGAACATATTGCTAAACCAAGGCAGGGAAAATAACACCCCCAGTCCACCATCATTCAATGCTCACACAATGAAAAATAATATATCTCATTAACTCCCTTAACCCGCTCAGCATCAACCACCTTCCTCTCCTCCATCAACTCCAACCTCAGCCTCTTCGCCTCCTCCATCCCCATCATCCAGCCCTCCTTTTCCAAATACCCCTCAATCTCATCCCCCAACTCCCTCGGCAAACCCCCCAGCACCTGATCCATGGACACCATCTCCTCGAACCAATCCCTCCGCTGCACAGGCACATGCGAGGACGAAATGATATGGATATTCGGGTCGACGAGGAACAGGGCTAGGATCTTCCGGTGGCCCGGTTTCGAGGGGTCGGCGAGGGCGAAGGGGGCGACGCGGTGTTGGAGGACGTTGGGGAAGGTGAGGAGGCGGCCCTCGGTGCAAGCGATGTCGCCGATGTCTTGGACGATGGGGCCGTCCACGCGAACGCCGAAGATGCTCTGGGTCCAGGTGTATTCGTCATTTGGGTAGTTGATATTTCTGGCGTCTTCCGGATTGGACATCTGGCGGAAAGCGAGCCGGCTGTCTCTGATGTTGGCGCTGTCGTAGTAGTATAGGGCTGTTGCGCAGATGTGTTCGTTCTGCAGTGAGGGGGAGGGGGAGGGGGCTTGTCAGCGTGTTTGTTTTGTGAATAAG
Organism: Onygenales sp. PD_10; assembly: GCA_032988465.1. Lineage (NCBI taxonomy): Eukaryota > Fungi > Ascomycota > Eurotiomycetes > Onygenales > Onygenales sp. PD_10. Next base: position 147,972 of record JANTQH010000026.1, read on the forward strand.
AAAAGGAATGGAATGGAAGGAATTTGTATGCACCAATTGTCCCTCAACATGCCATGATCCACCATTATACTGCGGTTTCTCAGGCGTGAGATGAATATTCGCAAGCTTCACGATAACCTGGAGGCCAGTCTCCGCGTAGTCCCTTTTCAAATCAACCAACACCTCCTCAGGCGGCATAACCATATCAGAGCGTGGGGACGGTTGCTGCCAGTTGTTGGCACTTCCTGGTCTTGGCATCTCTTTCCTAAAGGTAACCTCAGAGCAATCTATCCTATAGTAGTCACTCCGTTCTTCCAATGTGGTCAACGTCATATTCCACAACGGCAGTGCTAGGGAAATCACTCGCTCTATAATCCCATACAGGGTTGCATGCGAGGTAGGGTGCAAGTTGTTGATATAGCTGGTGATTTTGCACTGATTGAGAGCGTGGCTCGGATTGGTATTGGAATTGGCCTGGTCATCCACTGGTGAGGAGGATGTAAATTCCACATCACACGGCAGCCACTGGAACTTTTGGCTGTACGGATATTGCAGAAGTACGGAAGAAGGGTGGAATGGACTGGTCCAGATCCCTGAATGTTTTGTGGTGGTCTTGGGCGGAACCGGGAGTAGTTCTCCAGTCCCGGCTTTGGCGAGTCCATCCTGTATCCCCAGAATACCATCTGTAACGATGCGCGTCCTGCCGTAAACAACTGGAAATAGGGAGGGATGCACCAAGTCCAGGACCTGGTCGTTAGAGTGCGGATGATAGTCCTTCTCCTCTTCAGGAACCCTTTCAAGGCTGGCAACGGCGGCTTTGAGCTCATTTTTGAGCGACTCTGGAATAGCAGTGTCTGATTTAACCACGCCGGCATCGTAAGCCTTTAGCATTCCGGTTTTCTTGAATCCTTCTGTTTTGAACTGGAGTTCGGCCACAACCCAATCCCACATCTCGACAGTGAAGTCGATGGCTTCGTTCCCCATTATCTCCTCCTTCCATTTTGCAGTGATATCAGTATTAAATACCTATATGCTGGGGAAAAATAAACATTAACCATGTTCTGGGTTTTTTTTTCTTTTCACTTTGGAGATGTACTTTATTCTCCCAACCAGGCTTATCCGTAATGGAATTCATAACCCTGAGCATAACAAACTCTCGAACAGGCGTTAACTGCAACCTTTATAGAACAAAACATCAGTCTCTAGATTTCCAAATGAGCGCACAAAATAAAAAGCCAAATCGTTGAGTTGTATCTTACGCCGCTTTCGTGTACTCGATATCTTTCGGATGCAGGGCAGAGGGAAATAATGCCGTCGTGCGTGAGTCTGGGAGCATCACATTCGTGACATAGCCATAACTGCTGGCCTGCGCCTTCCACCCGTCTACACTATTCAAGGGTAATCCAACGCCTGGAAGCATAAGCTTCAATGGTGGCAAGTCTGGCCCGTCGGTCGCTTTGCGCTTCATCGTGCGGCTGTGCGTCTGTCGTATGGGGCTTCCTCTGAGGAGTATGGGATTCATTTTGATTTAGAAGCAATGGATGGAAAATGTTAAATAATTGTAATGGAACGAGGCGGGCCCGGAAGACAGGGGAGGGTTCGGGGTATTTATGCGTTTGTTTAGAGGCGGGATCTTGGGTGTCGTCCAGGCCGAGTTGAAGTTCTGAGACGTTGGTCCATGTCTGCTGCCTATCTTCGCGATGCATTGGCGGGGTATTTGAAGGTCAAACACGCCGCTGGGCAGCCAGGAGATTACTATTGAAGGGGCATGGTTTGTAGTGATCGACTGTGAAATACAAACTGCGGCAAGCTGCAAGCCTGCAATCTTGTTCTCTCTGGTGTGTGAGAGAAGTCTTTGCCTTCAAATTCCAGCCTGCAGCAAGCCGGCGGTTGACATTTCCCTCTTGCCTCTTCCATGAAAGATATGTATGTACATACATAGTTAAATACCGAAGGCAAAAAAGAAAAGAGTAAAAAAATCCTCTACGCAGCTGGAGGTTAAAGAGCTTATTCCCCGCGTTGCTCCGCGTGATGGATTGAGATACCACAGACAGGTGCTGGATGAGGAAGATGTTTTATCAGACTGCAAAACTCTCTGTTAAATATTTGACTAACTACGCCTCAGACAGCAGGCACAGGGGAAAAGATAAACCCTTTTTCCCCTGATGATGCCTGTGTGCGCATCCTTGAAGTTTTCAGATACTCCCCTTTCCGAACAGGCCAGCGATTTGAACCGAGTTTACTCCATTTTATATCTCATACGTCTAACCTCCTTAATCATGATTCTTCACCAAACCAAACCTATGCTTTCAACTGCTTTCCGAGACTACAGTATCCAGTTATGCAAAGGCGATATGGTTGATTGGGTTATCCTATGTAAATTGCAAGCGCCTTCGCTTCCGCAAGCTTGCCAAATGATTGGAGCTTCTCCGGCTCTGCCTCCCCATTGAGGGGCTTGGATGTCATATCATTTTTGTCCAATGTGACCGCTTAGGAGGCCTGGGGAAATTATAGGGCCTGGGCTGTATGGAGAGCGGGTTGGCAAGTAAGATCGAGTTTGCTAGATGGGGAATGTGGATAGGTAGCTGCCATTCCACCATAGATTACGTTACCATAGAAGGGGAGCTTTCATTTGTCTGGAGGGGGGGAGAATATGCTTTCCGCCTGTCTCGGCCATTTGGTAATGTGATGTTCGTATCAACCGCAGCATTTGGCATCGAACAAAGCTAGGTCATTGTTTCCGTTCAAGATATGACTGGAAGATAGAAGAAGCGAGCTCCAATCACTATGTCCTTGTCCGACATTTTCAGCTCATGATGGCATCTGATGAGCAAGAATGAGGTCTGAAGGGCTGGAGCTCACTCGACGGCAATTCAGAAACGGCAGCCACATTTTTTGTTATATGTACGTCACCTCCAGCATTCCAAGCAGCTCTGTACTCCATAGAAAACAGGAATAGGCGCAGCGATTCCGCCCGTACAAAGCCTGGTAACCAAACAGACGCTGCGGCAACTGCATGATATATCTAGAGGTCAGAGACGCAGTTACTGATTAAATCCGGATTGCGGATTTAAATGGAAATGCCAGCTTCAATCTCAAGCATGCCGATAGTTTGAGAAAAGGACTATCATTGATAGCCCGTTGGTGGAATAAATAGCACTTATTAGTCTGTGTACGACAGCAATGGTGGTGGTGGGGGGCTGGGAGGAAGTAGATGGTGGCGTCAATCTCGGATGCGCCCGCCTGGATTCATCAGAGACCCAACAAAAGACCGTTCCTTGTCCGGCACCTTTTCCACGTCACGTTGCCGCGAGGCTCCCGGATTGGCGGCAAAGCCGTGGAAAATATGCAAAATACAGGGTGCAGGAGGTGCGAAAAGTGAGCGCCAGCAGAGAGAGGACAGGCGACCCCGACCGCAGGGTGGCCATTAATACCAATGAACGGTGGGGTGCTATCACTGGCAGATATAGATGGATCCGGGAAGAGCACGCAAGGCGTCATGCAGGCTCCGCAGGGCTTTATTCACCAGCATCAGCGGCCAATGTGGACGACGAGACGGGCGGCTCCCCCGCGCCCCAACGCACACTGCAGTCGCAGGATTGGAGCTGGGGCCGGGGCAGAGGCAGGAAGAACCTGAAGACAGAAACTTTTGTGGCCGTCCAGCGGGGGCGGGCTGCGCCCAGAGGCGAATTGTAGCGGCAGAGGCAAAGACGGGCGGGGTGGTTGGCCAGAAGCTTCTGATAGCAGCTTTCCCCTCAGCCTAGCTGCGGTGAGGATGCGGACGACGGGGACTCACGGGGAGCGGGATGGGATGGGATGGGAAAAGCAATGGCTGGGGGGCAGTATGTAACTTTGGCCAGTCAGTGCTGGTGGATGGGCAAGTTCGCGCTCTCTCAGGGTGTTTACTCCGTAGTGGAGTGGAGTGAGAGTTGAGGTTGAAGTCGAAGTTGATATATCCATTGTCTGATAGGGAGGGGAGTTACATAACTGGCTACATGGGCGGAAGTACCGGCCATGTGGGTGCTGGCCGGGGGTACAAGCATTTGGCGGGTGATGCCCATACAAGCCGAAGTCACCCCAGCCGTGGCTGACACAGAGGGTACTTGGCAGCATGTAGCGTGTGCAGTTCCGCATCTGACTGTCTGGCTGACTCCTCGCGTCTTGGATATCAATCAACCTCCTCCCAGTGGCCGTGGTCAGACTCTCTCCGTCTCTCAGCCTCCAGGTTATATTACTTGTTCTTCTTCTTCCTCTTCTCCCTCTCTCCATTCTCTCCATTCCATCCTCTCCTCCACCCCCGTCGATCTCTTCTATGCCGCTCCCTGCACGGCTCTCTCCAGGCGGTCAGTATCTTGGTATTATTCCCACCAGTTCTTTGTTCCCCTCACTATTCTTCCCCAGAGCCCTGCTGGTTGGCGTTGGTTCCCCTTGTTCTCGTTAGCTGTGGCCTCGCAGTTCCCGGCGTCCCCGCTGTGTCTGCGGCACCCATCCGGCCGTGTCGCGTAGACACAGTGCTCCCCCTCACCAAGAGGAGCTGTCTCCCGGCCGGGCTGTCTGCGCTGCATCGAGATCTGGTTAGAGACACAGCCTCGCCCTCCAACGCTGTTACTCATCCAGGGCCCTGCTTGGGTTCGAGGAACCAAGCCCTCAGCCGTCCCAAAGAACCCCCCAGAGCCAAACTCACCGCCGCCCAAGGGAAAAAGGCCAGAGATTTCACCCCACTTGCACCACAAAACAGCCGTCAAGTGCCTTGAATCCCTGTCCTCCTCCTCGCGCTGGCAAGCTCCGAGCCTCTTCCGTTCTCTAGCTTGCAATTTTTTCCGGCCTTCGTTTTTTCTTCCTAGTTCGGCGACATTTTATTATGCTTTATCGCATTTGACTTTATTTTTATTTTTATTTTTCAACTGTTTTTTTTATATCTGACCCTTTCGATCTGTCTCCAATCTCCAGATTCCCCCTTGACGTCCCGACCCCTCGATACAGGCGATCGATCTCTTCCCCTCCGCATTTCCTCCTTTTGAGAGTGGGTACAACGTTTGCAGGTGGCAGATTCGCAGATTGGAGAGGTTTTGGATGGAATAAACACCATGGCTGGGCAGGACGGATCAAATCCCTATGCGCATGGGGACCTATTGTGAGTTTCATCTCGGGGACTCATCCTCCCTACCGTGCTTGCTGCCACTGGCGACCGCCGCTTTTGTTGCTGCGGGCAGTTGGACGCTGTCAATAAACCCCGCCTCTTTGCCTCTTGCCCTTGTTTTTTGCCTGGCCCAGATTGCGAGCAAGTCAGGCCTGGCATTACATATCCTATCCAATGATGCTGTCGTATCCCCCGTTGCTGGCCGGATCGCTGTTGATGTGGCGGTTTCTCTTGCTGCTGCCTTTCGCCCTATATCACCAGCTGGAGGCATCCCCGGTTGACAACTGTTGCTGGACTGGCTAATACTTTGTGCGTATAGGAATAACGATGACCCCGATAACGATCAGATTGGGGCTATCACACCCCAAGGAAGCGGGATCGCTACGCCAAACCCAGACCTAATTGACCGGCGGTTACCGGGAATAATGCACAGCTTTTTTGCACAGGTTCGTGCCGGTTCCGATTCTACTTCAAATTCCAACAGTCAACGATCTCCTCCTCTCTCTACTGCCGTCCCACAAGAGCAGGATTCGCTTGTACATCCCCAGCTTGATACGGAGCCCAAGGCTTCTTCTGATACTGCCTCGTTGTCTGGGTCAATCGTCATGCTGGAACGTGATCAGCTCTCTGATCCCGTTCGCTCTCCTGAGAAAGAAGACCAACCAGAAAACGAGGCGCCCCTGGGGCTTTCTGATGTTAATTCATTACCCACCCCGCCTCTTTCTTCTTCCTGTTCTCTTGTCCAGAAAGAGCCTGAAGAGGCCGAGAATGGTGCTCCTGTCGTCGAGAAGGGAATGAGCTCTATTTGCCGAGCAATAAAGAACCTCATCCTTTCGAAAAATTCCTCGAAGATTCGACGACACACCTCCCATCCTGTGTCTAGCATTTCAAGCGATCCTGTCCTTGCATCCCACTTTTCTAACCCGTGCCTTCCTCCATCCCCAACCTTGCCACCCTCCCATCACTCTTGCCCGCTTTCCAAGTCTTCTGACGAACTGGCAAAGCTGACTGACAACGTGGCCGAACAACCGCGTACAAAGAATACACCCCCGCTTACTCCTCGCGCGATGTCAATTGAAACTTCTGATAAGCGATCCGGCCCTTCTCACGGAGGCTCGCCTACCCGTAGCCATCAAGAGTCGACAAAGCCGAGCGAACAATCCCCTCGTGTCATATCTCTCCGCCCTAATGCCGTAACAGAGGGTCAGGGCATTCCGGTAGGCTCTGTGAAGGGAAAACTGTCAGTGAAGATATCGGAGGGAAGAGGATTGCGCCCCAGCTTTGATCCTTATGTTGTCTGTGTCTTCGAATTGAACGAGTACATCTCCAAAGGTGCTCAGACCGAGGAGCAAAATGATGACGAATCTAAGCTTGGATTGAATGAGTCGCTTTCCTCAGTCCCAATTCAACGGTCCAACAGCGATTCTGGGCGACCAATGGCTATCCCGATGAAAAGCCGACAAAGCAGTAACAATAGCCAGATGGACAGTTACGACCACAAAGCATCCAACCAGGTGACGGATCCTCTGTGGAACCATGAGGCTACCTTGTGCGTTTGATTTTCTTCGTCCTTTATTCTGCCTTTTTGAATTAAACTATATACCGCGCCTTGTTAGAAATGCTTTCTTACTAATTTGACTTTTAGTGATGTTCTTGGTGAGGAATCAGAAATCGAGGTTTCGGTCTATGATCGTTCCGATCACGAATCTTTCTTGGGCCATGTCAGATTGTGCCTCGACCTCAGGGAAGACAATAAGTCCATAGATGGATGGTTCCCTCTTGAAGCTCGGGGTCGCGGCGACGGCCAAGTATCTGGGGAAATACATCTGCAGATGAGCTTTCAGAAGACCGACAAGAAACAGTTTGGGCCAAATGATTTCCAAATCCTCAAACTCATTGGCAAGGGAACGTTTGGTCAGGTTTATCAAGTCAAAAAGAAGGACACCCAAAGAATCTACGCGATGAAAGTTCTTTCGAAAAAGGTGATCATCCAGAAGAAGGAGGTCGCCCATACCCTAGGCGAGAGGAATATTCTTGTTCGAACGGCCATGACAGACTCGCCATTCATTGTTGGTCTCAAATTCTCGTTCCAAACGCCCACAGATCTATACCTCGTCACAGACTATATGTCCGGTGGAGAGCTATTCTGGCATCTGCAAAAAGAGGGCAGGTTTCAGGAAGCTAGAGCGAAGTTTTATATCGCGGAACTGATATTGGCCTTGCAACATTTACATGAGCATGACATTGTTTATCGCGATCTCAAGCCGGAAAATATCCTTCTCGATGCCAACGGGCATATCGCGCTTTGCGACTTCGGACTATCCAAGGCGAACCTCACGAAAAATCAGACCACCAATACCTTTTGCGGAACAACAGAATACCTCGCACCCGAGGTCTTGTTAGATGAGCAAGGGTACACGAAGATGGTGGATTTCTGGTCACTGGGTGTGCTAGTTTTCGAAATGTGCTGTGGATGGAGCCCGTTCTATGCGGAGGATACGCAGCAAATGTATAAGAACATTGCATTCGGGAAGGTCAGATTCCCCCGGGATGCTCTTAGCACAGAAGGCCGTAATTTTGTGAAGGGCCTGCTCAATCGGAACCCGAAGCACCGACTTGGAGCGACAGATGATGCCAAGGAACTCATGGCGCATCCTTTCTTCAACGATGTTGACTGGGTAGCGCTTGGCCGAAAGAATGTCATCCCCCCCTTCAAACCGAAACTGAAGTCAGTAATGGACACCTCTTACTTCGATCCCGAGTTTACAACGGCGTTGGATCAGGCAACATCCTTGAACGCCCGTGCCGCTGCACTAGCTGCTGGTGCCATGCCAGCCTCCACGCCGCTTTCGCCCGGAATGCAGGCCAATTTCCGGGGATTCACGTTTGTCAACGAAAGTTCCATGGATCAACACATGAGAGACGTCCATATGGACGATGACTACAAGCCCGATGATACCTGGGTAAAACAACCTAGATCTACCGAAAGCCAACGGGCAGATCATCGTATGAGTGGCGTTGTCAAAACAAACGAATCCGATGGTGGTATTTTCGGTGATGACCACTTTGATATGTGACCATGTTTTCCCCCTCCGAAACGAGATATCCGATTCTTGCACTGCACATACTCTTCTGTCTGTATATGATAGGACGATTTTCCTTATTGTTTTTAATGCTTTCCCTCATGTTAATGAAATGCATGCGGATCAACTGGCAACCTGAGTGGGGAGTTTTTTTAGCAAAACAATTATATTGAACCCGGAAACAAAAAATAGCTGTCTTCTGCATCATCATCCCTTTCAAACCCCTTATGATACCTGCATACCAGGCCGAACTTGTTGCATTGTTGGATGCCTTGAGCCCCGGTTCTAGGCCCTTGTTTACTTTCTTTCATACCATTTCGAAACTCGTTCCGTTTCTAGTTTACTTGCATTGCGTTGCATCGGTTGCGAAAAACATATCCCGCCAGCCAAAAGAATAATGGTGAAAGATATTATTTCCCCATGAATCCTTTTATTCTTTTTCCCCCTAATAAGTGACGCCACCCTCGATTCTCCATTCGTTGGCTGTGCCACCCAACCCACCCCATCTATCTATCTATCTGGCCAAAAGTCGTTTTTACATACCCCTTAAAGTTTTCTTTGAACCTATTTTTTATTTTTATTCCATTTCCTTATTACAACCAACACCATTGAGATCTCATCAGTATTGCCTCATGATATCACAGTTAATCCGGGCTGGGTTTAATAGCGCTGTCATCTTAATTTTACCATCGGTCGAAGGACCCTTTGATATGTAAATAAAGTAAGTAATCTATACCGACGTGCGGGAGGGAAGGAGAAGGGAGATTTACTAGGTACTGGGGCTTGCAAAAACATCCCCTACATTACATGCGTATATCAGTTGCAAATTACATCTATTTACCTATCTTATTATTTTGCCACTTACATATAGAGATGTACATATGACCTAGCCATGCATAATCCTGAAACACATCTTCTCCGCACCTATCATAGACTGTAGAGGGAGGGGAAAGTTTGCTCTACAGAAAGGTGTAGATCTCGCGGATCCTCCTTATGTTTATAACGCAGCATTTTCTTCTTTTGTCATTCCTTCCCCGCTTTAGATGGAGCCCGATGTAATGCACGACATCCCCGTCTGCAGGCGGATGCAGTAGGGTTGCAGATTCTACACACATCCATAGATAATGGGGGGGGGGGGTTCGGTCCGGTAGTTGTTGACAGTTGTTTCCATATCAAACAGATTCGCATAGAGAGCACGACTGCCGTGTGCAAACTCCCCGATGGCGGAGTCAAAATGGAACGTACACTGGTACTCCGTGCTCTGTGTTCCATAGTGAAGTGAATGAATTGCGCATACGGATATAAGTGAGCATTGCATCCGTCTTTGCCACATGGGCATTGGACTGCAACCCACCATCCCATCCATGCCATCCATCCATCGGCGGAGAAAAAAGGGGTTCAAGATTCAGGGGTTCGCTCAAAAAAAGGATGTTAGTCAGCAGCCCTAACCCGATCCAGCCACGCCCGAGTCTGCCCGAGAACTTGCCCATGTCGAGCCGCGCTAGTCCGCTTCTGGCTCTAGCGCACTTGAGCCGCCCAGCAAATCACAGCCTCCACTGTCCAACCATCTCCATCTCCAATCTTCGATTGTGTTTCTTCGAAAGGACACCAGTGACCACTGACCACCGGACAACGGGCGGACAGGTGCCACAAGCCTATCGGCTAGCTAAACTCTGGAGCCTTTTGGCACGATATGGGGCCTATGGCATCATCGTTCCCTCATTTGGTCTGCCTCTCGGCTCTGACTGCGCCCCACAAACCTACTTACCCCTATTCGAACCGAACGGCGAGCGCGGGCTCCCACTGGCCGAAGCGTTCGAAGGCGCTCGATTGTTCCTAGGCACAGCGGATGGCGCATTGGGTGCTCGTGAAGATGGGCGCATTTGTTCCGAGAACCCTGAGCCAAAAAGAAAAAAATCTATTTTCGACCCGCAGAGCTAGGTGCGGCGTGCGCATAGCGGTGTTGTTCTGGGCCAATTGCAGCTCTCCAGGAGTTCAAGGGGCCTTCGTTTTAATTGGACGATGGGCGCAGGAACACTTGAACGGCGTCTTTTTGTTTCTGTGTGATGCCGAACCCCTAGGCGGAATTTTATCCAGACTTTGCAGGCTTCAGAGACAGTTTCTTTTCTTTGCTTTTTTTGTGCCTAACTACTCCATACCATTGCTAACTCAAAATGAGGCAGATTGTGCTCTCTAGGGCTGTACCTCCAGTTCAACATCCTTTGAGGATGTGGACAATTAATAAACAATAACCAGCAGCAAATCCTTTCAGCTCTGCCCCTGTGAAGTTTGAACACGAAGGTCAATCGCGTTGGGAAACTGCCTCAGGGATCACCCTTTTTGTGGGGTTGATCGTCAGGTCTTGTCAGGTTCAGAAAAACAAACTAAAAGGTGCTGCTCCCTTAGCAGCTTTTTTCGAGTGATGCTCAATCCTCCCCTATCTCCTCTCTTGTGTTGCTCTGTCTCTCTTTCATGCCTCTGATGAGTAAACAAAAATACCCCTCTGGATTATTGCCTATCTCCGGTGGGACTTTGTTTTTTACATGCAATCGCACGCACCATTACTCTTCCACCACGCTGCTTGACACTCCCTATCGAATGAGTCGCGATGAACGCAGTTGCGAGCAGATCCTCCGATTCTGCTCCAATGGCTTACAACGGGGATCCATATCGAGGCATCGTTCCCAGCCGACAATCCTCCCCAGTCTATCCAATGCCTGTCCAACAGCCCAGGAGCGCTCCAAGGCCACCGCCTTCTACGATAGCCTACGGTACCGGCAGCGGAGGACCGAATAATTATTCCAATTCATCGACGCCGGGAATCTACTCGCCAACGTCGGGTAGCTTCGTTTTCCGCTCGTTCAAGCCCGTGCATTCAGCTCCCAAGGAGCTTGCGCCCTTTATCCCGTTTGCGAAACCGCTGCCGCAGGAGGTCTACGATTGTATTCTGTCGCATTTGCAGTTTTCACACTCGGCGCCGAATTCAGAGGGCTGCATGACGTGCTTTATGCGGGATTTGTATTCGTTGGCTTTGACGAGTAGGGCATGGGAGAAGGCCGTGAGGGTTAGACTGTAAGCTTGCTTCGAAGGAAACAAACATGGATTTTTGGGGGTTTGGCAATATGGGGACGAGAGCACTTTGCTAAAAAGCTTTTCTTCAGGTATAACAAGATTTATATCCAAGGGAACGATTCGCCGGGCCAGCTTAAAAAATACAAATGGAAACGGGGAAGCAGGCTGAGGCTGCTGCGGCGAACACTTAGAGAAAGGAAATTGCTAGCGAACGCAGTGTTGGAGATCAGGGTGCCGGATCTGGAGTCGGCAACGGGATTGAATGGGAAACAAAGCATTACTTTGCAGGAATACCGTGATCTCGTTGCATCGGTCGTAATGGTGTGCCCGAATTTGGAGCGTCTATTAGGCCTCTCCCTTCCTTACACCCACGAGTTCGATCGTTTGACGCATGCACTCTCGACGCGGAAAAAACTCAAGGAGCACGCCTGGGTCATTGGAGAGAATCCTGAAATAAGCGAGCGCGCAAGGACACAATCTTCTAGCCTTTTGGATAACGGCCAGGTTTACCAATTTCTCAACTACCATGCTTCGTGGTCGCATCTAGAGACGTTAATGCTGCATTCCCTGAATTCGAATGGGGTATTGGAGCATGGTGTATTTCTACGAATGTTCAACCTCCTCCCATCCCTGCGCCACTTGTCAATATCCGACTTTAATTCGGAAGATTTCACAGACCGCACACTCTTATTCTTACCACCGCTAATATCTCTCCGCCTTGAGAACCTGCCAGGATTGACTGAAAACGGACTGGCACGTTATACGTCCCGTCCAGAGGCTCGTGGCCTCAAATCACTAATCCTGATAGAGCAAAATATTAGTTCTCTCTTGATAATCTCTAAAATCTTCGCGTCCCTGAGACAACTGGAACGTTTCAGTATTGTCCAGATGAAGACTGTACCAAGATTAACCGATGGAGGGATGGTTTTCCAGCCATTGCTCGCGTCATCAGCCTTGAGGCATCTCCACTGGGATGTCGCATGCTCGGATCCTAATGGCGGACTGAGCGAGTCAGCTTCCTTTCCCTCCAGGTCGTCGCTAAGTAAATACAACACAGCCAACTCCCACCTCGCTCAGAGTATATTGAATTCCGGGTTTCCATGCCTCGAGTCCCTCCGCGCTCCGCTCGACATAGACCCTCTCGGAGCACTGCAGGCAGTCTGCCGACCAACGCGGAACGGCCAAATAATGCATCCACAAGACCGATACTCCCTCCCTCGTAGCTCTCACGGCTCGATCTCCAAACGGCCCATGGCCCTCCCCAGCGGGAACAACTTAACCTCTGCGCGCATCCGCGGTCAAACTCTCATCGACCTAGCCGTCAAAGACCACGAAAACGCCATAAAAGTCGTCGTAACAGACCACTCAGGCGGCTTCACTCTCCCGACCACCCCCACGCTGCCCACCCTCTCCGATACCTCCCTCTCAGACCCGTCCTCCGAAATCGACGACCGCTACGACATCCTCGGCCCTCTAAAACAGAAAGGACTCACTACCCCCACAGCAATGCCAAAACCAAAACCAAATTACGGCATAACCGTCCACGAATTTACCCTCCCGGCCTGCATGGGCCGCGTCTACAGATCCTCTCCCTCCACCACCAGCCCCATCACAAACACAGATACAAAACCCGCCACCACCCCTCCCCGCTTCATCCTCACCCCAGACATCCCAGGCTCAGACACAGACGGCGGCCTCCTAAATTGGCGCCACTACCTCTCAGCCAACCAAACCCTCACCTTCATCGCCGCCTCCCCCGCCTCCGCCCTCGGCAGGATAAACACCGGCTCCAGCGTCGCCGACGACAGCGTGGCGGCCTGCTCCCCGCCACCGACTACATCGCGATTTGCATGGGGCAGCAGCAGCAGCAATAGCAATAGCAATAGCAATATCAACAGGACGACGAGTAGTAATGGGAAATCAAGCCGCCCGCTGTCCCCACGCACGCCAACGTCACCGACTATGTCTATGATGACGACGACGATGGGCGCGGGGACGACGGGTGGTGGTGGAGGGGTTGGTGGGAGTGGGCAGCCGTTCTGGGTCAAGGAAACGTGTACGGGGTCGTGGAACCAGGGGCATAAGTTGGGGAAGGAGTGGTGGGCGCATGTTGAGAGGGAGAGGCCGGTTGTTGGGGTTTCGGCGGATAGGGTTAGGTTGCGCCAGTTGTTTTGAGAAGGGGGTTGATATTAATGGGAACACGGATATATATGTCCATCCGCACCCCGGGGGGAGGGGGGGGTTGACGTCTCGGATGTTTTGGGCAGAAATGTCGTTTCTTGGAACCCCTCGCCTTCTTCTCCTTCTCCTTCCCGTTCCCCCATCATCATGCCTCTCTATCAAGAGGGAGATCTATTCTCGTCCGTGAAGGACTTTAACTATCCTTTTGTTTATTAACCCTTGAAACCTAGTCTTCTACTTTTCATTTTGTTTATTATTTTTATTTTTATTTTTTCTTGAAGAAGTATGTACATTATACCCCCCTACTTGTTTCTTTCCTCTTCATTCCTTTTCTTTTTCAAACCATGCTGCCACTTTTAGTGTCTAATTTATATATATATATGGCGTTCACTACTTACCCTTGGGATCCATGTTTTAGATCTAGCCCTGTCTATCCTGCGCACATTTGCATGTATATTATAGCAACTACTTAATTGTGTCTAATGGGGTGAAGGGTAGAGAGGGTGAATAAATGTATATATGATAGTTTGCCTCTTACATCCTACATTCAAGAAGTCTTGCGGTGATTAAAGAAAGGGCAGAGAGAAAAAACCCATAACTTGCCAGAAAATAAATAAAATTTCTCTTGCATCGGGGGGGGGGTTCCAAAAACCTGGGTGGATAGATAGATAGAATCGAGATTCTCAATGCTGTATATTTATTCCGCTATCGAATACATAACAAATTGGACCCAGACTCGAGGTGGGTAGGTTGGTGGAGGGGGGGGGCAAGACAGAAAGAAACTACAGAAAAACGAGCATGGGATACAAAAATAACACCCAAAGGGATCAGACATAAATCCCCGCACTTGTATCCTTCTTCTTCGCCATGACCTCCGCAATCGCATCAACATAATGCTCATGGCCGACCTTATTCATCCCCTTGCGCAACGCAATCATACCAGCCTCCACACAGACAGCCTTCAATTGCGCCCCGCCAAACTCATCGGTACTCCGCGCCAACTCCGCCCAGTTGAGGCCATCATCCACAGCCATCTTCCGCGAATGGATGCGCAAGATCTGCGCGCGCGCCTCCTCGTTTGGCAGCGGGAACTCGATCTTGCGATCCAACCGGCCGGAACGGAGGAGGGCGGGATCCAGCACGTCGACGCGGTTGGTTGCGGCGAGCACCTTGACACGGTCGTCTGAGGCGAAGCCGTCCAGCTGGTTGAGCAGTTCCAACATAGTTCGCTGGACTTCGCGGTCACCGGATTTCTCTGAATCGAAACGCTTGGTGCCGACGGCGTCGAGCTCGTCGATGAAGATGATCGAGGGGGCCTTTTCTTTGGCGAGGGCGAAGCAGTCGCGGACGAGCTTGGCGCCGTCTCCGATGAACATTTGGACGAGTTGGGGACCGGCGAGTTTGAGGAAGGTGGCGTTTGTTTGGGCAGCGCAGGCACGGGCGAGGAGGGTTTTACCAGTACCGGGGGGACCGTACATGAGGGCTCCTATCGGGTAGAATAGACTGGTTAGAAAGCAGGGACTTGGAAATAGTACATGAATGCAGACGAACCCTTTGGTGCCTTGATTCCGATCTTCTTGAACCGCTCCGCCTCCTTCATTGGCCATACAACCGCCTCGACCAGCTCTTCGATCTGCTTGTCCAGGCCTCCAACATCAGTATACTTCTCCGTCGGCTTCTCATCGACCTCCATCGCCTTCACCCGGCTATCATATTCAGCTGGTAGCGTGTCTAGAACAAGGTATGAATCCTTATTGACACCGATGAGATCGCCTGGCTTGAGTTTTTCATGGTCGACAAGTCCGATGAGAGGGAGGAAGATGGTCTGGCGGGTCGAGGTTTTGATGACGGCAGATTTGCCCACGCGGGTGGCGTCTAGGTCGATATTGGCGCCCTCCTCTGCGGCCTCCTTCTCAACATCTAGATCGAGCAGCTCGACAACGTTACCGACGAGGTATGGTAGTTGTCTATAGAAAGTAAAAGTGACAAGCATTAGTAATAGGTAACAGCCTGTGTACGTTGATGGATGACTGTGTAGGAAGGGCAACAAAAGTTCGCAGATCAAGTGGCACAACCATACCGATTATTCTCAATCTTGTCCAAGTTATCCTTTATCTTCTCCTGCATCGTATTCTGCTCGTGCGTCAGGCGCTGGAACTCGCTCTTCATGATGCGCATGTCATTCTCTAGCAGTTTCCGTCGGTTGATGATGTCTCTTGTGCTCGATCGAAGGATCTCGTCATCTATTAGGTCTTCTTCCTCTGGCTTCTTTTCACCTTCTGAGTCCTTCATTTCGGCATCGCCATCCTGGTCGGGCTTCTTTTCCTCTTGCTTGCGCTCCAGGTCCTCCAGGTCCTCTAGTGTTGACATGGTGGTGGTTGGAGATTAGGCGGGTTCGTGAGAGAAGTGGACGGGGAATAAGGGAGGGTATATCTTTAAATTAAATATCGGTTGACAGAGTGCAAGAGAAAGGTGCTGGGCGGCGGGAGAGTTGGGTGTTTGGAGATGTTCTGATGTTGGAGCTGTCTTGGAGGTTGAACCAACGAAGCTCTGCCTAGTCATGTGACATCGGACCTCTGTCCAACTTCTCCTGGTGGAATAAACCAAAATACTTGAAATGAAAAATATTTGATAGGGAGTATGCAAGTGTGGAGTGTTTTCTATTCAAAACCAACTACTAGGCCTCATATATACGGCAGATCATATGGTATCATTCCAAAACAGCTTTATCCAACAGCTATATCCTGCTCAAAACTTTCTCTCGCCCATCCCGAAGGAGCATAAAGCGAGACATGAAATCGTCATGGTTAACTATATCAAGGCAGACGTCAGCGGATCAAAATTGCAGGAGAAAATAGAGGAGAAAATAGAGAAAGGGGAACACGAACTATAACCACCACACATCCTCCGCTTTCCCGAAAACGGAGACCTGCCATGAAGCATCCTCCAGTTATCAAAAACTAATACGACAAGTCAGCACAGCCCCAAAATAAAAGAAAATCCAGGGTTGAACACATACTCATCGGCGTCCCCGGCTCCAACTGAAACCAGCGTTCCATATCCTTCCTTCTAATGATCTCGTTCCACTTCCCCGCAGCAAGATACCACTTCTTAATCTGCTCAGGGGAAGCATCAACCGACGGTCTCCTATCCTCATTATTCCACCGGACCTGATACAGCTCTCCGGTAACAGGATGATGATTGAGGACGGCAAATGGCCGGGCAGGCTGGATGCAAACATCCTCATTCCCGCTTGCGTGTCCGCTGATACCAAACTCTTTGAGAGTCTGGTAGGCCTCTGGGTCCTCCCGGTGAAGGGTTTTGGCGGCCTCGAAGGCATCGACGAGAAGAGACTCCCCACCTCCACCGTTCGTGTGCGAGAGCATATGGAACAGTTGGAGACCTGCGGGGTCGGTGAAGTAAGTGGTATCTGTGTGTCCGCCCAGGCCTTCGGTTGTGTAGGCCATGTCTTTTAGGGAGAGGTCGGATGTGAAGTCCCAGAACCCCCCTATCATTTATCATAGCATGAATTAGCTCTGCGATTCTTATCTTGCTTTGTTGACGAGATTCCCAAAACTCACCGTAATGAGTCGGTCGGATGAATGCGATACGCTCTAAGAGCTTCTCCGTAGCTTCCGGAGTTGCTGGGGAGCCCTTGACGAAGGAAAATCCAAATCGATACTAATATATCTGTCAGGGGTAGAGTTCAAGTTCAGATATCCAGTATAAAGGTTTGTACGAACAATTTGGTCTGTCCACTTCCGCACGCCCTCATCTGAGGACATCACCTCGTCATATACCACGGTTGGATAGGACTTGGGGTCATTGGGTACATATTCCTTCTCGGCACTATCAAGATGGTTAGAGCCAGTCACAAAACCAGGAGGGGATTTGAATGTATTTGTCTCGTACCTAAATTTCACAGTCTCCGGTCCCAAATCACTCTGTCTGAGGATGTGGTTTGCTAACCAGTCAAGACTGTACGTGCTTGTATGTCCGTCATTTGCCCCTAACATAGTATGAGTATAAATAAACGGCCTAGGATGATGGATAGACCAAGCGTACAGGTAATCTCCAGGTAATCGTCATACTTCCTAACATCTACTACTTGAAGATTTGCAGGTATCTAGTCCGTCCACGGCATTAGAAACCGGCTGAGCAGCTGGGACAAAAGGGATATCCACGAATTTACCGAGAACGTATCCACCAGCCGCTGCCTCGTGTCAGGGTGGATACACTTTTTGCACTGGCAGTTGTCCCTATCGACGTTAGTTAGCATGGAAACCGCCAGGCAGTTTTAAACAATGGGATGTGTGCGCATACCTCAACCATATATTTGGCCTAGTGGAGTAGTTATTCAGGTCAGAAAGTGTATGTAAAACATATCTCCTCGATACTACTCAAATCACATATACACAGCAAGAATTTATAATATATCGACTTACCACTCCCCCCACTTCCCCCCAGGCAAATCCAGAGAGATAGATGTGTAGTCATGCTCCTTCTGGACACCAGCAGCACCGGGCTGCGAAGACGCCGCGGGATGGTAATTAGCCACAAGGGATGAATAGGTAGACGATTTCCTATTCAATTGCAGCCCTCCGGAGGAATTGAACATGTAGGGACGAGTTCTCTTCGTTGGCCATGATGATAATTCCTGTCAATGGTTAGTTGAAGTTGATGTACTGCGACCCAGCAGATCCTATAGTTGACGAGAAAACAAAATACTTGATACTCACCGATCTCCTCCCTATCGCCCGAGGCAAAACACCGCTCGGGGCCCTAGGCAGGTTTTTCCTGAAGTCAGCTTCTCGTTTCCTACTCTCCTATCTCGAATCAATCGGATGTGGTGGGTGACCCCACCCTTCATGGACGGCAAAAGCGGCCCTGCGAATGGCCCCTAACACTGAAGTGTTCATAGGAAACAACTGATTGGGCGTTTATACTTTCAAGAAGTACTGGTGGTAAATGTTTCGCTGTGTAACGCTGGTTTGATTGTGTTCTCAACCTTGAAAAAGTTGGAGCTTGGATGGTGGTGAGGTTCAGGTTCCGATGTTTCCATTTTGCCGAGGCGCTGCATACCGAGTAAATAAATATCTACAACGACTACATTGCTTGTAGGTATTTGAATCTCAACAAGGCTTGTGCAAATATACTTGTCGTAGACGGGTCAATCGCTTATATTTAGGAAGTAGGTAGGTAAATATATCATAATTTCATACTAGGTAGCCAGCCGGGGAGGAATATGATCTGGCCAGTCGCGCCATGTGTTTCTCAAGATCTATCTACATAGATCCATCGATCCATCAATCCTACAGTGCCAGTGGAATACAAATAGATAGAATATAAACAGAACAACCTTATCATACCCAAAAGCTCATACCTCACAACATATCCCCAAAAAGCCCACTACCTCATCCCCCCCCAAACTCACAACTTACTCTTCCCCCCCACAACATTAACCAACGCCCTTCCATTGCTCAACACCACCTTCCCCTTCCCATTCTTCACCACAAACCTCACCTCCTCAAAGCCATCCTCCATCGTCCCCGTCCTCCACATCTCCGTCACCAGCTTATCTCCAGGGATAACAGGGGACGCAAAGCGCGCCTGGAACTCTCTGATATTTCTCGGGTCGCTGCCGCCGAGCTGCTTGAGGATTCCGTGCGCGGCCATGTTCCAGCTGAAGAGGCCGTGGATGATCACGCCGCCGAAGCCCATCTTTTGGCCCGGTTCGGGCGTTGCGTGGAGCGGGTTGTAGTCACCATTTAGGCTGGGTAGGTACTGGTTAGGAACGGTTGTGCGTGTACGTGCTGTTGAGAGGGGTACGGGGTAGTTATTTAAAACTTACCGGTAGAGCAGTGGCGTGCTGGCATCAGTCTGGAAAACGTGAACTGCATCTGGCTGCTTTCCAGCTGGAGGGGGGTAGTTCACCGTGCTGGGACCTATATAGAAACGCAAACATATAAACTTCAGCCCCCAAACACACACACAACACCCTGGAAATGGCCAAACAGGAAGTTACTAACCCTTTGGACCCCCCCAATTCCCCTGCCCAACAAAAAACCCACTACCCACAGCCTTGGTATAGATCTCCCCACTCTCCTTATCCACAATCTGCTGCTCACTCTCAACCACCGAGCCGGCCTTGCCCTTATCATAAACGCCCACGACGGAGCTGCGGAGCTCAAATTTGCGGCCCTCGCTGGAGACAGGGAGGGGTTTGAGGAATGTTATTTTGCGCTGGCCGTCGACGACGCGGCGGGTGTCGAAGGCGGGGACGCCGGGGATGGCGTTACCGGCCTTTTGTGCGTAAAAGTCTACTACATCTGTGTGCTGGAGTTTGAATGCTAAATAGAGAACGGTTAGGGATTTAATCAGTTTGTAAGAAAAAATCGTTGGAGCATTATTTTAAAACGTACGTAGGATGATGGGATATGTAGGGAAGACGGTGAAGTTTGGATGTAATTCCTGCGGCGGCGGGCGCGGGTTCAACTAGATCAGCGATTTCAAATTTTCTTCCTCATGATTTTTCCCGGTTAAATGGATGCATACAAACAAGAAATGCAGCTCGTCCGCTGTCGCCCCGATGCTGTTCGCAAAGAGGAGCACATCCCGCTTCGTCCAGCTCACGTCCTGGCTGGGGAACTTGTGTCCGGCTCCGGGTCCGCTCATTGTGGTAGTGGCTTCGTGGTAGATGACAAGTGTAATATAATAATAGTACACGGAGAGGAGGAGATGCTCTGTCGAAGAAAACGGCAGAGGCTACGAGTTACATATATTTCCGGATGGGGAGGTGTTTCTGCGGGGGAAGAAGTGCTGCTTAATTAGTTTCGCGACAGCCGGGGCCGAGCTCCTGTGCCGAGGCTTTGGACAAGGAACTGCGACAGAAACCAAAAAATATGGAAATCAAACAAGAAAACACACGGTATACTCAAGCAATTAGATTAAAAGCATCGACTCGGGGTATCTACCTAATTAATAACAAATCGAGGAGCTTTGGAAATCGTTATCCTGTCATTTCTTTGCCGTATATTCGGGGACGCCACGCCACAATTAATGCCCTTTTTCCCTTCCAACCCAACGCCAGCAACCAGATGTCTTTTTTTTTCTTCTCTGTCTCTTTTCTCTTTGCGGTTGAGTCGCGAAAACCTCGTGTCTTTCAAACCACACATGTACTCGCTCACGCACGCACGTAACGCAGCGCAGGGAAATGTGATTATTATGCCGCTTATGACGCAATTCCCATAGCATCAAGATAAATAAAAGACTGAGCCGGAAAAACAAAAAGATCTGATCAAAAAAGTAGTAAATGGAACAAAGATGCAAGAAATAAAAAAACGAGAGCCTTTTGGAGAAAGACGACAGCTATATCCTTTTTTGCAAACCGAGGCAAAATGTATAAACCAGGCAATCGACAATCGAAAATAGTTGTTATGTGTAAGGTTATGTTTAGCACCTATCGAGGGAATTGATTAGTTCAGGCTTCGCGGCGGAGATTGGAGATAGAAACCAACTTACATCTTGTATTCACAACCGCCCTGTGCGGAGCGCAGCTTATCCTCCGATTCGAAGTTATACGTAAGCTTGATGTCAAGATCACGCTTATTCCGCTGGTTAGGCTTGTTCTCCAGGAAACCAGAGACGGTCTCGTTCTCCTGGACGGTAAGCACCTCACGGAGGTAGAAGACAGTCTGCTTCCAGTGAGTGTACTTGGCGTGTGGGCCAGTGGAGAAGCGGATCTGCTTGTGGCAGGCAGTGAAGTCAATGTCGAACCAGGCGATGATGGCATGGATGAAGTCGTTCCGTTTGGCGGTGAGTTGATAAGGGACGGTGAAGGCGAGGTCGGCGGTGGTGACAGTGTAGAGATCGAGGGTGAGGACGGGGCATGGGTCGGTGACCAGGGCTTTCATTTCGACGGTGTCGACGAGGGGCTCGGTGAGGGCGACGTCCTTCATGGGGGAATAGTCAAATCCGTAGACGTTGTCCCAGACTAATGTGGGGTTAGCTACGGATCAAAACGAACGGGGGAGGGGGGTATCTATGAACAAAACATACATCCAATCTTATCGTCCTTATATTCGCCATCTTCAATAGCGGCGAGGTAGATGGTAGCCTTGTCGGGGAAGATCTTTCCGCCAGGAACGAGATAGGTGTCGCGAGCATACAGAACGGTGTCAAGCATGCTTTCGTACAAAAGGAAATATCCCATCCACTCGGAGATAATGATATCCACCTTGGGGAATGGGAGATTTACTTCCTCCATCTTGCCCTGGAGAAGGGTGATCTTGCTCGTCATACCGTTTGCCTCCACGATCTGGCGGGCCTTCTCGATGATGGAAGACATATCTACACCGATAACATGCTTGGCTCCTGCGCGGACAGCAAACCTGGAAAATAAAATAGTCAGCATTTTGCTTTTCTGTGGTTAAGCCAACAAAGAACAAACTGGCCACATACATGCTGAGAATACCAGTACCGCATCCGACATCAAGGACGACCTTGTCCTTGAAGATGTGACGATTTTGGTAAATGGCATCGCGGTATGATCGTGTGCGGACTTCATCTTTCTATGGGAACAAAAGTAAGACGTTAGCATTTGATAAAAACATATTTGTGAATGCCGGGGGAAAGTATTTCACTCACAAGCATCTCCTCATGAATGCCTATCACATGTATCTCTTGTCAGTCCTGTGCTTGAGATATGGAGGCGATGAGGATCAATTTACCATGGTGGTCATAACTATAACATTCAATTAGAAGCGTTCAAGACAGAATATCCATGGGAGAAGCATACCTCGTAAAATAGCGAACCTCTGCGTGGTCCATTCCCGCCATCCGGTCCGCGCTGGATGCCGGAGTGGTAGCCTCGATGGCCATCTCGTTGGAGCCTCCGTTCATAGTGGGGGATGTAGATAGAAGAAGATAAAAAGAGGAGATTAAGCTCGAGAGGAGAGCCTAGGGAGTAGATAGGTATGGGATAAAAAGCAGACAAAGAAAGGTACTGCTCCTTCAAAAAAAAAAGAAGATATCAGAACCTGAAGGGGGGGGTCAGGCAAAAAAATACAGACTCTGGGTTAGATTTTGCGATGAGGGCAGGCGCAGGCGGGCTCTAGTCCCAAACGGGCTGGCGGCTTGGCGTTCTGATGGGCGGACCGGATTCGGCGTTTGCTAGGGCTAGCCGGCCGTGCCCTACACTGCCGAATTGGAATAAGGAGAAACCACCGGTAACCTCAACGACTTGTTCCAGGGCAATTAGCTCAGTTGGTAGAGCGTTCGCTTTGCACCTCGAAGCCTGCGAAAGGTCGGGATTTCGATTATCCCATTGTCCAGAATATTTTTTTTTTCGTTTTTTCTCGTTGAGATACGCGCCTTTTTGGTTGGATAGCGTTGGACATTGCGGTGAAAATTGATGCCGTTATTTTTTTTGGTTGTGTTTTGGGGAGTTGCCGCCCCCGAAGTCCCTCCAAATTAGGATGGATTGAGGGGAGACGGCCACACGTGACCACGCGCTTTTGATGGACGGATGTCTGAGGTCATGACTTCGATTGCTACATTGTCCATTGTTTGTTAAGTCATTCTCTTCGAAGCTCGCATGTTGTAACCCTCCTTCGTGTGACAGCCTTGTGGATTTGTTGGTTGCTTTTAAGTTGGGACAGGAATAGCACAATCTGCCGCTTCTGACCGCCTTGATAACTGCCAAATAATTGTCTCCACGCATAGGCATCACTTTTATTCCACACAGCAACCATGGTGTCCACAACCAGAGAGCGGCCGATCTATCGGCTGTTTCTAGCATTTATTTTGGTGATATTTTTAATTGGCCGGGCGAACGCGTCCCTGGGAGACAGACTGCCCGATTTTAAGGAGTGTGTGAGGGTAGGTCATCTCCCTATCGATCTATAAGCCGGAACACACCCATTGACGACAGGCGGGATAGATATGCAGGGACGAGAATTGCGAAAAGGAACAGGCTTCATTGCGTATGTTACTACTGCCATAACTCCCATTGGGCAATATCTGTTCACCACTGACCTCTTCTAGCCCTGCATCTCAGTCTCCTTTTCTGGGACTGCCCTTCAGAATGCGACTACACCTGCCAGCATATCATCACGGACCGCCGTGTTAACCGAGACCCTCCCATGCTCGACCCCATCGTCCAATTCCATGGCAAATGGCCCTTCTACCGAATACTAGGCGTGCAGGAACCGTTTTCCGTCCTCTTCTCCTTTCTGAACTTTATGGCGCATTACCAAGGAATGGGACGGATTCGGGAGTCGATACCAAAGTCATACCCGCTGCGGAAATATTACCTGGCTTTCGGGTATTTCGGTCTGGCTAGCTGGATCTTCAGCATGATATTCCACACTCGAGATTTCCCTGTGACGGAGAAGCTGGATTATTTTGCTGCTGGCGCGAGCGTGCTGTATGGGCTATATCTTTCGGTTATCCGAATATTCCGGCTCGACCAGCCGCGACCTCATTTCAAACCTACTTTGCGCCGGCTCTTGACAACCACTTGTATAGCGCTCTACCTTGCCCATGTGTCCTACTTGAGCTTTTGGTCGTGGGATTATACGTATAACATGGCAGCAAACGTTGCCGTGGGAGTGGTGCAGAACCTGCTGTGGACGTGGTTCAGTATTACACGATATAGGAGGCAACTCAAGTCGTGGACAGCGTGGCCAGGCATGATTGTTGCGTGGATTATCATGGCCATGAGCCTGGAGCTGTTGGACTTCCCACCGTGGGAAGGGCTGATTGATGCCCATAGCCTTTGGCACCTGGGGACGGTGATACCCACTGCGTGGTGGTATTCGTAAGTTGGCCCGGTATTTGTTCTCAGTATGGCTACATGGCTAATCGGGTGGTTTGCCTTAGATTCCTTGTCAAAGATGCGCAGGATGACATCGCAGGAGAGCGATTGAAGGCCTAGCTGTGATCATGCTTAGCCTCGTGTAGCGGGAGTTCGGTTCACTGAGTCCATGGGATATATAGTTGTTATTGGGAACGTGCACAGGGATAACAGCGGCTCTAATTTAAGCGGTACAGATTTAGGATTTTTGGAGATCAATGCAAGTCTTTTTTTGGAAATGGTGGATATACTCTGATCCTTTCACGCTTACTCTGTTCCAACTTCCCACTGCCCACGAGGATGCACTCTCGCCAACACCAACACCAACCCACGGCAACAATCCATCCGGCCCCTTCCTGCGCGGCTGAAAGTGGAGCCGGTGGGCGGATGCAGCAGACAAACCCGGCAAACACTCCGCATCCGGCTAGCGGCCTCCAGCCACATGACCTGCCGAGGTCGGCCAATCAGGCTAAGCGTGTCGATGCTCAGCTTACCTCAGCCACACCAACCGCTTCACCCCTCCATCCAGCTGTTGGTTTCCCTGCTACTTAACCACGCCCATTTCTCCCTCTTGTGGTTGTTGCTAGCGGTTCATCTTCGACTCGCAATTAGCTATGGCGTCTCCAATGGTCAAGAAAGCTATCACCGAGGCTGCCGCTGCCTACGTCAAGCCAGAGGGCAAGCTGTTCGAGTATGGAACAGCGGGGGTGAGTACCTCCTGGCTGCTGATAGGAGACCAGCATATGCTGACAGTACTGACAATGCTTGCCTGCAGTTCCGCATGAAATCGTAAGGCCTACCGCTGCTTCCCACCTTCTACTGCCCCGTCCATCCATCGCCAATCCTCTTCCACTTCGTTGAGTCACCGCAATGCTCATGCTTCCGTGGCCTCTAGGGATCTCTTGAATACTGTTGTATTTGCCGTAGGGCTGCTGGCTGGGCTCCGTTCGAGAAAGCTCAACGGCCAGAACATTGGCTTGATGATCACTGCCAGTCACAACCCGCCTGAAGACAATGGCGTCAAGCTTGTCGACCCAATGGTAGGTGGTCCATGATATGGTGATATTGAGGATTGGCAGCACGCACGCTGACACATTTTTTGTTTATTTAGGGTGAGATGTTGGAGGTATGTTGTGCTCATCAGTATCGACTGCATCGATCAAGTGACTTATTCCCCCTTTCGTAGGCTGAATGGGAACAATACGCAACGAGATTAGCAAATACCCCGCTCGACCAACTGGCGGATGTGTACAGCGACCTTGTCGAGGAGATTGAAATCAAGATGGACAACCCTGCTCGCGTTGTTTTCGCCCGCGATACTCGTGCCTCGGGCTCTCGTTTGGTGGGCGTGCTTGCGGCGGCCCTCAAGGCCACCGAAGTCGATTATACGGATTTCAAATATCTGACTACCCCACAACTTCACTACATCGTTCGCTGCAAGAATACCCTGGGCACCCCATATGAATATGGTGAACCAACCGAACAAGGATACTACGAGAAACTCGCTGCTGCATTCAAAAAGGTTATGAAAGGGCGCACTACAACTGGGGCTGTGACGATAGACTGCGCTAACGGCGTTGGTGGCCCCAAGCTGAGAGAGCTGATCAAATATCTGCCAAACGCCCAGGAAGGTGGCGTGGATATCAATGTTGTCAACGATAACGTCATCAGTCCTGAAAGCCTTAACGTCGATGTAAGGTCTATTCAGTCCCATTTTGCAATTATTGGCTAATGATTTGTCTCCCAGTGTGGTGCGGACTATGTAAAAACAAAACAGCGTGCACCACCATCCTCCAAAGCCGGGGTGGGCGACCGCTGTGCTTCTTTGGACGGCGACGCGGATAGACTGGTATATTATTATCTGGACGCTGGCAATGTTTTCAAGCTCCTTGACGGTGATCGCATCGCAACTCTTGCCGCATCCTTTATTGGCGAGTTGGCAAGAAATGCAGGAATCGGGAGCAAACTTAAGATCGGCGTTGTTCAGACCGCCTATGCCAACGGCTCGAGTACCGAATATATAGAAAAAGTCCTCAAGCTCCCCGTCGTCTGTACACCCACTGGAGTGAAGCACCTTCACCACGCCGCCCTAAGATTCGACGTGGGCGTGTATTTCGAAGCCAACGGCCACGGAACCATCACATTCTCCGAGCAGGCCCTCAAGACCATCAAATCCACCGAACCCCAATCACCAGCCCAACAATACGCTCTGGAAAGCCTTATCGCGCTAACGGACCTCATCAACCAAGCCGTTGGCGACGCCCTATCGGACATGCTCCTCGTCGAGGTAATCCTCGCCCACAAGGGCTGGGGCTGCAAGGAATGGGTATCAACATACACCGACCTCCCATCACGCCTCGTTCGTATCGAAGTAGCCGACCGATCTATCTTCAAGACCGTCGACGCGGAGCGGAAACTTGAATCCCCCGCCGGCTTGCAGGCGCGTATTGATGCTCTCCAGTCCCGGTACAACAAGGGCCGGAGTTTTGCCCGTGCTAGCGGCACCGAGGATGCTGTTAGAGTGTATGCGGAGGCCGCAACTCGGTCGGAAGCCGACGATTTGGCTACCCGTGTTGCGAGCTCTGTACAGGATGCTGGCAAGATTGCGAAGACGTTGCAGTCGTGAGCCCATCGTCGAGCGGAATTGAATATACAATTGATAGAACATTGCAGATACCCCACATTACTGTTTTGCCTTGACATGTGTTCTTGAACTGCAGATGCCCGCTGAGAAGTTAAAACAGGGAGGGGAAAAGGAACGGAAAACAGTACAGCAGGAAAGAAGAGAGAAAGACTGTCTTTCAATATTACCTAGCTAATGATGGGCATCTTTTTGTATGGTGATCGGATTTCCCCTCCCCCATATCTAACCCACTTTGTCCCCCCGGATTTAATGAGGATGAGTGATGAAGCTTTTAAAATGGATATGAGAATGAAAAATAAAAAACATATAAAAAGGCAAAAACGGCAGGGAAAAAAAAAAAAAAAAGGGAGCGGGAAGCTTTTTAAACAGGAAGGGGACTTTCATACCCAGATTATATGGTCTCATGTAGTTGGTAATAATGATATACTACCCGTGGTCTCTTTCATAAAACGTTCTTGAATCAAAAACAGGGGGATATATAATTATTAATACGAACTTCCTGATACTTTTTGCAATTATGGTGGCACCCGCTCTCCTTACGGCATGAGAACGGTTGTTAGAAAACTAGAAGAAACACCCTTGAATTATTTTTTTTAGGACCCATATACATACGCTAAATAGCAGAAAAGGATCAACATGAATGCAAACCCACCACATAAAATTACACCATACATAACACACAAATCCAACCCAACCTGCCTACCCTAGATATCTACATCCCTCCCTACCCCTCCTCCCGATCCATATCATCCCTCCCCCTCTTCGCCCCGCCCTTCGCCGGCCGCCTCCCCCTCAACGTCGCCCCCCTCGACCCCCTCTTCTCATGCAAATCCTTCATCTCCGTAATCGCCTGCCTCTGCGCATCCCCTACCCTCTCATTCAACACCATCACCTCCTCCTTCTCCACCGCATACTCATCAAGCTTCTTCCCCAACGCCGTCTCAATCCGCATCCACACCTCGACATCATACTGCGTGACCAGACTGATCGCATGGCCGGATTTGCCTGCGCGGGCCGTGCGGCCGACGCGGTGGATATACGTCTTGCTATCCGGGGGGAGGTCGTAGTTCAGCACGACGTCGACGGACGGGATGTCAAGGCCGCGCGCGGCAACGTCCGTCGCGACGAGGATGTCGCGGCTTCGGCTGCGGAATTTGCCCAGGGCGCCGAGACGGGCTGATTGCGAGAGTTGCCCGTGTAGCGGGATGGCGCCGAAGCCGAGGGCGCGGAGGAGGATGGCGAGGCGTTGGGTTTCGTTGACGGTGCGGGTGAAGACGATGGCGGATTGGCCGGCGAATTCGTTGAGGAGGTAGACGAGGTGGACGTCTTTGTATTTGTGGGGGAAGAACAGGTAGGTTTGGAGGAGGGTGGAGACGGTTTGGTATTTGTTTGAGGAGATGGAGACGCGGAGCGGGTTGGAGAGGGAGGCGCGTTGGAGGGATTCGACTTTTGAGCTTATGGTTGCGGAGAAGAGGTAGGTGCGGCGCTCGCGGGGGAGGACTTTGAGGATCTTATCGAGGATCGGGCCGAAGTCGAGGTCGAGGAGGCGGTCGGCTTCGTCCATTACGAGGTATTTGAGGTTGCGGAGGGAGAAGCCCTTTGTGTTTTCGAGGTGGTCGAGGAGACGGCCGGGGGTTGCGACGACGATGTGTGGTTTCTTTCCTAGGGCGATGGCTTGGGATACCATGTCCATTCCGCCTACAATGACGG
The DNA here is from genome assembly GCA_032988465.1 of Onygenales sp. PD_10. NCBI lineage: Eukaryota > Fungi > Ascomycota > Eurotiomycetes > Onygenales > Onygenales sp. PD_10. The sequence continues at coordinate 176,636 of JANTQH010000026.1, forward strand.
CGGTTCGGACTGAGATGAGGGCTCCGAGACCTTCGAAGGACTCTGATATTTGGTATGCGAGTTCTCGAGTTGGGGCGAGGATAAGACCAAAGAGGGATTGTGGTTTCTCCATCAGCGCTGTGCAGAGCTGGGTTAGCCAATTTACTCTGCAAGTCCTAGGAAGTGAGATATTGAATTACCTTGTAGAATAGGCAAAGCAAACGCAGCCGTCTTTCCACTACCTGTCTCCGCCAAACCGATCAAGTCGCGGCCCTGTAATGCGAGAGGGATGGATTCGGCTTGAATTGGAGTGGGATTCTTGTAGCCCAGGGCCTCGCATGCCTCGCACAGTGAGTCGATAACCCCGAGATCTTTAAAAGTCTTCTTCACAGCCTCCTCTTCCGGAGCTTGCCCATCTTGCGCATCCCCCGCCTGGTCTGATGCTCCCTCATCTTGCGATTGTTGGGAAGATTCGGAGTCTGAGAGGTCATCTGCGGGAGCTTCAGTCCTAGGTGCCGCATGGGACAGCTTCCGCTTCTTGACAGTCGGCATTTTGAACGACAGTCGACAATAAATCTGGGGGCGAGGAGTCTGGTGAAGTTGACGTCGGTCCTTTTTGACTCTCCACGAAAAATAATTTTGGCGGGCCCGCAAAATCGATGTTCCGGCCACCGCGGAATTTCTCCAACCATCAAAAAAGTTCAGATCTGAGCTTGACAATTGCGCAAAAACAGACCCCGTTCTCACAACCATAACATCAATTTAGCCATGGCAAAGAGGCGCACCAAGAAGCGGACGCACATCCGCCCAGGGAACCCCAGCGGTCCCTCCCTCAAAAATGGTTCCGCCGCCATGAACAGGTCGCCGAAGAGCATGGTGATTCGGGTTGGCGCTGGTGAAGTCGGACCCAGTGTGAGCCAGCTGGTGAAAGATGTACGGTCGATGATGGAGCCGGACACGGCCAGCCGATTGAAGGTGAGGATTGCCGTATTGCGATAATATCTGAGTTTTGTTTCTTTCTACGTGAGCGTGCGCTAATTGCTTCGAATCCAGGAACGGAAATCAAACAAACTGAAGGACTACACGTCGATGACGGGACCACTGGGAGTGACACATCTGCTTTTATTCTCAAAGTCGAGTTCTGGGAATACGAATCTCCGACTTGCGCTCACTCCCCGCGGGCCTACCATTCATTTCAGAATTGAGAACTATTCGCTTTGCAAAGATATCACCAAAGCCCTGAAGCATCCGAAGGGGTCTGGCAAGGGCCACCTAACGCCTCCATTGCTTGTAATGAATAACTTCATGTCTTCAAAAACAGATGATGATGCGTCCTCGAAGAAGGTGCCGAAACACCTCGAGTCTCTTACCACCACAGTTTTCCAGTCCTTGTTTCCTCCCATCTCCCCACAAGCTACCCCACTATCGTCGATCCGTCGCATCATGTTGCTGAACAGAGAGCTGCCGTCTGAACAATCAGAGGACGACGGTTCATATATCATAAACCTTCGACACTATGCTATCACAACAAAACGGACCGGTATATCGAAGCGAATTCGCCGCCTTGACCCAGCAGAGCAACGACGCCGGGACGCAAAATCCAAACCGCTGCCCAATCTTGGAAAATTGGACGATGTTGCAGATTATCTCCTTGACCCAGCCGCCGGTGGCTATACCTCTGCGAGTGAAACGGAACTCGACACGGACGCTGAAGTTGAAGTCATGGAATCCACGGCAAGGAAGGTCTTGAATAAGCGCGACCTGCAACGGATGAAGGCCGGTGAGAAGAAGTCGACCAAATCTTCTGAGTCAAACGTTGAAAAACGGGCCGTCAAATTGGTTGAACTCGGTCCGCGGATGAGACTTAAGATGACCAAGGTTGAGGAAGGACTGTGTGGAGGCAAGGTGATGTGGCATCACGTCTTGACTAAATCAGAGACAGAAGCTCGACAGTTGGACGAGACCTGGGAGAAGAAGCGTAAAGAAAAGGAACAGAGAAGACAAGAACAGAAGGAAAATATCGAGAGGAAGCGCAAGGAGAAGGGCAAGGGGGCTAAGAAGGATGGTGAGGAAGAGGAGGATGAGGACGATGACTTCGAGGATGGATGGGATAGTGAGGATTTTGAAGATGACGAGGACGAAGAGCTTGAAGACGCGCCCGCTGAGGATTAAAGAGGCCTCCGCTTCTTTCAAAATTCTGGTTTTTCATTTTACGCATATGCCTTGGGTGGAAAAAAGGGGGGGATAAGGAGTTAATGGGAGATTCTACCTGACGACAAGCTTTCCCTTTTGAATTTGGGATGGATATAATATATCGTCGTTTCTATTGTATTTCTCGTTTCTCAATTTCATTGTCTAGCGAATGGATATCCAATTGTTAATATATTCTATTTCTTGGGACTCCTTCTCCAAGCCTCTTATTCCTCTCATGCTGTATGTTCTTGTTCTATTCTCTTTATAGTGGAGACCCGCCGTGCTAGAGCTGGCGTTCCCCCTTTTCTGTTCGGGGCTATCCTTGGTTGAGGGTGGTGATGACGACCAGGATAAGAGCTATAAAAAGAGAATCCAAATCTCTCCAGTCTCGCAGGAAGTCACTCTGTCTACGGCATACCCTATGAGCCTACTTGTGACTGCCGAATATACTCAGATTACCAACCGTGCTGCTCCCGAGGAGCCACCACCACCGACTTATTCGCTGCTAATTCCCAGGCAGGCATGAACTTGGTATATAGAATGCTCCTTATTGTTTGCAAAGATCAACACGACTATTGCCCCTTGAATAAAAACGAACTGCAGGATATCATTTTCATTCTATTGACATACAACATAAGATCAGTTTTTCATGACATGGCTCATACACAACGACATCTCACGACGACGACACCCCCCGTAATTTCTCCTCCACAAGCCTTCCCACCATCTTCTCCAACACCGCAAAATCCCCCCCTTGCTGCCCAGCAAAATACCCCTGAACACTCTTCTCCACATACTTCCCCACAATATCAATCTCAACATTCACCTCCTCGCCCGGCTGCTTCTTCGCCGTCACCACCTTCTCCTGCGTATACGCAATAAGCATAACCTCAAACCACCCAGCAGCCCCATCCACCACCTTCGTAACCGTCAAACTCGCCCCGTCCAAGGTCACATACCCCTTCTCAACAATATACCTCAGCACGTCCGTATCCTTGGGCTGGAAGCGGAAGGTCAGCGCATTGCCGTCCGGCGTGACGGAGAGGATCTTGGCGGTTGTGTCGACGTGGCCTTGCACGAAGTGGCCGCCCATGCGGGTTGTGGCGGAGACGGAGCGTTCGAGGTTTACGGGGGAGCCGGTGGTGAGGGAGCCTAGGTTTGTGCGGCGGAGGGTTTCAGGGGCCACGCCGACTTTGAAGCTGGTGGGGGTGAAGGCGGTGACGGTTAGGCAGGTTCCTGGTGTTGGGTTTGGTAGTTAGTTGTATGTAGGTACTGCGGGGGGAATAGAGGGGGAGGGGGTTATATTTTGGTTGTATGGAGGAGGGAGGGGGAGGCTGAATACATACCATTGACGCATATGCTGTCGCCCAGATGGGCGTCTGTGAGGATTTCCGCGCAGTCGGAGATGGTCAATGACGTCCCGCCGCCGCCGCTGGCCGTGTCATCCTGTGCCTCTAGCACCGTGACAGCTTTGGATAGCTTGTTAGTCTATCGCGGGGTAACTAATTGGAGGCAGAGCGGGATGTTGTGTGTGAGCCGCTGAACTTACTGCCAATCTTCTCAACCAAGCCTGTGAACATCCTGGCAGCCTGCAAATGACAATGGTATATGAATCGAGCGGAGCCTGGAAGGTGACTATTCGTTTCTCTCTTGACCTTCTATTCGACCTCTCTCTCTATCGGATATCCGCAGCTCGTCGGCGGATTATTTTGCGGGGCGAAGCTATGCCAAGCGCAACTTTTCGCCGAAACTCCGGCCGCCCGCAAAATCTCCGAGTCCGCGGTTAACAGACAGCTTTAAATATACTGGCATTCCCCCGCCATGATGGGCCTCTCCAAGTCCAAGTTGGTCTGCGGGTTGCGTTTGTCCCTGTCTGTTATACCACCATGAAGTCGTATTTGGCATTGCAGAGCTTCTCGCGGAGAACGAACCCCTTGCTGCTCTCGTCGCGGCTTGGGTTGACCGCTACAGCGAAATGGAGGAGCTTTGCGACGGCGGCGGCAAAGGCAACCCCGGATAACTTGCCATTGGCGGGTATACGCGTGCTGGATATGACGAGGGTGTTGGCTGGTGTGAGTATCTGTGGGTTTTATTTGAAATTTATGGATTCATGGGCTGACTGTTTCGTATATTTAGCCATACTGCACCCAGATTCTCGGTGACTTGGGGTGAGTAATTGAAGTCCCCGCGGCGCGGAAATCTCCCAATGGCGAAGCGTTTAGAAAATGGAATTCTGTTGGCTGTTTAATTCAGATTCTAACCATATATTCAATTAGAGCGGATGTCATCAAGGTCGAACATCCTATCCGTGGAGACGATACCAGAGCATGGGGCCCACCGTATGCCACATACAAGGAGGGCACAAAAGAAGGCCCTGGCGAGAGCGCATATTACCTAGCGGTCCGTTTATGAATAACCACCGTGGAAATAATTGTGGGTGGACAATTGCTAATTTCCCCTCAGGTGAACCGAAACAAGAGATCACTCGGTCTCTCATTCGCCCACCCCTCCGGCGTTGAGATCCTCCATAAACTTGTGAAGGAATGCGATGTGCTCGTTGAGAATTACATTCCTGGCGCACTAAAGAAATATAAGATGGACTACGAGACTCTGAGCGCCATCAACCCCAAGCTGATTTACGCCAGCATAACCGGATATGGTCAAACGGGACCCTACAGCCAGCGGGCAGGATACGATGTCATGGTCGAGGCAGAAATGGGTCTGATGCACATCACTGGATCCCGGGATGGACCTCCTGTGAAAGTTGGAGTGGCTGTGACGGATCTGACCACCGGCCTTTACACATCTAATGCCATCATGGCTGCACTTCTGGGACGCGTGAGGACAGGAAAAGGTCAACATATTGACTCTGCGTTGAGTGATTGCCAGGTTGCTACTCTGTCGAATCTGGCAAGCTCGGCTTTGATTAGCGGACAAAAGGATTCTGGCCGATGGGGAACCGCACATCGTAAGTTGATACGTCTTGTTATGGAACATAAGTTGCCTCCCATGCTAATGGCGTAACTTCTTTCTAGCCTCCATCGTGCCATATCGTGGATATAAAACCAAGGACGGCGACATCCTTCTTGGAGGCGGAAACGACAGACTTTATGGCGTCCTGTGTGACAGGCTCGGACATCCCGAATGGAAGACAGACGAACGCTTCGTTAGCAACAATCTTCGCGTGAAGCATCGAGAAATTCTGGACAAGCAGATTGAGGATACCTTGAGTGAGAAGACTACTCAGGAGTGGCTTGAAATTCTGGAGGGGAGCGGAATGCCATATGCCGCTATCAACGATATTCAGGGAACGCTCAATCATTCGCACGGTAAGTAGTCGCATTATGTTCTTTGTTTGGTGTTAACAATTTTCTAATAATCCTGGTGTATAGTCCAAGCTAGAGGCATGGTGCAAGAAGTCGACCATCCAACATGCGGACCCATTAAGTTGGTCAATACCCCTATCAAATATTCCAATGCCACCCCAGGCATCAGAACACCTCCCCCGACACTCGGACAACATACCGATGAAGTCCTTCAGGGTCTTAATCTCGGAGAAAGTGATATCGCCCAGTTGAAGAAAGACGGTGTTGTTGCATAGATAGATCTGTTAGACATGTTGCGGGCGCAATTGTGGCCATTTTTCAGGGCTTTGTTTTATACCACCCTATTTTGGATGCGATTTAAGTTTTAGACATATCTGTCTTGGTCGGTTTTTATATGTTTGTTCGTTTTAGAATACTTGCGGCATAGTTGTGCTTGTGGAGAGTTGTATATACAGCGATTCATATCCGGGCTTATGATAGAGCATCAGCAGGAAGAAATACGATTTTATGGCTCACGGTCAATTAGAAAAACACCCTTTCGTTTTAATTCACTCTTCATATTTTGCATTCCCCTGGAAAAGTTACCCCTTAATTACTCACAGTCGCCCACCGAAATTGGATACCACGTGACTTATATAGCAAAAATTCGACGTCGCTTCAGCATCAAAGAAAACGCTACCGATAAACGAGGCACTGGGTTGCGCGAGTCTCCGGGTAATTGGGTCGAATAAAGAAAACCACCACGGCCGATAATTTCCGCCTCTTGACATGGTGCTGCCGGAGGATTCCTCGCCCTTTGCGCCGACGGCAGTGCCCGCCGTCTCCCAGCCCGCGGCAGACATAAACCACTCCATTCCACCCCAGGAGACCGGAGTATCTCCATCCACGACCCCCAGTATCTATCAACCTACATCTGAGGGCCCCGCAACACCCAATCTCTCAGTGTCAAATCCCTTACGGATCCCTAGACTTTCTGCCGCTACGGCGGAGCTGCTCGCCCGGGCGAATGGGAGCTTCAGCCCGCAACCAATACGTGCCAGCGATAACGCTATGACGAACGGTAGCAACACGGGAGAGGCTTCATCTTCTGTCCATTCCAATGCACTGTATAGCGACATGTCGAGTGTTGTCCCTCCAGCCAGCTCTTCCGTGTCTCACGGGGGAGATACACCTATGGCTAATGTGACCTCCTCGGGTGCTGATATAGACCCGCAGCCCACGACCCCAGCGCCTATTAATGTTACCACCAGCATAAAGCCAAGCGAAAATGTTACTCCAAAAGCGAACAGTTCAACTGATCCAAAAACTGCACCTTTGAGGACCATCGCTCCTCATCCCACCAGCGCCAGCACGCCCCTTGTTGCCACCCCAGCCTCTACATCAAAAAGGCAAAGAACCAGCATCACCGGTAGCACCAGCGCAGTCCGCAGGCGTAAGACCGGCCCGAGAGGACCTAACAAACGGCGGAAAACGGGTCGAAATAACGGGGACGACGATGAAGGCGTGATCAGAGCAGGCGATTCTAGCTCGGATGAGTCCGACGAAGCGACTCCCATTACTACCCAGACCAAATCAGGGCGACAGATACATCGGCCAACAGCTTTCGTGCCCGCGCAGCATGTTGCTACAGAATCACCTATTACGGCCGACGCGCCGCAGCAGCAGTCGCGGAAGCGGAGACGGGTCTATCGCAAGGGCCGGGAAATGAATGTAACATGCAAGCGATGCGAGAGGGGCCATAGTCCTCAGAGTAATATGATTGTGTTTTGCGATGATTGCAATCGTGCATGGCACCAGTTTTGTCACAATCCACCAATTGAAGACCGGGTGATTAGTGTGAAAGAGTCGGAATGGTTCTGCAAAGAGTGTCGACCCGCCGAAACCTTGTCTGGCGATGACATTCTATCCCCGAACAATATAGCACAAACCACAGAGACTACCAGGACCACCGCTCGTTCTCCTCCTCCAAACATACCACCGCCAGTTATTACCCCCTCGGAGACCAAAGTCGGGAGCGCACAGTTCACCCTCGACCAAAGACGCGGCTACCTATACACCCTCTCCCACTCTCACCTCGTCAACATGCTCATAGAGATATCAACCACCACCCCCGACCTCCCCATCTTCCCATCAAACCTCCTCGACCTCCCCATATCCACCATGCCCCCACCTCCCCCCAAAATCCCAACAATCACCACCTCCTCCACCGACACAACCAAACCCACCCTCCTCACCGGCCCCTCCGCAACATCCGTCTCAACCCTAACAACCGTAAACTCCCTCTCAACCCCACAATCCTCAGACGCCGGCGATAGCGGAGGAAAGCACACACACAGGAACGCCACCAGCGACGACGACGACAACAACAGCAACAACAACAACGTCTCAGACGACGAATACATCTACATCGAAGAACACAGACTATACCCCCGCGCAGGCAATGGGTTCCGTCTCCCGCCTGACGTCGAGGATCTTGACATTTTACTTGAGGATCCGGGTTGTGCGACGTTTAGTCATTCGCTGCATGGGGCTGCGAAGGCGAGGGTGGAGATGGCGGTTGTTGCCTAGTAGGTTTTTTTTCTTTTTTGTGTGCTTTTTTTTTTCGTTGCGTTTACATGCGAAAATGTATAAAAAGTGCCAAGTGCCACGCAACACACAGTATGTGCTTCTGTTGTGTTTGTATGATATGAATAGCGAGTGTTAGTTAGTTACTTAGGGAGGGAACGAAGAGAGCAAGATTGCAAAGGGGTCATTCATTGTTGAGTATACGTACCCACCTCCACCGGTGGCTGGTCCTAGCCATTAATTGACTCCATTATGTCCCCTGTTTTCTACTTTACGTAGTTACTACATAGCTATGCAGGCCTGTAGCCTTTATATTTATTCGTCATTATATAGTTACTGCTAGGCAGCTATGTACTCTATCTGTTGGTCCCATAACATAAAAACAAAAAACGAACAAGACCAAATCTCCTGCATGCTTTGGTAACCGCCCAACTCTGTATTCCTTGGTTTCCCCCCCCCCCCCCACCGCCTTCGCGACTCGCGAATAGTTCGTTACCTTCGAGAAAGAAAGAAGCGAACGGACGGCTGGAACGTGTGTTACTGTACAACGTCCATCCGTCAATGTTTAAATTATCATGGTCATGTGGGTAGGTAGCTATAAATATATGGATGGGATGGGATGGGATGGATTGCTCTATGTATTATTTAATTATTAGAAGGAGTGATGTCTAGTTAGCAAGCTGCGAATTTCTGCAATTCCCATTGAGAAGAAACAGGGAAATAAAAAAGAGGACGGGTAGGTAAGTAGGTGCTCAGATAATATGAGAATCGTCACACGTAATGGGCAAAAAAAAACTCATGACAGAAAATAAATAAGATAAAAAAAAAGAAATAGATAAAAACAGACATATTATGCTCTCATCATTCCTGATATGAAAAAAATTCCGTTGGCACTTCGTAACGTTTGCTTTGCACTTCCGTGATAATGAACAACGTGAAGATATGAAAGAAAGGGTCCGGGGGAAATACAGAGAATTGGGGGGGGGGCAATCGGCCGTGGGTAACAGGATAGAAACATTGGAAGAAAAGTTATGGGAAATCTATTTCCTTCAGATCAGATTAAACTGATAGGGGATAGGAGTCGTGAAATGTGGGAAGAGTGTCCTGTCACCAGCAGAAAAAGGGAGAAATCCTGAGATCCCGGGAGCAACATAGCGGTGATAACCCTCGCCTATGAATTTAGGCTTTCCGCCTCCTGGTACTTGACGGAGCAGTGGCGGTTGACGACGCGGCCATAATATTCTCGTCACTGACTTCCTCTGGCATGCCACCATTGATGAACACTCGTTCCTCCTCCTCAAGTGTTGCGGCTGCTTCCAGAACCACAGCATGGCTGTCAGGCTTTTCGAGCTTGGTTTTCTCTTCCGAACCCGGCGCTGGCTTCCTGAATCTCTTCATGACTGTCTCGATCATTTTCGAGTACCAGTAAAAGTTCAAAGAATTGAGGATGAAGTTGCTTCCGAGATAAGTAAGGACCAACCAGAAGGGTATGCCGCCTGCATGGAAACTTGCGAACTGCGAAACTTGCTCGCGTGCCAGAGTGCATGCCTCAGTAGTACAAGCAGCATGGTTGGTATCTTGGAGCAGGGAGTAGATGTTGAAAGATTCCAAAGCGGCACCGGTACTTTGTCGATAGGCACCAAAGATGTCGATGAACACTCGGACTGACTGCCACGTTCCCCAAACGAGGCGGCAGGAGAAGAAGACCGCTAGAAGGGCCATTCCGTTGTACCACTGCGCGTTGCTTCCGGTCATGTTGACTTTGTCGAAGAACCAGTGGAAATTGAGGAATGGGCTAGAGAGTTCGTAAAGGATGAAAGTGGGACCATAGTAGTTGACGAATGGCCGCTACAAACAATAAGAAACAAGTGATCAGCCAACAAAGCCATACATGAACAAAAAAGGCCATATAAAATATCATACATAACAAGAGGAAGGATTGGGGAGAACTTACGAATCCCAAGCTAAACACCCATAGCGCGCTGACAGCATGGAACCAAAGTCCGATTCCAAAGAGTTTGATATAACGCGTACTGACAATGAGATCCCATACGAAGTAGCCCACAGCCATGGCTTGGATCAGGCCACACGTTCCGGAATAGCCAAAAACCCTCTCAGCAGAAGTCATATTCCAGCGTTCCTTATCCGCAACCATAACCCACAGAGCAACAGCGTTAATGAGGCTGCTCTGGACTAGAGAGACGACATGGACATCCCAGTTCAGCTTTGTTCGACGGTTGAAGTTGGGGTAGATCTTGGGGAAGAGTATGGTGGAGAGCCATGGGGACAAAATCGACTGGACGAATTGGTAGAAGACCAAGAAGATGATGATTTCATGAATATGCAGGGTCATAGAGTGAAGATACAGCTTCTCCAGAAGCGGTCGGAAGACGTCCTGTAGCCATTGAGGCGGCGGTGGGATGGGGTCCAGCATGGCGCTTGGTGAGTGCAGGGTTGCCGAACTAGATGTGCGGAGAAGCAGAAGAGGATTTGGAAATGAGGAAACGGGAGTCTAGATATGCATAGAGCAAGCCGGACGAGGACACAGTCAGATCACAAGCATGCTGCCAGGTCGTGTGAAGCGAACATTCCGAGGGTCTGCAGCCCAGTCTGGAGGTGAAGCTGCGATGTTGTCAGGATGTCGTCGTGGATTGTCTCGTGGGTCGAGCAGGCGGCAGAATGTCGATACTGCCGCATCCTTTCCCAAAACAGCTGACCGCCTGCCAAGCCCCAGAGCGTTGGGGTGCCCCAGCGGGTTATGTAAGCAATTCTCCTGGCGCTAGTCCGTTTCGGGCCGGATTTCGGAATATCACATGACTTAGCCCAATCTGCTGACTCATCGATAATATCTTGATCACGTGGTGTAAGAGCCCTAATTTTAGAACCAACATCCACCCCTGAACTGTCCGATTCTATCCCAACGATGGCTCTGGATGAGATATTGGAATCCATGGTTTGTTTGGATCTGCCTCTGGCATTTACTTTCCTGCAGATAATGCTCTTGAGATATGGGCAGGGTTCCCACCTGTGCCGCTCGACCACGATACCCTCGCAAATCCCAAACACCTCAGCGCTCGGTGAAACCGCCCCCAACCTACCCCGAATGATGCCCAACCCCTATTGTTTGATACCTTGGGGCCCGGGGGATGTATCACTTCTGCTCAGAAGGCAACGTCCGCCAAAAAATAATATCAAGTTTCTTTTGAACATTCTCCATGTTCCTTTTCGATGAGACATACCAGCTGGGGCATCTCGAAAGTGTGCCTCTCCCCGTAAATTCGGGATGGACCAAAATATAAACTATGGTCGTTTAATTCCTTTGGAGAATCTTCATCTGGCTGCAAATACCGAGGTTGTCCATTCCAGTCACCGGTAAACACTACACTTCAGTCGATTTGCTTTGTAGCTCAATCAAATTAATCCTTGGGTTTTAGCCATGAAAACAACCAAACGACGCAGTTGGATAACCCGTTTGATTCCGCAGCATACCGGTTCAGCATCGACTCCAGCGGCAGCGTCCGCCAGCACAAGAATACAGAGCGCGAACAAAAAGGCCGCGGAGAGCGCAAAAGTATCCCCCTGAGGGAGAACCGCGCCGCTGCAGTTTGGTACTTTCTTCAATTTCACGCGATTCCTATAGCAGTTGCGCTGGCCTTTACTATAATCAACATCCAGTCGCGTTATGTAGGACCAGATGGCTCCTGGGCAAATCTGCTCCAATTTCCTGCTAAGGTTCATGAGCTACTTATGCAAGTCTCGATATCAACTTCAATGGTCGCCTATCTCCAATATCTTCTTACTCAACGGAGATCGGGTGTGCCATTTGGTTCTATCTTCTCAGCATACAATGTCACCCGCCTTGGCTATCTTCTGTCGCCCGAGTTTCGAGCAAGTGTGACGGCTAGACACTTTGACACTCTCCTGAAGATTGGATTTGTGCTTTTTGTCCCATTCAGCATCCTCCTTGCCGCGGCTGTCGGTCCGGCCAGCGCTATTGCTATGACACCACGGCTTGTGAATTTTACCGTCCCGGATTCCCTTTTTGCCGTGGATCATAGTTATGAGGAGGTTTATCCCGTGGAGTTGGCCAAACCAGGCAAGGAGTTAAATAAGTTCTCCATGTTCAGTGAGTTACACAGTACATGTAAACAGATGTACATATATCCCATGCAGTGTCTTACTGTGTCTAGATAACGAACAGTCTCCAGCAATCGGATGGGAGTATACTACTTCACTGCCGGTTGTCGGTGACGATTACGCAACAGAAACAGACTTGCAGTACAACTGGGATGACAAGATCACCTTTCCATCATTATATTCAACCGAGATTTTCAACCAGCTGAACAATGGCGTTCTTCCCTTTAGACGAACACTATATGTGCAGTTTGCGCCAAATGGATCGATTGCCACTGCTCAACACGTCCCAACAGCAGCCGCTCTGTCCAAAACCCAATCCATTGGCGGAGGAACATATACCGGCGCACCTAAGGGCTTATCAACTGTCAAGATGCCTCAACCATTCACTAGTACGACCTGCATTCTCAACTCAATCATGGGCGAGAACGACACACGGCCGTTAAAGTTCCCGAACGCCTATTTGTCGCCGGATGCTTCCCTGGTGGGAAACATAACATACGGCACAATCACACGAAAGGAGCTGTGGAATCAGCATCTAAATGGGAGTGAGGGACGGATCATCTGGGTGGATGACATCCCCCAGACAAAGGATGGAGCACTGGGCGCAATCATTGTCCAGCCATACCTTTGCAATAACGGCAAGGAATATCTTGCCACTTCAGCCTGCATAGTAGGCGGTACATGGGCCAACGCCACCTCCCGAATGATAGTCACACAGGATGTGCAAGAATATGGAGAGCTCATAGAAAACATGCTCCCCCGGAGTTTCCTAAACGACATTCGCCCCTGGCAACAAAAACCGGTCTCCTTCAAAAAGCCATGGGCAGATAGCATAACCTCTCTCATCGTCACCCAAAACCGCACCGTAGCAGACAACTCATTACGCTCTCTCCTAGTAACCGACAACATCTGCCCTCCAAATGGATCCTACCCATCTCGACAATTTCGATCTTCCCCCGCCGTTCCCCGCCCACTGATGCACGAGTCCCTCCTCTCCGCGCTCCTGGCAAACGGCATGTCCCACGCGACAGGCGAGTTTCACCTGCGGATTTTCAACGACGAAACAGGCAAATTCGAGAACCACTACTCTGACGAGGAGGACACAGGGCCGCCCGGCCTCGTCATAACAATCCAGAGCAACGCAGAAGGGTACGGTTGGAACATGGACGGGACAGCCATCCGGCTTGCGGTGCCTATTCTCATCCTGTACTGCCTCTACGCCTCCACTTATGTAGCCTATACTTTTATCACGGGCCGGAGCTCGCATGCGTGGCAGTCATTGGCTGACCTTACGGCGCTGGCGTTTAATTCTACCCCGAGCAAGGTGCTAGAGAATACGAGTGCGGGGATATCGGAGGGTGATACGTTTAAGGAATTGGTGAGCGTGCAGGAGGTTGAGAAGCATGGGCAGTTGGAGTTGGTGTTTAAGCAGGACGAGGGGAGTCTGGGGCCGATAAGGAGGGTTAAGCCTGGTCGGGCTTATTGACTGTGACTTTTTACGGCCGATGTTTGGTATATCATTTAAATTTTTGATTCCATTACTCTTATGCGGTACACACACCATTGATCGCAGGATGATTTTATCCTGGCTACGAGGCATGTAGTCCAATTTTGTATGCTCAAAGCAAGCAAAAGATCTAAATCCTAAAGTCGTTCATTTATTTGTTCATTTACGCTAAGGGAGGAGAAAAGAAGAAGAATATCAACCAAGAAAAAGCTGCATAGCTAACTGTCGTTGCCGTCATCCAATCATCAATCAGCCAAATAATAAAACAGAAATCCATTCGTCCGTCCTGGCTCTGACTGATGGATGGACATCCGGTCCCGACTCCAATTTCATGTAAGGAAAAACAGAAAGAAAAAACGGAACGCTATCAACAGAAAAGTGTGTGCATCAGACATCAAAACATCAGGGAAGGGGTAAAAAAAAGGTCAAAGCGAGCGAACAAAAGAAAATTCCGAAAAAGGGAAACGCCTGTCATCATAATCATCATTGGGAGAAAAAAGCAAAAGGAAAAAGGGGGAAAAGAGCCCTAACCAACCGCAACTGACTCCTGAAACAATCAACCAAACTCCTTTTCGCTCACTACACTCCGTATATCGGTCCCTAGACCGCTATCGCTAGGAGGCGCATAAACCACCATCTCACCGGGATTAAACTCAGCTCCATCGTGAGATTCAAAAGAAACTATGCTTTCGTCTCCCATGGGGCTGACAGATTTCAATTCGTCACCGCTTTCCTCCTGGCTCTCCTCGCCATCGCTTGCACTCTCACCCTCTTCATCCCAGTTTCCGGGCTCCGCTGCAACCAGGCCATGAGTGGAACTGCCATAGCTCGACTGTCGGTCGGTAGACAGCATGCTTCCCGTTGCGTAGGACATGCTATCCGTGCAAGTACCAGTGTAGCTAGTCCTCCTCTCTGTGCCCGTGTCACTCTCTTGACCACTGCCTTCCTCCTCCTCGTCCTCGTCCTCCTCCTCCTTGACGACCTCATTTTCCTTATTCGCAATCGAGGTCCGGCTGTCCCATGAAGGTTTGCGCATAGGGTAGCTCGACTTGACCGAATGGCTACGTTTCAAATTGGTCAATCCACTGCTTGGAATGGGGACCAGGTGTCGATCCGTCAAGCCACGGTTTCCGGTAACGTTGCTGAGACTAAGGATTCGACGTTCCTTCTTCGTGTTGGACGGGACAGTAGACCCGGGATTGGATTTTAAAGGAGAGCGTCTCTTGAGAGCCATACCCACTCCGCTACTAACAACATTGCTCTCCTTAGCGGTGCTCGTAGTGCTTTGGCGGGTTACGGTGCTGGATGTGCTAGGAACCCGCTTGAGATTCATAGCTTGATCTTTATTGGGTCTGCTGATTAGTAGGCTTCGAGCATGATCGAGAACGCCTTCAACAATCCTCCTCTCCAGTCCCTCTGCACGTTCCTCCATCAGCTGCATTTCTTCTCGTCGAATGCGCAAAGCTGTCTCAAGCCCTGACACCTCCTTGGAAAGCTTCAGATTTTGTTTCGATAGCGCCTCCCTTTCCTCTCTTAGTTCTTGGACCATGAGGCGAAGAGAGTCCTTTTCGTCAGTTAATTCATCCTTTAGTTCCTGGATCGTGCGGCGGAGTGAGTCCTTTTCTTCATTCAACTCGACTACTTCGGCCTCGACTTTCTCCTTCTGAGCTAGCCTCTTTTCAAGTGCGACGGCTACATCCTGAGCCTCTTGTTGCTTATTTTCCTGAGTTTCGGACATCAATGCCGACTGAGCAACCATCATCTCACGAAGTTCATTCGCAGTCGAGGTGATCTGTTCCTGGATTTGATCAAGCTTTTCGATCTGGGCTAGTGATTGGTTCGTCGTCGTTGCGTGGTCGAGGAGGTTATTTAGTTTATCCTGGACCTGCGAATCGTCATACTTTTCGGGTTCCGGGGGCATAATTGGAGCAGGCGGTGGTGGGGGCAAGGCAGGCAATAGAGGAGGGATAGCGGAAGGAATGGCGGACACGTTCATCTTGAGCTCTTCACTGGTCTTTTGCGAATGCTCGTAGTGCTGACCTACGATCAACAGTATATCCTTGATTGTGCTGAGGATTTCCGGATGGGAGCTGTTAAGTTGGTTTTCCAACCGATCAGTCGCCTCAAGCGCTCGCGCAAACTCTCCCTTGAGATGGTCATGTTGTGACTGAACATCAGCGCGAATATCATCCACCTTCGCGAACGATTGGTCAACACGATCGAAGAACGTTTTTGCATCGTCGTTCATTCTCTCACAAGCCTGTGTTACGCTATCGCCCATACCACCGATAACGAGTTTGAGATCTTCAGCAAGGTTCTTCGTGCTCGTCAAAGTGTCTAAGCTTTGCAAATCGCGCTCCTCAATGGCAGTAAATTTTGAATCTACCATCATCTGCGCATCCTCGTATTTGGTGATGATCTCGTTAAATTTTTCGTCGATTTTCGTCCCCAGATCCAAGACTATGGCGGCTCTGGCTTCCTCCTGTTTGGCAGACAGGGCGGTATCCCTTTCTTCGGTTTCAATCTTTGCAGCCTCACGGTCGCCATGAGATCGATCGAATTCGCGGGTGATGAGGTCACTAAGTTCTTTGAGCGTATCTGCGGTAGCGAAGTTGTCCGATGAAACTGTCAACGCCTCCAACATTGTCTTCATATCAACGAGCCCTTCATCACTATCGGTAAGTTTGCTCTTTAGCTCATCCTTGAGCCCACTGATCAGTGACCTAGCTTCTTCGATTTTTTCAGCCAGGCCACCGTGCTCAATCTTTCGGGACTCAAAAGCTTGAGCTGTCAGGTCGTTTTCCACCTCAACCTTCTCTCTAAACTCCGTTACCATGTGGCAAAGGGCGCCAATATCATCTTTAGTCGGCATTGTTTCCAAGTCGGGAAGAACGAAGTCGTCCAGCTGCGTCTTGATATCAAGTAGCATAGCTTCGAGATTTCTCACATCCTCCTTCATGACTTTCTCTACATCATCTTCAGGCGGAGTCGAGTTTGTCTTCAAGTCTTCGACAACAACCCAAATGTCCTTGATCAGGGTTTCGAGGCCAGTCAAATCCGATTTCGAAGGCCCCTCTGTTTCGACATGCGCAGCAAAGCCTTCCAGGAATTCCTTTGTCTCCTTGGTGAGTACTTCTAATGAATCCATCCTCTCGGAAGAGATTCCACCAACCCCAGTCTCCGCGAGCTCCTCAACTTTGGCTTTCATGTTCACAAGCAAAGTTTCGATCGCGTCGGTATCTTCTTTCTTAGCAGTCCCTTCATCGACTGGGGCAGGGGCCGGGGCTGGGACTTCACGAGCAGCATACTCAGCAACCAACCCCTGCACATCTTTGATTGCCACCAGGACCTCAACGAGATCGTCCTTCTTCACAAGCTCCGTTTCGTTTTCTGGACCGGCTGGATGGGGTTCGATCGCTTCGACCTTTATCTGGAGCTGTGTGACAAGTACCTTTAGGCTCTCAATATCACTGCCAAGCGAGCTCTCGTTGGCTAGCATAACCTCGCGACCGCGTATTGTCTGGGTTTCCTCTGACTCCTTCTGATCCTGGCGGAGCTGTTCGATCTCAGCCCTGACGCTGGCCAAGCCCTCTTTCAATGAATCGATAAATTCATCATGCGAGGGCGCCTCGACTGGCTTGGACATAATCTTCTCCATGTCCGCACGAAGGATATCGATTCCGTCATGGAACGCGTCGAGAAGTTCGCCGGTGTTCGAAATGACACTCTCATTGCCATCCTTTCTCCTGCTATGCTCCTCCTGAATAGCTTCAAAGCTCTCCTTGAGAATCGAGACCAGTTCATCCCTTTCAAGAGAAGGATTCTGTCGAATGAGAGTCATGGATAGCGTTTCACGCAGATGCTCAAATTCATCCTTGACCATCTTAGCAACCTCAGAATTGTCGCCACCAGAGGACCGATCGCCTTCAGCGATATCGCGAATTGCATCTAAAATTTCATCTTTGTCGCTCGATACGCTATTGCGGATCAACAAGTTGCTCATTGTCTGCCGAAGGTGTTCAAACTCTTTTTCCATGGCATCCAGTAATTCGATAGTATCAGTGGGGCGTCCATCAGAATCGCGGGCAGCTTCAGCAATGGATTTTTCAAGATCGGATTGTAAAAGATGGAAGCCTTCCTTTACAGTGTCGATGATTTCGTCCTTTCCAGTGACATCTGAGGCTCGGTCAACGTAGGATTCAATCTCACCCCTAAGAGCCTCGAGTCCGTCCTTGACAGCGTCTAACACTTGCTCCGTGTCCCTTCCACTGGCTGCCGAATATTGTTTGAACTCGTCCTTCATTTCCCCTAACAGAGCATGAAGTTGGTCGAGAACCTGGTCGCTTACATTGTTATTGGTAAGTGCCCCAGACATGACGTCCAAACCTGCCCGAACAGCTTCTGTGATATCATCGCGATTCAATTCAATTTCTCTG
Organism: Onygenales sp. PD_10; assembly: GCA_032988465.1. Taxonomy (NCBI): domain Eukaryota; kingdom Fungi; phylum Ascomycota; class Eurotiomycetes; order Onygenales; species Onygenales sp. PD_10. The sequence goes on from JANTQH010000026.1 coordinate 194,779, forward strand.
GAGACCGGTTCTTGATTAGCAAGCCCTTCTCTAACAGCATTCAAGACGTCTTCGCGATTTATAGACGCTTCCCTGTCGAGCACGGCTGGAGGAACCGGCCATTCGAAGCTTTCCAAGCAATCCCTGATTGTTGCTGTTATTTCCTCCCTTGTTATGGCGCCGTCCGGTTCCATCTTCGGGGGAGTAAAATCCTGCAAGCCGTGATGGACAGCTTCAAGGACTTGATCGTACGTGATTCCGGGTTCACTAGGCTCCTTTTGGGGCTGATATGCCTTGAGGCCTTCCGCCAAACATTCCAAGATTTCATCGCGCTCAAGTCCAAAGTTTTGCAGTTCGATTTCTGGTTTGTAGGTCTCCCAGGCCTCCCGGACGGCTTCGAGGATTTCTTCTCTTTCGATTCCAGATCCAGTTATCTGAGGAGGTTCTGGCTGAGGTAGGGGGTAGTCTGCAAGGGCATTCTTAACAGCCGTGTAGATATCTTGACTATCGATCGTACGGGGGAGATTCGAACTGAAGTGTCGCTGGTTATCGTGGATGACCTTTTCCATGTGCTCTCTCAGTTCGGTCAACGCAGTATCCACAATATGTGCGACCACCTCTGGCCTAGCACCAGGCGGCTCCTTTTCCTCAGGCTTTCGGTTTGCTTCAGCCTCCTCTAGTTTTCGTCCAATTTCCCTACCCATTCCCAAAACTTCGCCTCTGAGTTCCCGCACAAGGGCCTTGACCTCGTTAGTCAGACCCCCACCTTCGGCCACACTATGCTTCATTCGTTTGAGAATATTTAATATTTCCTCATTAAGAACGCTTGAAGCTTGCGTTGAAGAACCGTTACTCTCGAGGGGAAGACTTTTGTTGGAATTAGGAGTCACCGGTTCAGCTTTACGGCTCAAGGGGCCAGGGTGGGGAACGTCGTAACCCATCTCCAGGGCAGGAGACTTGTCACTGCTGCCACTTCCGCCAGCCATCTGTCGCGATCGTACCAGGGCACGGCTGCCGGAAGTTTCTTTGACCAAGTTGAGGATCTCTTCAAGCATTTTCGACATGGAGTTGTCGGTGTTCTCTCCATTAGGTCGAGATTTTACCTCCTCCATTAGCTTGAGGAGTTTCTCTTGGCCCTCTATTGTGGCCATTTCGCGCAAGACTTTTTCGAGCAAGGCGATACTGGCGGATCCATCAGTAGAAATGGCAGGAGAAGCAGTGAACTCCCTCTCTATGTTAGCCGCAAAGCTGTTCGGACTCGGCATTCGAGGTAGGGTGAAGCTTTTCCTTGAGCTGGGAGAACCATCATGGGCCTTGTTGTCGAGCATAAATCCTCCGTGACCAAAAGAGGCAGTCGATCTTGAGGATTCATTTTCGAGGTACTTGGTAGACAAGTTCGAGGTAAGTTCTTTGAGACTCCGCCGTATATCTTCGTCTCGAGCATTGGTTGCGGCCTTCAGGCTGACTAAATCGGTAGCATTGTCTTTGCTTCGCCGGCTTAGCTGGGTCATTTCCTGCTGCAAGGAGGTCGCGATGGAGGTTAAACTCAGAATTTGGGCAGATAATCCGTCAAAAGTCTGAGGTTGGCGGGGCGAAGTATTGGGGCTCGACCCTTTCGTAGGAGACTCAATTTCAATTGGCAGCTGCATATTTTGTAATGCAAGCATTGTGGCGGAGGGGGGAGTATTCTCTCCCAAGATGGGCTTGGACAGATAACGGCTAGCTGGACGAAGACTGGGACTATCTTTTGTAGGGGTTTTCGCACGAGTCGGACTCTTCTCCCGTGATCGACTATCCGATTCAAAGGGATTGGACCGCATGTTTCTGTCGGGGGAACGTCGCTCCGTGTAAGTTGTGAGCTCTCGCCCATTTGTTGCTGGCTGCAGCGACTGTATGCGCTTATGATACTGCCCTTTGATCAAGGATTTCTCTGGAGAGGACTTGAGAGGCATCGGATTGGAAATGTAAGAGCTTGGAGTGTTTTCGTTGCTCTTTTCAGCGAGAGCGGCGGCAGCCGCCTGTATAGTGGCGGAGGCATTTGGTCTGGTTGTGGGACTGCCAGAGCCCGGATTTAATGGGAGTGGAGGAGGAGCTCGTTCTGGGTCGGCACTGTCCCACCTGAATTCCGAAAGAACCAGAGGGCATTAGTTCAATTCCCGAACCAAACGATATACGGAACTGAATAAGAAAACTTGTACGTTGTTGACATACATGGGGATACTACTCCGACTAGACTCTGAGAGCGTGTGTTGGTGCTTCAGAACCAGTTCTCTATCGCGAGACGGCTCCATTTCGAGGGATAGCATAATAGATTCCTCTTGGGTATAATACGGGTCAATCTTAACGGGTTCAAAAAAGTGTGGAAGGATGCGATGGGTTCTGGTGCAGCTGTCTAGAGCACAATGACCATTGTCGCAGAGCGTAGAGAGCAAGCAGAAACGAGTAGAATTGGAATATAGGGACTGCAAGAAAGCAGTTTTCAAGCAAACAAGCAGCGCAACAAAGCAGAAAAACAAAACCAATGCAGTCATCAAGCGTGGATGGGGACGGGGGGTGAGGGCGAGGATGAAGATGAGGTTGGGTATACAACAGTCTGATATCGGCCAGGTCTTGGCGGCGCGCGAGGTAAACAAACAAGGATCGGGTCGGGTTACCCGGACACCGGACGCTGGGCCTGCCCAATGGAGAAACTTGCCACTTCGGGCTAGCGGCTTTTGTCGGTAAGCGGGCCAATCACTCGCGGGCACACAAACCACCCACGCTCCCTTCGAAAAAAGACGCCGTGGATAACGAAGACCATCGACTCAGCACACCAACACCACCCGTCGACCTCGCTCACGACCGTCCGGACTTTTGAAAAATGAAGTGTATGTTCGCATCGCTCTCCATTGGTTTGCGATTTCTGGATTTTGTACAGCTGACAATGCGAAATCAGTCATGAAAGTGGGCCGTGTGGCCATCATCACACGAGGACGTTATGCCGGCAAGAAGGTACGACAAATTCACTCTTTTGGTTTCTTGGAGGATCACATTTGCGATGGATATATGTCCGGAATACTTGGGAGGGAAAATATGAAGAGCTGGGACCGGAATCGTTTGTTGTGCGGGAGAATTACATGATTTGGGGCATTTTCGAGATCGCGAAAAATTGGAATCGGGGAAATCAAAGAACCGCAACCTCAACAACTAACTCTCTATCCCCGATATACAGGTCGTCATCATCCAGCCATACGATGCCGGCACCAAGGCCCACCCCTTCGCATACGCCCTCGTTGCCGGTATTGAGCGATATCCCTCGAAGGTGACCCGCCGCATGGGGGCCAAGAAGGTCGCCAAGCGCAGCAAGGTCAAGCCTTTTATCAAGACCGTCAACTACAACCACCTCATGCCCACCCGTTACACTCTCGAGCTCGAGGGACTTAAGGGAGTTGTCACAAACGATACCTTCAAGGAGGTATCGCAACGGGAGGATGCTAAGAAGACCGTGAAGAAGGCTCTGGAGGAGAGATACACCAGCGGCAAGAACAGATGGTTCTTCACCCCTCTGAGTACGTACAAAATCCATGGACGATTTTCAACAATGTTATTATGGGGTTGGTAAGGGTCTTTCAAAATGCTAACGGATTTACTTATCTAGGATTCTAAATGGGAGTTTTCTTTTTGCGCTTGGGATGGATTCTTGTTGTGATGAAAGCTTCTGCGTTATGCATAGATACACCATAGCAAAAAAATGGAACGCTGCATAGCAGATTCGAAACAAAACAGCTCCTGTTTAATACACTATGAAAATATTATGACATGACCATTATTTCAACCGCTTCCATTTTTCTCTATTTCAACTTCTGACGGCCGGCTTGGAGCAAGTTTTATCCGCGACTTGATATTGGAGTTCGGCTCAGGCTTCCGAGGGAGGAGTGGCTGCCGCATAGACGCGTGGTTTTTTTGCATCTGGTCAGCGACTACTGATGCTAGATGAACAAGAGCAGTCCCTTCCTCAAGGGAAACGAGGCCAAATCGGATTATGTCGTACACTTTCCCCGTGCTACAGGTCACCCTTTCCTTGAAAGCGGGGGGTAATCCTTTCCCCTTAAGTCCGAGAATCTTCCTTTCATTTCCTCCCAAACACCAGACTTGAGCCAAGATATTGCATTGCACCGAAACGGTCAATGTTGGAGGGCTTGAACCATCTCTTTTTATGACTATTAAATATATTAGTTAGCAGCCACACTATACATACGGATATTTGTTCAATCCTTAACTTCTATTAGGCGATGATTGCCCTTCTGCTCCAATGTCATCCTCGCATATACAAGGCCCATGGTCATCATTCACAGGCTGGCCAACCCAGGGTAATGGACCGGAACCACCTCCAACTGGCAAAACAGCAAACCCCGCATTTTCCAGTGATGGTATCTTTTACTGGCTCGGGCAAATATGTACGATATCCCAGCTCCCTTTCCCACCACGTACAAGCCGTTCAATCAATGTCCATTTTGGATCTTCGTTGACAGCGTTTGACGAAAGAATTCTCCAACTTCCAAACAGCAGAAATCCAACTAAACCCGCACGATATCTGTTCTGTTGAGCCTATAATTTGGTACTGTTTTATCCACATCAGCTAGACCTCTTCCGTTTCATCAAGGGCGCAATACACGTGATGATACTGATACCCATCGTATCCCATGTGCTGTTCACCGTGCTGGTTGTCTGTTTGGACAAATATGTCTATGAGAGTCTGGTATTGCCGTCTACCATCACACGTTCTGTCACAGCGATTTATCCATTATCCATGGATATAACCCCCGGCATCCTAAATGACAACTACGCAGGTCCCCTCCCTCTCGATACGCAAGCTTGCAGTCCTTGGTTGGCCCCTGGTTCTCAACTGCCATTTGTGGCATTCCACTTGGAGTCCGTTACCTTGGTGAGGGTGTGCATCTTCCATGTCTTCTGAGAACATACCGTTCCAATGGAAAGGGAAATAGAGTGTTGCTAGCAAAGGAAGACAGCTCCATACAAGCAGCCACATATTCGGGTGAAGGTCCCAGCGGTCATCAATAGCCGGACATCCAGGCCCGAAAGATCTCAACGCTAATAACGTTGACAATCACGCCTTTTCCACCAAGGAGACGATCAGCGGCGAAAGCAGCCACACTTGATTCTGACAGATGCTAGTACTGGCCAGGCCGGTCCCAACTGCCTGCTTCTCTCAATGCACAACTTCAATAGCCGCCTTCGTATCTTGGTGTGGCTAGGGACCTAAACGCCCATTGGCTTGGGAAAACGAAGGCCCTTTTCAAAGCTGGGTGCATATGCGCTAGATGTCAATAGTTTGTTTCCCACGTGTGTCCTGATCCCCACAATCCCGGTGTTCATATAAATGTGGCAAAGGAAGATGAACAGTCCAACTTCAACGGTTCTTCTACCCTCAGCCTCGACTGAATGCTACATATCCGACAGCCCAATTCTCGGATAGTCCGTCACATTGCGCGTCCCATCCTCAATCCTCAATCCTCATGTCAATAGTGCGTGTGGGGAGGGGTTGGTTGCTGGATGCATTCCTCTCCAAAGCTCCATCAGAGAGATGGCTTACCTGAAAAGGGCCCGAAATAAACAAACCCAGCCTCAATATTCGTCAACTGAGAGCAAAAATCAGATCTATGCATGGAACTATCAGAAAAAAAAAGTAATTACTGCCAGATCGGGAAGCGAGCTTCAAGCACCGCCACACAGCCACAACTTTAATCGGACCGACGTTCGGCACGGGCCAAGTGTGGCTCAACCGATCCCGACCAGCCACGCTAGGCCCAGACAGGCATGGCCAACCACTAGCGTCGCCCGCTCCGGATGGCAGGCGTTTAAGGTTTTTTGGGAAGTAATTAGTCACCCTCCAGAAGGCAGGGAAAGTAAACAGCTATAGCCTATCCATGGATTGCGGGTGGAGTTGCACTACTGTCGGCTCCTTTGTCGACGTGGTATCAATTGGACTAGCCTCGTCTGCATCACCAGAATCCATTCGCACTGAGAACTGCAGCTTCGGCGAAGTGAGCCCCTGCATGTTTCGTCGATGACGCAGGAGCTAACTTGAAGAAAAGCCCAGACCCGACTCCCAAGGGTGGGTAACGCACAAACAAACACTTCCCCGCCATCGTGCTTCATCTTCAGCTTGACAATGTCGCAGCATGTCGACATTATACTTAAGCTTCCGGCGTGGCAAAAAAAAAAAGTTCGGTGCTTACTTACAAATCGACATTTGAGGGGATCTCATACGTGCGTTTCAAGCAGTTTGGGTAAGACTGCGAGTCTGCATGATTAGTTCCTCGGTAAATTCTGAGAAGACCCAATCCCAAACGATGCATGCAAGGGACACAAGAGGATGATCTTTCATCCTGCTTGTTATTGGAGACCGTGGCAGTGCTCCAATGCATGGTTGCGGATATCAAATTGCCATTGGATGATGTTTTACAAACTCCAACAAATCATAAATCCCCAAATGCATGTTTTCCCCTATCGGTCTCCCGCGGCCAATCCAGGATGTAGGAGAAACGAGCCTCAAGCCTCAAGCAATACTTCGGTGAACGCCATCATGGCAGCATAATTATTAATAACTGACGAAAAAAACAACTTACGTACTCCGTCACCCGCCTCTTCCTTCCCATCCCGGTGATCCCATCTGATCTCCCCCCTCCCCACCCAAACCCTACCGACGATTCCACTAACCCGAAAAAATCCACCAAACAAACATACCAACGGCCTGGCAACATGGAACTGCCGATTCCCCATCCCAGCTGCCCTCTAGTAGTAGTTAAAACTCTATGGCAGGGCTAAGGCCTCCACAAGGCCACAAATCTCATCTCCTGGTCTCCCATTCGACGAAAGAGCGCCAATTGAGCGCAGCTGATTGGGGGGGGGCGAGGGGGGAACTGGGACTGCTCGTGTGGTGAGTTATTCCCTCCTCCTCCTCCTCCTCCTCCTCCTCCCCGAGTCCGAGGTCCATACGTAGATTGTGGTCTATTATCTGACATTCCTTTCCCAAGATCGCCCGTATCCAGCCCCCTCCGCTTTGTGGTGGCAAAGAGGGGGGAGGTAAACGAAATCTACGCGCACCATGGATCCGGTGGATTTGAGTGAGGTATGGACTGCTTGAAACCAGACGGGTAGTTACTAGGTTAAAAAAAAGTTAACATCTGACGGGGGGAGATTTTCCATGTTGTTGAAATTTAAATTTTTTCCCCCTCTTTTTGCTGGTTTTGTTGGCTTTTTGTGGTATTTCCCCTGTTTTTTGGGGGGTGATGATTGGTCCATTTATCTGTTTCATCTTTTTCTAGTTTCATGCTTGATGGATTTATTTCAAACGATGTCAGTGGACATACATACTATGTAGCTCAATTGAGCTATCTATGCTTGGGATATGATTAGTTATTATGTAGAAGAATTCAAGAAATAAAACATGTTTAAACGTTTCCCGGAAGAACCATGATCTATCTAAATATATCCAGCGTATACAGAGCAAAAAAGTTAAGAACAAAAAGACTAAAAAAAACATTAAGTGGGGGAAAAAAGCACAGCGTTTCTCCCAGACCAGATAAGACGAAAACAAACAGATAGCCAGAGAGAAGGAAGGGATTCCAGCCCCGTTCTTCCCCTGTCAAATAAAAGTATTATAACCAGCCAGCCAGCCAGCCAAACAAAACAAAACAAACCCCACGCGCGCAAACGACATAGGGAAAAATGAAAAAAAGCCATCTTTCATAAAACAATAATCCATCAACAGCCATGAGATGAGAACGAAAAGAAAACGCATGCAGGGAAAATATTCTTTTTTTTTTCTTCGCTAAATGATCCCATCAATAAATAGTAAAATATAAATGTGAAATTGAAGACGAATTAGGGTATATATAGCAACACCGAATGCGCCGGGGGAGGAAGGTCCGGGGATGGGGATGCGGAGAAGGGGGTTTCTTTTTCTTTTGGGTCCAGACGCAGAAGAGAAAGCGGGCGGCGGGGTTATTATGCGTTATGTGTTCGATATTGTTTGCATGGGTCGTGGATGGGCGGTTTTCAGCCTCTAGGAGGGGGGAGGAGGCGTAGGAGGCGGTTGCGGGTGAGGTTAAGGTTGGTATGTATGTATCGTATTTAATTTTGGGACCGAATCCAGTTCAGAATCGTGCTCAATGGAGGATCGTCGTTGAGCCAGTGGGAAGCACGAACATCGGCGGTTCGGAGATCATTGACCACGTGGTTGTCGGTTACGCCTGCGAGGTCCTGTTGAAAGGTGATATGTGTGAGTTTTTTTATTTTCTGTTTAAGTTTTGACAATTGCCAACGGGAAAAAACTCACGCTGCGCAGCGCCTCGCTCACGGCATGTAGACTATCAGCGTGTCGAGCGCCGGGTTTTTGGCCTTGGAGGACCTGAGCTCGATTCATGACCCATCGTCTTGCCGCGGCCATTCTCAGATAGATCTTATGCGCTTGGAATCGTCGAGCACTCGCGTCGAGAATAACTCTATAGCCCGAGCCACACTGTTAATGCCTGTTCCCAACGAGAGCTTTTCGCGGGGGGGAAAGTGCATACCTCTGTAGCTGAACTTTCTCCCATTCACGGTCTCCCGACGATCCTTGCGTTGGCTGAATATTGAATTGGGAATTGAGCAGGTTTTGCGCCTCGACGATACATTGTCTCATCAACACATATCCTTCCTCGTACTCTTCGCCTGCAGGGGGGTCCGACTTGAGCTGCGAGATGTGGTGGTGTAGTGTTCGGAAGTCGTTGATGATTTCGGCAACCCTCAATGCACGGGCGTCGTTTACTGTGAAGAATGTGAGCCTAACTGCAGCTCCAAGGTATCCGGCAATAAAAGGATTGACATATTGGTCTTGGCCAAGGGGTATGCGCAATGGGGGATAGGAAGGAAAATGGAGCTGTTATACTCACGTCCGTCAGCCATAATGAAAGTAGAGTCCCCGTAGGGTGAAGCATACGCCAACATGTGATTGATCGAAGCCAGCGATATTCAATTCAATACTGCGCGTTCGCCCTGCAATTGATCACAATTCACAAACAAGCTCTAGGGGGGGCATCTGCGGCACCTTTAAATATAAACAGAAACGCTATGACGGAGTATATAGAGGAAGATAGACGGACGGTCCCACCCAGAGCCACGGAGCAAACAATGCAGCCAGCGGGGCCAATGGAGGGCGACGGACAGGACCCAGGGCCATTGCGCTGCAGAAGAGGAGACGCAGCACGCGGTGAGAGAGCAGCCATTGCCGAGCGACGGTAGCAAGTCACCGGCGGGCACGGAGAGCAGCCCGCGGCCGCTGGCCTGCAGCGGAGGGGCCTGAGAGGAATGGATAGTTCCGAAAGTGGAAATGCAGAGTTAGGGCAAGCCGGGTGGTTCCAGCCACAGCTCTGGCCGGCAAGCCACATTCGCCCAACGCCACCGCCTAGCGCCGTGGGCCTGCCAAGCCGGGCCTGCGCTAGCCCGATGCCGCCTAGCGCGGGTTGCTGGGAGCTGACTTCTTGCCTCGCGTGGCCAAAACACCGGGCGAGTCTGCGCGCATCGCCAGTCGCAGCCGGCGCGAGTGCCCAGCAGCACAGACGGCTGCTCCCAGTGCCGGGGCTCGCGATGGGTTCTGGGGGCAACTCCACCCCTGACTATAGCTGAGCAATCCGTCCTCAGGCCCAATTATTCCCCGCCGCTGTTATGTCTATCGTTTCCACTCCCACTACCCGGCGTGTCGGGGCGCTGCTGGCTCGGCTCGACTGGCCTGCTGTCGCTTATCGATCGCAGTAGCGGCTCTTGCACCCCTCGTATCACTACTCTCTACCTTGTAAACAAATAAAACGACTGGGGTCTGGCATATCCGGTCGGGGGGGGGGACATCAACTGCGTCATCAGTAAGCCCATCGTCGATTGGGTGTGCTCCTGGCAGACATCTGTCCTTGACGGCTGGGATAGTTTCATGTTAAGCCAGCCATACGAGTAGTAGAAAAAGAAAAGATTCAGACGGGCTGTTGCCACATCTACTGCGGACCTGTGTATCAATTATAATTTCGCATTGATAGTAAAAGAAAAGGGCTGGGGAGAACAATCGTCACGGAAATCTAAGCAAAAGGAATTGGGGGTTGGTCCGTGTCTCACTTCATCATCGATACATTGTAGGCAATCACAGGCCGTCTTCTCTCAACGTCGACCCTTTTCCTCCGCACTTTGGAAAACAGAGCATACATGGTTCGTGTCCCTTAATCCTTCTCACTGATCGCCTGTAGCCGTTCGTCAATTTCCTCCTCTGTCAGCGAGCGGAATTCCGTCTGTGTTCCCTCCTTGCCATCAGCCCGTGGCCCACCAACAATTCCCACCTCTATTTCGTTCTTCTTGAAGTCGACGCTCAGCACGGTGCTCAGAGTCGATATGGCGAGCTCGACAACGTCCTCCCACGATCCTCCAGCGGACTCCTTGTTCTTAAGCTTCTTCTCAAGGTGGTTGAGGATATCCTGTTGTTTGGGACCAGAGGCAGTGGCCCGATACCCGACATAGTAGCCTGCTGGGTCGCACTTGTACAGCTGTGGACCGAACTCCGAGTCAACCGAAATCAACGTCGTCGCAACACCCAGGGGTCTCATATATGCCTAAAAGGGAGATTACCCGTCAGCAGCAGTCCAAACACAATCATATCGCTCTTGGGAGGGGGATATTCCGAACTCTTTGCGTGTAGACTTGGTTGATGTTGGCCAACCGTTTGGCAAGGACGTCACATGGCATCTCATAACCAAACTTGTATCGGAACTCAGCCGCCTCGCTCTGTGCCCTAGTTACTGATGCTCTAGCATCCGCTATCGAACCGGTCATAACACATCCGACGGATGGGGAGATTTGGAAGATGTGGGTGACGGATGAAGGGTCAATGAGCTTGTCCTGTAGCGAGGAGATGTATGTTAATCGATGGACCAGTACGCAGTATGACTAAGGGTTATACATACGGGGACTTTCTTCTGGGAGAGTACAACGGCGCAATTCTTCCCTCTCACTCCTAGCGATGTGATATTGGCGGCAGTTATGGCTTTGAAAGCATATTCTGGAATAAACACCCATCAGCGTCCGTCTTTCCCGTCCCGCAACAGAGCAACCACTAACCGACTTGATACAACCGTCCCTGATCCGAAAATATAGTAATATGTCTATCGTAACCGGCGCTTCCTATTGCAAGCATGGACAGTCAGCGATGGCCCAGTATACCTGGGGAGCTGTTTGGTTGGCAACAACTGACCTGACATGGTGGCTGGTGAGGGTGGAACTGGCGGTGAAATGGGCAGAGATGAAAGGGAGCTGGTAGATGGCAATAGATCAAGGACAGCAGGCTCAGCAAGACACAGGAGCAGGAATGGAGCGGGAGAGATGGAGCGGGTGAGGTTGGACGCGTGCGAGAAGCTGCCTTGGACAAGAGGAAGCTCCCGTTGACGTTGCCGCGCTAGCCCCGATGCGGCAAGGCGGCGTTTGCGTCTGTCGGAATCAGCGAGGAGGCTCAAGGACGGGAAGACAGAGTAAATTTATACGGTAAAGATTAGTAGATGTGGCTGATTATATGTTTAGGCCCGGAGAGAAACAATCACATTTTCTAATACTTTTATTGTGCTCTGCTCCAAAGTACATTCACCAAAATCTAGATCTCCGTCTCCCAAGCCGTATTTGATATCGTATCAATACCGATATTCCGGGAACAATAGATATTCCGAAGCCCTGATCTAAAGTTACCGTGTATCATATCGTATTAAAACTGATATCAAAAAAAATCTCCGCAGCATCTCAACACTCCCGATCTCTCCCACCAGCGCAGAATATTGACGTGAACTATCCGGCGCATAGAATCACTGCTTGAGCTACTTCAATTGAATTTTCGATTGAAGGACAGCTTCTCTTCTGCGCGCCTATAACCACCCCCCTCCTCACCCTTTCCCCCAGTCGCAATGGGCGCCCACATCCCAGCATGGAAGAAGCTGGGGCTGCAACTGAAGAACGCTCCAGCTGCTCCAATCCAAGAAGATAGCGAGACTACTCCTTCAGCCAGCGCAGACAAACAGTCCCCTTCCAAAGCGACCAAGAAAAGGGCCCTCCCGTCCGAAAACGAGGAACCCCAAGGCAAGAAACAACGCCTAGAAAATGGGACCGCTGAAGACAAGAAGAAATCCAAGAAACCCACACAAAAGGACCTCAAATCTACAGAATTGAAACCATCCACAGAACAACAAAGCGCCGAAAAGGACCTCCCATCCGCAAAAAAATCCAAGAAGCAAAAAAGAAAATCCGTCTCCTTCGCCGACGACACAAAATCAGAAGACGACACCGCCGATCTCCAACCCTCCCCAGAAGAAATTGAAATCGACCTGACCCCCGCCGCAATCGCTGCAAGGAGAGCAGAGAAGAAATCAAAACGGGAGAATCGCGCAAAGAACCGTCCGGCCTCAGCAGCAGCAGCAGCTCAACAACCCTCCTCCGATCCATCAACCACCACCACCACCCATACCCACCCCGTCCTCAGATACCTCTCCACCTACCACAAGTCCCGCGAGCAATGGAAATTCCAAAAGAATCGCGAGACGCATCTCCTCAAGCACGCGCTTGCCGTGGACCGCATACCGTCGACGTACAATGCGGCGTTGGCGGCGTATCTGGCCGGGATAAAGAGTGAGGGGGCGAAGAAGCGGATCGCGGAGGTTGCGCTGGAGGCTGTCAAGGCTGATGAGGGTGATGTTGAGTCGGACAAGTATGCTGGGGATGAGGCTGCGCGGGACGAATATACGAATGCTGTCGCTTCGTTTCGAAAGCGGTTGGTGGGGCAGGAGGTGTATTTGGATGGGTGGGAGGAGGATTGGGGGGGTGATATGGCTAATTTGAGTCCTGAGTGGCTTAAGAAATTGGAGAAGAGGAGGCGGGCGGAGTTGGTGCTTCATTTTGTTGGTGGGAGTGGGCTGCTGCTGGCCGAGAAGGCGAAGGAGCAGCCGCAGGCCACCGCTAGTAAGAAGAGGAAGAATAGGACTGCTGTTATTGAGGATACGAGCAGTAGTGATAGCAGCAGCAGCAGCAGCAGCGAGAGCGATAGTGATAGCGACAGCGACGATTCTGGCTCCAAACCTACTATCAAGGGGCAGGTGAACGGGAAGAAAACTACTGCCTCTTCATCCTCGGATGATACCTCCTCGTCTGGATCTTCTTCGGAGTCAAGCTCAGATTCGGATTCTGGTATGTTTGATCGATTTCAATATTTATCCATCACAAAGCTAATAGTTAAAACTCAGACTCAGACACATCCTCAGCCTCCAGCTCGGCCTCGGATTCGGACTCAAGTTCCGACTCAGGTCAGAAACCATTCCACCCCTTTCCATATCCTTCTTATCTAGCCCGCATACTAACTTTACCAAACCAGACTCTGATTAATCACTTGAACCCTGGACCTTTTTAACTCGTCAACATCAAAGAGGAGGAACGCGGTAGCGAAACCCGCTCCCTACTCCGGCACCACGAAGGGGGGAGAGAGACTATGCACCCGATCATGAATTGATATCTACTCCATATTATAGAAATATACCCCTTCCCCATGGGAAAATAAATGATTACTATAATTATATATTGTCTTGCATCCACGATTCATCATCCCTGTGAATAGGAAATGGGGGTCTTTAGATTCTCAAGCTGATCATGACATACGCAACAACAAACCACTACCCAAAACAAATCGAAGCCGAAGCCGAAGCTAAATAAACAGTAAATTGGTATCTATGTATGTATATACAGAACAATGGTAAAAACGCAGCATTCTTGCTTCTTCAATGGTAGATATAATCTAAGTTGAACGCGCCATGCCTTCATCGCATTTGACATATCCCGAATACTAAAAAAGAAAAAGAGATGAAAAAAAGGGGGAGGGAGGGCATTGGTTAATCATCGAATCACGAACGGCCCAAGTTATTTAACTTCATAAATCCCACAAACCCTTCCTTACACTCCAGTCTCCCACCAGAATCAAAACTCAAATGAAAGAAAGCCAGAGGTGAAAAAGAAGTTAGATATCAAGAAAGACAACACAAAAAAACATCACGCTGGCAAAAAACCCGTAACCACACCACGAAAAAAAAACCCTACTTCCCTAACCTAAGCCCCCTACCCCGTCCCCCCCTTCTCCCTCTCCCTCTCCCTCTCCCTCTCCCTCTCCCTCTCCCTCTCCCTCTCCTCCACAACCTTCCTCCTCTCCTTCTCCCTATCCCTATCCCTCCCAACCCCCGTCCCCCCCCTCCTCCTCCTAACAACCTGATAAGCATCATTAAAATTCATCACCACGCCCAAAAACCGCATATCCACATCGGGCTGATACGCCAAATCGCCCAACAGCGTAACCAACCTCGCGCGGAAGTCAGCTGACAGATCGCGCAGTCGCGTGCGGAGCGAGGGGAGTAGATGGTCTTCTCCACCTACACCGGCGCTGGCCAGGAGCGGGTTGTTGGGGTTGGGGTTGAGGGATTCGGAGGGTGTTTTTGCGTGCATCGGTGTATTATCGGCTGATGGGGAGGAGGAGCGCGTACCCATACCCATACCGGTGGCAGTGGGTTTGCGGGTGGAGCCTGAGCGGTTGGGTCTGTTGGGGAAGAGGATGCTGTCTTTCTCCGTCACGCCCCATTGGCCCTGTGCGGTGCGGGTTTCGATCTTTGCGGTGAATTCCTGGCGGCGGGTGAATTCTGCCACGGAGAAGGAATATAGGCCGTCCACGGCGTCTTTGTAGGCGAGCATGATTTTGAGGATCTGGTGGAGTTGTGAGAGGAAGGAGTCTTCGCGGTCTTTGCTGGCGGAGTTAGATGTGGCGGTGGTGGTGGTGCCGCGCGATGAGGAACCTAGTAATCCCTTGTGCGTGATTGAGTTGAGGTATTTGGTATGGGCCTCGATGAGGTCGTCGAGGGTGCAGCCTGGCTTCGACATGGCGACCTGCAGCTGGTCCCAGCTTGCTTCGATCACTTCGAACAAGATGTAGTATTGCAGCTGGCAGATAAAGTGGTTCATTTCGGAGATGACGCAGCGTGCACGTTTCCAGTCCTGGCCAACTTTGTCCTCCACGCTGCCGAGGACTCCCCTCGCGCCGGTCATGCAACGACGCCAGGTGCTACCCAGTGCGAATTCGACGCGCTTGACGCGCCAGAGGAAGTTGAATACTTTTAGATACTGCGTTGAGCCCCAGGGGGTGATGACGACGTCGACGGGGGCGTCGATTTTGTACTCGAGCGTGAAGCAGTCCCAGCCAATTTCACCGTGGCTAAGCTCCAACATGCGCGCGTCGAGGCGGCGGAGGACATCGGGGGAGTCGTATTGGGCATTTGAGGAGCGGATGGCATGTTCTAGCTGTGCTGTTAGCGTATGCCGGTATTGGGAGTTCGCGGGACGATCAAGGTTCGATGCCAATGATTCCATAAGGAGGGCAATGAAGTCTCCCTGGCCTAGAAGAAGATATTTCTTGAGGGCCTTGAGATGGTCGAATAATTTGAACTTTGTGTCCATGAGATAAATCAGACGCGCCATGGTGGTTTTGTATGCCTCGTCAATGGATGTCTCTAGCGTAGCCGTATCGCCATATCTCAACTCCTTCGACGCATCCCTAGAATATGCGACAACCCAGGCCGAATCACCACAGCCATATCGGATGAAATTAAGCGACTTCCCGATCAAAAAGACCTTCTTGGCAAATTCCTGGGTCATAATCGTCGGCACCAGGTCATCATCAAGTTTATACTTGTCATCCCATACGCTCGTAGCAATGCGCCGTGGATCCGCGCTGGGTCTGGCCTCGGGTTCAACAACGAAGAATTCACCATACGGGTCAGAGAGTTCCCCGTCGTAAATCCACTGCCTCAGCATCCCATAAAACGGCCTGGTTACATGAGCGAGGAGCCGTTCCGCAAACGCCCCGACGAAGGGATCACCATGCGAGGAAGAAAAGCCATGAATCATCGTGATCAATTGTCCGCCCTTTTTGCCATGCGACTCCTCCACTATCAAACTCATTAATCGCAACGCCATCGTGGCTTCCCTCATCCAGACCACGCATCGTTTCAATGTAACGCGAGCTTTCAGCACACCGTTGGATTCCGGGGAGTTTTCAGCGACTGCCATTAGTGCGGTTCTGATTTCACCTTCGAGAGTTGCAACTAGGCCGAGATACGAACGAAGCTCATTGCCTATTGCAGCGCGCACGCTCTGCTTCACAAGGCCGCCTTCTGATTCCTCGACGAAGCTGGATAGGCCGCGATAAAGGAGACAGGGCTCTGCTAAGGTGTGTAACAGGGAGACGAGCGGTACTGGTAGGGTTGGGGGTAGTTTTAAGGCTGTTGGCGATGAAAATTGCATATTCGTAGATGAAACTCCTTGCAGCGTAAATGGCAGATCTCTTAGGAGAATCGACTCGTCAGGTTTGGCGGGACTCTCATCCTGGTCCTTGGACTGCTTCTGCTGAGCCTGTTTCTGTGTCTGAGCTTTAGATTCCGCGTCATGGGCAGCAGACACTTGTCTGCGACTCGTGGCGGTAGTAGTTGATTTCCCTTCTTTTTCCTTTTCTTTCTCTTTCTCCCTCTCCCTATCCTTCCGGTCCACAGGTCGTTTCCGCTCTGACTCTCTCGGACTATATGTGGCCTCCCTCCGACTCCGATGTAAGTCAGTCCCTCCAGGGACAGCCGGACTCTCCCAACCCACCGCAGAAACCGACGAACCGGGCGCAATATCATCGACAACAGACCTCCGCCCAAACCGCTCCTTAAACAACATACCCTCCAACTGATGCTCCTCCATCAACGGACTGCGATCACCATCCCTCTTCCCGCCCCTCCGCTGCTCACTACTCGTCGTAACCACCGTCCGCCGTACATTCCCACCACCACCACCAACACCAATACCAGCACCCGCCCCTGTCTCCACCGCAGGCGTCGCCGTCCCTTCACCCTCGCCCTCATTCTCCCCAATCCTAAGCAGCAGATACAAAATCGCCCACTTCTGCCCCAGCACCGGCTGCGTCAACAGCCTCGAATACAAATTCGAGAACCTCACCGCCTTATCCGGCGACGCATTCTCCCGGAGCAATTTCCGCTTAATCATATCCGGCGCATTATTGATCACATCCGCAGACACACCACCACCACCAATGCCAGAAGAAGAAACCCCAGCATCTGCCGACGCAGACGCCTGGGCGTCCAGCACCCGCCAGGCCATATCTATGCATCGACGATGGCGGCGCTCGTCGGCCTCGGCGGCTTCGAGACGCGCATATTCTTCCGTGGAGGTTTCGGAGAGGGCGTCGTCGTATTCTCGGTGGGTGGGGGAGGGGGCGGTGGCGGGGACGAGGGAGTCGACGAGTTGGTTTAGAGCGTCTTCGATGCGGCGGGAGCGGGGGGGCGCGGTTGCGGGGGGTGGGGGGGGCATTGTGAGTGAGTGGCCCCGGGGGGATGGGATGGGGGAGGTTGAGGAACCGTATGGGGGGTTGAAAGGGTCCCCCGAGTCTGGGATGTTGAAGGTATACCTACCCCCTTTCCTCCCTGCCTTCTTTATTCCCTTGCAAGCAACCGACGTAAAAGGGAAAGAAAAGAAGCCTCTCGTCTCCACGCCCCGTCCGCAATCAATCAATCAATCAATCAATCAATCAATGGCTTGAATTAATCAACCCTGGGGGAAAAAACACCTCCTTTCAATCCCCCAAATATCTGTCCATGGAGTTTCTATCTTCCCCCTTCCCTTGTCTTTTGATTTCTTGTTATTCCAATTCGACCAATTGCCTCCGCATTAAATAAATCTGTTTATCTCTCTGTAAACGATCGTCACTTGGAAACGGGAGGGCGTGCGGCGATGGAATGGAATGGGATGCGATGGGATGCGATGCGGGCAGGCGGGGGACGCGAAGTCAATTCGTTCAGGTTGCGGAGCTCGTCAACAGAACAGAACATAACATGTGTGCAGGTTTGTATTCCGTTACGCATTCGTCTTTTCCCCCCTTCGGTTCAGAGGTAAATAAAAGAACGAATTACGAACAGAGGTGTCTGTCTGCTCGAGGGCGTAGTTTAGTTTAGTTTAGTTTCAAAACTCGAGAAATGTTTCTTCAAGGTTTCGCGATTTGGGGAAACGGAGGAACGTGTTTTGGCGATGAGTTTGGCTTGTTTGCATCCGGCTCAGCCATACTTCATACAGCCCAACTAAATATCAATCAATGTAGATTACGGATACCATGACATTTGAAATATATAAAACAAATCCAGCTACTTGTTTTTTTTTTTTAACAGACTTCATTCAGAAAGCTTTTTTTCCCCTGTTCCTATCCTATCCTGACCTGACCTGACTCCTCTATTGTACAGTACAACACGCACATTAAAGTGAACGAAAACCTATCCACATTCCACATTCTGACCTCCCCTCACCCGCTTAGCTTTGACGAAGGGGGGAAGGAGGAAGAAGAATCACATCAACCTCTGTGTAACGGGAACCGCGCACGCGTTTCCTACTCCCATGCCCATTCCGCTCTCCTGCTGCGGCTCCGTCTGGTCCAGTCTGGTTTAGGTGTCGAGATGAGGACGGGCAGGGTCGAAATCTCGAACCGCGACGGGACGGGAATGCGCGAGGCGGGAAGATGAAAAATAGAAAACGAGAAGATGAAATAAACATCAAACCAACTCTGAAAAGCAGGAAAGCAGAAAAGTAGTAGGTAGAAGTAAACAATCCACTTGCGGGAGAAAAAAAATTAAATGTCAACCAAAAGTGTGTACAGACGAAAAGTAACAAGGAAAAAAGGGAAAACGGGAAAACAAGGCAGTTTGAAAAAAAAAAAGAAGAAAACCCAAGGCAATGAATACAAAGCCAGCCAGCCATGTCATACGCCGTCGAGGATCAATGACATGAAAAAATCACCTCGTTCCGCAGGCATAACCTCCCTTCCTCCTCATTCTCCTTCCCCAAATTTTCCCCTCCATTGCCATAATCCGACACCAAAAAGACATTTTTTGAAGAGAAAAAGAAAAAGAAAAAGCCAACCGGAACTCCATTTCCTCCCAAATACACAAAAGACATGAAGCGCACACAAATAACAAGAAAAGTCCTAACTCGACTCCGACCCAAATTGCTAACGAAAAAGAAGAGTACCGTGTAGCAGCCCATCTAAAATAGATTATTTGCAAGAAGTGAATGGCACAAGGCCGATTAAAAACAGAACAAGGATGAGAATGCTCGGTAATCCTTGATCGCTGGGTACGGTAAAGGATAAACAACGCCGGCGAATTATTATGTCCAGTAGGGCAGCGGCATATTGTTTAAAGTTGCCGTCGAAATCCCTTCATCGCCGCGGCATTGGTTGTTGGGGCATCCCGGGAGCGCCTGTCTGCATCATGTACGGATTGGGATGGGCTCCATATTCATTTGCGATGGTATTCAGCATGATACTATTCAACCCTTGAGCCTGCGAAATAGGGCAGTCCTTATGGGCCAAAAGTAACGTCTTCAGATTGACGATTTCCTCTCTCAGCTGGGTTACAGTCGACGAGAGAGCATCGTTCTCGGTGGTGAAGAATTCGACCTTGGTTTGAAGATTCTGGAGCCATTGTTTCTTGCGCTGTCGACATTTAAGGGCAGCCACACTAGAAAGGAAAGATGTCAGCATGAGAATGGGATGGATAATAGCCGGGGACAAAATACATACCGGTTACGCTCTAGGAAATTTTTCCGCTTCTCTTCATCGGTCATCTTTCTAGGGTTTCCTTCATTTTGTGAAGGTTTG
This sequence comes from Onygenales sp. PD_10, assembly GCA_032988465.1. Lineage (NCBI taxonomy): Eukaryota > Fungi > Ascomycota > Eurotiomycetes > Onygenales > Onygenales sp. PD_10. The sequence goes on from JANTQH010000026.1 coordinate 214,547, forward strand.
GCATCTTCGTCTTCATCATCGGAATCAAGGCCATCAAACTGTTGGTCAAGGGCAGTGCCGTTGTTCCCTTTAGCCTTTTTATTTGTAGCTTTACTAGCGGCATCGTCGGCTTTCCGACGTCCATTGCTGGCTTTGGCATTATTATTTTTGCGTCCTTTGCCACGAGCGTTGGCCTTTGGCTGGTCGCCAGCACTGTCCGAGGCACCACCGTTCATGTCCTGACTAGTGCCGTTTCCGTTTTGAACGCCATTAGAGTTGGCTGATTGGCTCTGTGTAATGGGTTGCGATGTAGGAACAGCGAACTGGCCATTGTTCGGTTGGCCACCTTTGGCCAACATGAAGAGCCCGTTGGCAGCGTCGGTGGCGTCAGGATGCGCGAACGGATCGGCCTGAGGTTCAGTCTTGGACACTTCTAGATTGGTGGACTGTTGGAGGATCTGCTCTGCATCTTGAGGGTTGGATGTTGGGGCGCTCTTCCGTGCAGCTTGCAGAGCCGTACGGTGGAAATCCAGCGTCGCTGGCGTGGCACCTCCACTCTGGAATTGTTGCATGATAGCTTGGGTGTTTGGGCTGGCCGCAGAAGGGAACATGGAGCCTCCACCCCCGGGGGTTAGGCCAGTGCGCAACGATGACTCGTTTGGTGTGGGGAAACCCCGACCAATACCATCAAAATAGTCGTTGGACGCAGGGCCGGCAAGCATAGCAGGGCTGAGAGGCCCCGCTCGAAGGGAGTTCGACCAGTTGAAGCCACCCGCAGATGTAGTGCCTGGTATGGCAGGCGACGTGAGCGCAGCAACGGGGGGCAGGATAGATTTGCCAGGTGTATCGGCGGGCTGGTTGCTAAAGGACTGTTCGAAGGGGTTGGGCTCTAGGGAGAATTGGGTAGTGTTGTGAACGCCACTGAAGTAATCGGGCGTATCCGAGCCTGCCTGTTGCTGGTCCTGGCGACGATTATCGGCATCACTACCTTGCGTCGCGTCTTTCTTATCGGAGCTTGTGCTTTGGTTGTCTAGAAAGGCACGAATGTCAGCACGACGCCACTAACAATAACAGTCTGCCACGCCCAAAAAAAATTTGACGACAGCGATGCGCATGACGAGCGAAGTTATAGACGGCATGACACTTAACAGGAGTACTGTTTGATTGGTGTGTGTTGAAGGTTAGGGGGGGGGTGAAGAGTTTTCCAGGCTAGGCTGGGCCAGCGGCCGCAGAGGGGTTTGCGTGAGTCAGGAGGCGACAGCGACAGTGAGGTGAGCAACGGGTCGCGGGATACCAGCGACAGCGACAGCAATCCATCGCAGACCCGACAGCAACGGGGTCAGGGGCAGTCCGTGGCGGTTGGGGGCAGACAAACACGACTCGAACCGCGACAGGGGCAGATGACGACATGGGGTGAAAGACGGGCAACAGCACATACCATCGTTTTTCCACGCGCCCTTTTTGGCATCCATGGGGGATTCGGTGCGCGAAGCAGGGCGGCCTATTCGGGGAGACGGTCTAGTAGCAATGGCAGCGGACATGGCACCGCGCGGGAGGGTTCAGGAGGTCTCTCAGCGGAGCAGAGCAGAGGGCGCGGGAGGGCGAAAGGGATGACGACAGGATGAGAGCGTGGCCCAGGGCGCACGAGCCAATGCAGAAACGGCGGGCGGGCGGCAAGAAGAGCAAATTAAGGGTGGTCAGGCACAGCCGAAGAGCAGCTCAGGCTGGGCGGCGCGGCGGGCGGCGAGCAGGCGATGGAAGGCGGATGGGGATCGGATGGGGGATGGCTGATGATGCGATAGTGATGACGGTCGGGAGGAGAAAAGAAAAAAAGTCGAGGGAAAAAAGAAAATCTGACGACACCGATGATGTCGATGCGGTGCTTGTTACGTAAGCAGCGCCCCAGCACAAACCCCGTCGAAAAATCCTCCGAGCCGCCACAACTTGGTCTATACAAATATGGAGGCTGGCTACTCGCTGTTAGATGCGATCCGGGTCGGGTTCTGAGGCACGGAAAACGCAAGCAGGTGTCGCAGAGTGGGAGCAGAGACAGAGGGAGAGAGAGAGAGAGAGCAAGCCAACACCAACAACAGACAACCAGAATCACACTCAATCAGACCACGCCGTTGCGTTGACGTGTTCGAGGGCTCCAGCAATACCAATACTGTATTGGCGATTCCCTGCGGACTGTTGGCGGATATCAGAATCTCCCTCGCAGACCGACAGACAGACAGACACGCCAAGCTCACTCTCCGCAGTCGATTATTTAAGCTGCTGAGAAATCGAAAATGCGCGCTTGGGGAAGTTTGGATTTTCTGATCTGAACGCCAGATGTCTGGAGTACTGGGTTCAAAAGAAGCAGAGTCGGGAGACAGCGCGTTGTAAGCTGTCCGGATATGATATCACGGGTCTGAACTCCTCCTTGGATGATTGATGATGCAGGCACAAGCACAATAACCAGCACCAGACTATACCAGGGTTAAAGTCGACAGTGGGAGATGCCAGTAATAAGAAACGGGGAACCTGAGCTATTGCAGAATCGAATCGGACTCAATTGCGTGGATCACGTCGATGTCAATTGCACCTTTCCTACGTATTCCGTCGATTGATTCGGGGATAACCAGCGAAGTTAAACAGAGTCCCCGTTGGTCAAAGGACCTTTTCAAAAAATATAATCAATAACAAACGAAGCAGTATTAAATAAAACGCGATTGACTGATTCTTATCTTCAAGTCGGGTTCAGCATGGGATGTCCGGAAGGGGAAGAGGAAGGAGATGACGTAGGCTTCGAGGGGGGATGCCGCCCGCTACTTAAACAAATTCCCCGGCTGGCGTGGGAGACTGGGGGAAAGCCAATTACAATTTCTCCTCTGGCAACTTTTCGCTGCAATTCTAGCTCTCTCTCTCTCTCTCTCTCTCCCTGTAGCTACCAACCAACAGCCAACAACTAAACTATTCCTGCCGTTGGAAACCGTTAGGATTTACTGGACACAGAAACAAGTTTTATCATGGTAACTGGTCATGCTCCTGGATCCAGACCCCTTCACCTTTCAAGGGCTGTATCCGAAACGAAACTGGCCGTGCAGCAAGCGACCTCAACTAGTTGGCCGGTGGATACTACTACTACTCGTATGTACGATACGAACAACAGACAACTCTCTCATACTATTATCAGGGCGATTAAGGCACGCACAGAAATTAGAAGTATTTAACCAACCGTCTCGCCCATGGACCCGAACCCGACCGCGAATACAAAACGCGCAAGTCGAGCACACCGCCCAACAATGCCCTTTCAACCCCCCAGGCCGGAGATGATCTCACAGTGACGAAATCCAAAGTCGAGGAAGGTCGCTTACGTAAACACCTCCTCGGAGCGGGGTTGGGTGCATCTTGGCGCCAAGAAGACTAGCGGCAAAAATGGAATGCTCTGATTGGTCCAGCAGGGCAGGTGTGGGGAAGGAATGACGTGTGTCGTGGAGGGGGAATCGGGAAGGTGGAAAGGAGGTGGAAAGGGGAAGGGGGAGGGGGGAAGGGCTATCTATATGCATAGACAAACAGACAAACAGACAGACAGACAGACAGCAGACATCGTTCATTGCAGCAATTTATCAGGCACTGTAGCACCTCCAGCCAGTGGTGGGGGGAGGGAGCAGGGCATCCCTGGTAAAGGACTCTTTTGTGCTACCTACTACTACCTCTGTCCTCCAATAGGGAGTAGATCCCTTTGCCTATTGTGCAATTGTGTACCGGATACTTAATTAATTTTGCCAGCTATGGATTGCGACGAGCATTGCATACAGGACAAAGAAGGGTAGGAGAATAAGAGAAAAGTAGACTTTGATATCTGATATCCGATAGTCGATTTCATCCGAACGTTGACATCCATGCATGCACCTCCTCGCGGCTCCCCTTCCATTTTTACAAAGGAACTTGAAACAAAAAGAGATATCATACCATAAACAACCCCTTCCTCCCCGAGTCCCTATCAATAGCACTATCAAGACACCGGCACGCCTCCCAATCTCCCCGTATCCTCCCCATACACCCTTCCTCCCCACTCCCATACCCCCCCCTCAAGACCCCCGATACGTCGAATAATTCCACGGCCCCAGCAACACCGGAACATGATAATGCCTCCACCCCTCCCACCTCTCACTCCCCTTAACCAAAAACTTCACCTCCACCTCGGGCCAGAAGCTCTCCACCCCCTGCTCCGCATACCACTCGCCCACATTCTTAACCCGCAAGCTCCAGATCGACCGCTGCTGCCCGCTGTGTTCCGCGTGGATGGACGCGAGCAGCTCGCGGATGCTGCTGCCCGTGGCGGTTGTTGTGCTGCCCGCAGAGGGTGAGGGCGAGGAGGGCGTCCAGTGCTTGATGCGCCCGTCGGCGTCTGTGGCGGCGTGCAGGGTTGCGGGGAGGTTGGAGGGTTGCGCGGCGCCGGTGGGGAGGAGGATGCTGTGGAGGGTTAGGGTGCAGGAGAGGCCTGGGGCTGGGGTGCCGTTTATTGTGTTGAGGATGTGGCAGGTTATTGGGTCGCGGTCGGCCATGGTTTTTTTTTTTTTTTTGTTTGTTTGGTTGTTTGGTTGTTTTTTGTGGTGGGTGGGTGGTGGTGTGGGGGGGGCGAAATTGGGGTGAGTTGTTTTGGAGGGGTTGAGGATGCTTTGGTGTGTTTTTGGAGGGGTTCTTGGTTTCTTGCTCGTATCTATTTTGCTTCCGTTTGGAGGTTTGGTAGGTTGACAAGATGGGGTCGAGGGTAGAGTTGAGGTTGGTGTTGTGATGTGCTGGAAGATATATATTTCCAACCCCAAACTGACGAACTGACAACAGGCGTCCGTAAAGTTCACCGGACCCTGAGGATTGCAGGTAATGTCACGCAAAGAGAGGAAAGAGAAAAAGGGGTAGATTTGACGAACAAACAGCAAGTGTCAGACAAGACGTAAACAGCAGCCTTAACATTCCCTTTATTTATTCGAGGTAGCTAAACTTAAACTCAACCCCTGCGTGGCTCCTTCGGCAACCCCCGATATCCAGACGGGAGGAATAATGCTGTGCGGGAATGAGCGCCAACGCCGTCCTTGCCTGCTTGCTCTTTTTTAACCAAGATCTCCCCGGCTTCCGGTATAAATATGTAGAGTATTGGATAGCTTTCGGGTTCTAGGCGCAACTTGGTCCTGGGTTATCCGTGTCTCGGCGTCAATAATCCTGCTAACAAAGCGTGTCTATAATACTACTAATAGTATTTAGATTTTTCTAAGAAAAAGGCTCCGGGCTGCAGCACCCAAAGTAGATTAAACTGTACCCGTATCTAGACATCCGTAGCCTGCCTCCCGCCAATGGAGGTTACCGGTTGTCTCCGTCTCCCAGAGCATTTTGATGGCGGGAGCTGGCGGCTGTGGTCGCTTAGGCGGAGCGGAAAAACACAGCCGCCGATCGATGTCCCCAGACCGACGACATCTCAAAGACAGCTCTCTTCCGCCTATGGATAACTGGTTTGATTTTCCAACAACATAATCACCATATAAACCGCCACGTTTTCTCCAGAATTCCACCTGATCAGAAGACTCTTGGGCAAGAGTCCCAGCGATCTGGTAAGCTTCAAATCTTGATGTCAGCCAAATACATAGCTGGCATGTCAAGCGGCGGCATCCATGCCCAGGAATCTTCTAGAAGATGCTATTGTTTCTCAATCTAATTACTCCCAAAATATCCAGTTAACAGTCGACATAACGAATCTTCTTCGCGGGATCGTTCCCAAATATTCCATCCCTCGAAGCCGGAACCATCACTTTGGCGGACAGAATCAACCATCCCCGCCCCGCCCCCACCAACAGGTGCAGCTACAAAGACGCTATCGCACGACCTTCTAGTGACGAGCCTAGATAGAGCATCTCCCTAGAACCAACCGTCTACTTTTCCCCCTCACGTTAGATCATAAACCGCAACTCCACAATGTCGTCCACCGCGATGATCACCGACGAGGACGTGATGGAGCCCACCCTGCAAAATCTCCTCGACCAAAAGTCCCTGCGCTGGGTCTTTGTCGGCGGCAAAGGTGGTGTCGGCAAGACCACCACCTCGTGCTCGCTAGCCATCCAACTGGCCAAAGTCCGCAGGTCCGTCCTCCTCATATCCACCGACCCCGCACACAACTTGAGCGATGCCTTTGGACAGAAGTTTGGAAAGGAAGCGCGGCTGATCGATGGATTTGATAATCTGAGCGCCATGGAGATTGATCCTAATGGGAGTATACAAGACCTGCTTGCGGCGGGTGGTGAGCAGGCCGATGATCCCATGGCTGGATTGGGTCTTGGTGGGATGATGCAGGATTTGGCGTTCAGTGTGAGTTCCTTCATGAGCTGGTTTCAAGGAATACCATGCTGAGACTAACGTATGTAGATTCCCGGTGTCGATGAAGCCATGTCATTCGCCGAAGTCCTGAAGCAGGTTAAATCTCTCTCATACGAGGTCATCATATTCGACACCGCCCCAACAGGCCATACCCTCCGTTTCCTCCAATTTCCCACCGTCCTGGAAAAGGCCCTCGCTAAACTCTCCCAACTATCCTCCCAATTCGGCCCTATGTTGAACTCCGTCCTGGGCGCCCGAGGCGGCCTCCCCGGCGGCCAGAATCTGGATGAAATCCTCTCGAAAATGGAATCTCTCCGCGAGACAATCGGCGAGGTGAACGCGCAGTTCAAAGACGCTGATCTAACGACGTTCGTCTGCGTGTGCATTGCCGAGTTCTTGTCTCTGTATGAGACGGAGCGGATGATCCAGGAGCTCACCAGTTATCAAATCGATACCCATTGCATTGTTGTCAACCAGCTTCTGTTCCCCGGTAAGGACAGCTCGTGCGACCAGTGCAAGGCGAGACGGAAGATGCAGAGGAAGTATTTGAATGAGATTGGGGATCTGTATGAGGACTTTAACGTGGTGCGCATGCCGTTGCTCGTGGAGGAAGTGCGAGGAAAGGAGAAGCTAGAGAAGTAAGTTCCCATTTTCAAATTCCATATGTGATTCGGTATACTAATGTGATTCTCTCTCTCATCTACAGGTTTAGCGATATGCTTATACACCCCTACGTTCCTCCTCAGGAGGAATGAAATTTAATGAATGATAAATAACGATATATCTTGCTACCCATAAACAACTCCGATGTATAAATTAGAAAGAATTTTTTTCTTAACCAAAGCTAATTTTTTGTTTTCGTCAATTTCGACCCCATCCATATATCCATCCATCCAATATCGCCATGCTTCACTCATTATTACAAATAACCTACCTTCCCCCTATTCCCCGCACAGTTTATCCCCCCCAGCCCGTAGAACCCGGGCCCGCCTATTCTTGCCCTTACTTACTTTTGGCTGCCTATCAAGACTTTTCATCCCTTACCCTCCCCCCCCCAAAATTCCCGTGCATACCTACTACATACCGACCATGCGTACCAGCTGACTTACGTCTCACTGCTACGAGGAAACCGGTGTGTTTCCCAGGGCTGACGTTACTCTCTATATTTCGTTCCCCTCCCCCACCCCTCCCTACCGCTTGCCGGCCTTTTCTCATAATAGGCAGGTTTCTAGCTAGCCCGAAAGCCTCATACTGTACCATACCATGCCTTCCCATCCCATCCTGGTCGCCTCATTCATCCTGCCTAGCTCTACCCCCCCTCTCACTCTAAAACTTGCCAAAATACTAACAACCAACGACAAAAAAAGAAAAGAAACAAAGTCTTCGACATCATCCATTCGCACCAGATAAACCTACAAACCAGCAACATATGTATCTAACAGTACCAAAAAGGGCGGCCTGAAATAGATCCCATCAAAAAAAAAAAAAAAAAAACAGGAAGGAACGAAAAACAATACAAAAAAGGGCGGCCTAAAAAAGACCCCAAAAAAAAAAAAAAAAAAAAAACGAATGAGCGAATCAAGATTGACGGATGCGATGCTACCGACCTTTCTCCTGATCCTGATTCCGATCCTGCTATTGCACGCCTCACTTCCCTTCCCTTCAATTCAGCTTGTTTCTATTATTTAAGGCCCGGGCGGCGCGAGAACACGCGGACGTGAACGTGAACGGGTGGGCTGGGCTGGGCTGAGCTGGGTAAGGAGAGATGTGCCGTGTGGCTTTTTGCGGGTTTCAATTCTGAGTGTTTCGGGAAGGGGGGGGGGGGGGGGTTTCTCTTTCTCTTTCTTTTCTTTTTTCTCCCTTTTCTGATATTTTGACGATCTACGGGTTTGATTGATTAAATGGATATATCGTCGGCTAATTGATGGAGCGGACTCAAACGAGGCGGCCGGGTCAGTAGGTAAATCCATCCTTTTTCTTCTATCTGTCTTGAAATGCAAGGCTGATGTCCCATTGTTTTACTTTCTTGGGCCTTTTATTTCCTTCTTTTCCTCTTTCCCCGGTATTTCACTTTCAAGTTTTGTCTACATTGCCCACCCATAATTCTCAAGAACGGTGGGCGCGCACTGAGGAAGATTTGGCAAGATTTGTCCTCCCATTATCCACCTATTGCCATTGTGGATGCCTGAGATGAAGTTATGGATGGACCTGCGCCATTTGAGAATGGGGGATATGTCGATCTCTCCTCACTATTACCCCCCTTAAAAGCAAAACAGGGCTGGTAGCTCGCTTAGAGTGCTGGACTGGGGATAGTTAATGCCAATGCAGGTTAGAGCTTGGAGGAATATGCATTTCGCTGTAGGTAGGTAAGCTGGGGTAAGATAATTTCTTTTCTTTCTTTTTTGTATTGCGTTTGTTCGAATCTTTCGCTATTTAGCAGAGGGTTTGTAGAATGTTTCCATAGGGGAAATGGGAATCGAGAGCTGGGGAGCCATGTGCGTTGCATGCATGTGTGCACGCATAGTTATGTTGCCCCTAGACTGCTTGAAGGGGTAAAAGAATTACCTTGGAACATTTAGAGGATAGCCTGCCCTTGATTTCGCAATGGGAGAATTGGGTGTGGCTTTCTGTTTTCTGCTCATGACATGCCACCACCCCTCCTCGGAAAACCAGGTCATAACGAGCTCGTTGGCAACCACAAAATAACCTACCTAGTAGGGAGGAACTCGTGAAAAAAAAAAAGAAAGTAAGGGATGGATGGATGGATGCATCAAGTGACCGCGGTTATTAGTAGGGTTGTTCAGAAAAAGCAATGCCTGAATTTTCGGTTTTCGTGGGGAAAAAAAAGGGGGGGGGGGCGTTCATGCGAGGATATCCACTTGAGACATGACCTATGCCAACTTTTTCTATTCTTCTTGGAAAATAGGAAAGGTGCTTGATCTTCTTGTCTGTAGGAATTTCGTCTGTCTTCTGTCAGAAGGAATGAATACATATTGGATGTACGTAATAAAGGATGTGGTACTCTCAAATATGCATGTGGATAGGGCTTTGTGAAAAGGGGCGGCAGTTCGAGAGTGGTCCTTAGCTTAACGTGGTGAGCGGTCCTAGGGATATCTTCTGGTATGCATTGGTCCTGAAATAATGGCTGCCTCCGTGTACCTCCTAATGAGTGCTAAATATTTCTGGTTTGTATACGGTAACTATCCAAGTTGCCTAGATTTTTGCTAGAATTGATAACTATCCCCCCTATCATAACTCCCTCCAGGACATAGCATTTTCAGACCAAATTATACATAGTACCTTCACATTTTATGCCACAGCAAATAATTCTTTCCAAAAAAAGTCACCAACTCACCCAATCGTAAATAGTTCCAGAGTTGCGGCCAAAAATGGGATTCTTGCCTTGCGCTTGTCTGATGTGTGCGACCTGACTACTCCGTAGACTCAAAGGCTTGAAAGAAGCTCCAAGCGCCGGCATGTATAAATCCAGACCATGACTAGATATGCTGATCTCTAACAATACATCGCTCTGACCGAGTCTATTGTCAACTGATCGGCGCAAGAAATCTGGATCGAGACTGGTTGTTGATAGTAGTTAGTGAGAGCTTGCTGGAGAATAAGGGACGTGGAAACAGATTATCAAAGCTAACCTCTAGTGGTTAGTTAACTATACGGCACATGGTTGGTTAATTGCTTTTTTTATTTTTACTTTGGCTTCATTCCGCCTCACTATTAGGCTCGACAAGCAGGTACCGAAGATTAGAGGCTGGGGCGGGAGGTAGGGGGCAGGGGTTGGTCACAGCTTCTCTCAGCCTGGTTTCACCCCGAAGTTGTTTCTGATCTCATCTTGGCTCGGGGCGTTCGCCGCTTTATTCGAAATCCCCTTGTGCCCCCTAATAAAGGGGTTTAGGGGTTTATATCCTTGAATCGGAATTCTTCATTGGGGACTATTTATTGTCCCTTTGGCCCATGCTTACTAGTAACTATTGCTTGTTGCATTAGCTACCTAGATAAGATCCTCAGGGGTAAGCATAATTTGTTCTCGATGAGGAGGGGATTATCCCTGTTTAAACGCCCGCCTTGGCCTAGGTTGCTTAAAAGACCGAAGAGCCTCACAAATGAAAAATTTGGACGATCGGAGGGCGCCATGATAATAGTTGCATCCGGCATGTATTCCATAGAAAGCTGCGTTGGATGCCATGGTAGAGTGAGATTGGCGCGTGGAATTGATTGCCTCGATTTGCTTCGCGATACGATTAAACTACAGAGCGGGAGAATACCGTAGCTGCGTAGCAATCATATACACCAGCCGATCGCCTCCCCTGGAGCTATGAATGGAAGCCTTTTATATTGGGAAGAATTGTGCAGATGCAGTTGCATAATATATGGCGAAGCTTGTGGCTGTGCCTTTGATAGAAACGGTTCCCGCTTGTGCGGGTTCCACAACCTGGGTGAGAATTGAATATTTTATATCCTGTAGGTTGTCAGAGGGTGGATATCAATCAACATCGGGTCCAGCCCGTTTTAAATTGCATGTTGCATGAGAACTGCCCCGCAGCCCTGGGTTGAATCTTCAGGGTTATATCAGACTTCTACTAAGGACCAGAAAGCACGGCTGTAGCCTATATCAGGGCTATTGGCGATCTGTGAACTTCTGAAGAGGCTCCACATCTTGGACTTATCAATCATCCGGAATAAGCTTTTTTTGGCGGGACAAGGCTGCCAGAAATCCGAATAATAAACAGACTATAGCCAGACACGTGTTGATAAATGCTATGCCACACCGGTAGGGCAATGGTCTGGTATATTAGTATGGGATCCGCCGCCCAGATGGAGATATGTGTTTCTCTTATAACAGTTCTGGAAGGCCCCCCTTTGGATTTAGTCCGACAGGGGAAGTGTCCCCATTTATCGCATGAACCTATGATTGATCTTCTTTAGCTCAGCCCTATTTTGAGCTCGTGCCTGTGCCTCCCGCACCTGGGCGTTCTCCCGGCGGTTTTCAAAGCGGTGGCTGGAGAGACGCTACCAGAAATGGGCTCGTGCATGATATCATATTAGGTTGTTTCCGGTCTTCATTGGACAGCCCGCCTATTGCGAGAGGAAGATCAGACACCACTTGGGAGGATCCATCGGGATCTGAGGCGTGGTCGATATCAATTAGGGCAGAGCCGTCCACGTGACCAGCCCACCTAGCGCCGTCCCCCGCCCTTCATCGAAGCAGGATTTCTCCAAACCTGATCTTGAAACACCAGCAACAAGAAATGCATCTTGTTACCTTGTTATTGAATTCACCAACAATGCGCCCCCTCATTCTTTGAGGGGGGAATGTCCTAGACAGCACTCAGTGTCCATACGCCGCCCATGTCACATGGACCTTGCACAGGGGGGCTTCATACTTGGTGCTGTGGCAAAAATCCACTGGATCAAGCCCGTCCACCGGGAAGCGGTCTTGCTGCCCTGCTTGCTGGAAGCGCTGACTGGGGAGCCAGATCGAGACCAGGCAGAAGGTGGTTTATGTACGACATCGCGCAAATCAACGCAAGGAGAGCCCAATTTTGAAGTGGCGCCCACGAAGGAGCAAGCTTAAAACTAGCCAGGCCTTCACCGCAACATCGAGTCTTCACAGTCGACGAGACATTGGTACCGGTGCGGAAAGGCCCACAACATGCTCGTGCTCGTGCTGAATCCAGATTCCCCCGCCATCCTCCGCCCGGAGTCAGGCAAGAAGACGGAGCCCGTAATTCACGTTTTCGCGTCCTTGGTTCGTCAGCGCGAAGCTTCGCGTATCGCCTGGGAAAGGAGAGACCCAGACAGCTCCAATGGATCCGAAGGGAGTTTCGGAACAGCTTTTATGGTCTTACGGGACATCTGCATCAGTCGGATTTAGGACAAAATAGTGATCGAGACCACTGCAACATTGCCAAATCGCTGGAGAACACGATGCTCTTGCAGCAGCGTTAGAAATCCCGTGCATATATGGGATTGCACAATCGTTTCCGTGTTGGCCGCGCAGGCATCAGATGGATGGTTGACGATGGATAGGCAAAGAAACATGCCTTCAAAGTGAGGCTGGGCGAGGCGAAACCCTTGCTCGTCGTCTTGTTGGCGCATACTCCGTACTTTTTACCTGAACAAGCCGCCCTGTCTGCGCCAGGCCTGTTCGGGGCTAGTGCGATCCATATGCTGGCCCTGCCACAACATTTTTGATTCGGTGATATCATTGTTCCAACTTCGTGGATGGCTGATGGCCTTAATCCGGAGGTTTCCATTTTTAGGCTCTTAGAAGCGCGCGCAGGAATAAATAATCCCGTCCATGCCTTCTATGTGATGGACATATTCATTAATCCAGCGCCTGTATAACTATTCACTTCTCCCACTAACAATACAAACCTCAAGCTCTCGTCTACCACGTCTCGACTAAGTACACAATCGATATCAAGACCCAGTGTCCACCAATACACTTCCCTACTACCATCCACCACCCCTTTCACAATGTCACAGCCTCAGCAATATTGGCTGCCAGGGTACCAGCTCTCGCGGCACATCGTCTTGACCCAAATTCAATATTTCCTCGGCCCTTCTGCGTCAGCTAGGCCATTTAGCTATCAGGTTCGTGGGCCTCATTGAGTGCCATATTTATGCCGTTTCTAACTAAGTTTACAGGGCCGTGAGGGTTATCTTATAACAGGAGCGCCCTTGACTAGGGTATGCCTTTCATCCGCACATACGAATGCCATTTGTGTTGCAACTGTCTTTTTCTGACACATCTTTACAGAAACAAATCGAGGATCTAGCCACTTTATCTCTAGAATATGAGAAGGGACAGGCAATGCGGATGGCTCATAACAACTTCAGCCCCGATCCAAACAGGAATTCGTCAGAGCAGTTTGTAAACGAGTTGATCAGCGTTGGGCAGCGCGAAAACGAGCGGGAACGAGACAGTGACCGAAACACCGATAGACTGATGAATCGCGAAAGAGAAAGGAATAGGGACCGAAAATACGTTCCCTCAGACCGCCGATCTCGACACAAGCAGTCGTGGTGAATTTTGTCTCCCCACTACCGGTTATCCGATCATACATGTTGCGCGATTCGGTGAGCCCAGCCGGGGTTTAAGACCTTCGTCCAGAGCTGGTACACCACATTCTGGCCCATGAAGGCAAACTTCTCCGCTCAGCCTTAATTCAGGTTTGCACGTCAGTGGAGACTGGGCTCAGGAATTCCAGTCGAGAGGAGGAAGGTTTCTTTCAGGCGTTGGGTTTGGGGAGGTTCATGGCTACTTCACGTTGGAGTAACGGCGGAGCATCTTAAAGAGACTCTGGATAGCAAAATACACTGATCGCCTGTTTTGCATCTTCTACCCAAATCGATTTTTTCGTGCTGAAAAAATTATTTCACTGAGCCTTCCGAATCCTCTACCCAAAAATCGCTTCAACGAAAGAAGTGGTAATCCACCCGCTACTAAGAGGATGTACCCTCGAACCCGAGAATTTCGTATTGCCCAAGAAAAATGGGGATATAGTGGACCACAGCACACTTTACAGAACCCATACTAAGCGACATATCCCCCAACCTATTGCTCGATCCAGGCTCTCCCAACCTCTCCCTGATGCCAAACAAAAAGATCGACCTGGGACGGCGAGATCCTTCCTATTAGCACTTAAGCTGGATTTCTGTAGAAAGACTACCGGTTAATTTCCTTGCGCGTCTTGCAACAACGAAGCTCTCTTTGGACAATTTTATGGGAAAAGGCTTCCGCCATAAACTCGGATTGATCCCGACAAATTGCCAACCATTTCCACACTGGCAACGTGTGGCAAATCTTCCGAAACTCGTATTTTCTTAGACGCATTCTCTCGGTTTATCACGACTGGTTTCCCTATGTCGTGTTTGCCTGGAAATTCCCTGAATAACTCCCAGGAACAAGCCATGCGGCCGGTTCTGCCAACGGCAACCACCTATTATATCTAACGATATTCGCACTAGATGATAGTGAGACATTAATCCAATCCTAATTTCCAGGTCCCATTTCATACAATCGTCCCTAAAACCGACCCGGCTAACTTCAAAATCCCTGGTCATATTTTTGAAGTTTCGAGCCTTGCGCTAAAACCCGAGATCTATACAGAGCTGAGTTCCGCCCTGATTAGGTTCACCGAAATTTAGCGAGAAGCGGGCTGTGCCGCTCTAAGCGAATTTTGAGCCTCAACCCCCCCCTACCGCGGCGGCTAGCATTGTTTGCCTCTTTGGGCGAATTGTCATTTTCGCCTGTTGGGCGCATCGAGGGGGGAGTCCCGAGGGAGCTAAAGCCCAGCAGTACTAACGTTATTTATATCCAACAACCCCTCGACTGTACCTCCGCGGGATTTACAATGCCCTACGAGGAATTTGCCCAATGCCTTCATATGTACGAAGGCATTTATCGCGTGTTTCCTATGGGCTGCAATATCCCGAGGCTTCCAATGGGACTCGTTATCGAGCCAAATATGCGAAAAGGTTTAGTCCCCGACACATGAAATTGTGTTTTTGTGTCTTCCGGAGGCTCAGTATTTTAGGGGGGATAACGGCAGGGCGCAGGGCTATTTCCGTGGTATTTCCCAGGAATAGCCAGTGCGCCTCTATCTATGATGCACAGCCTTCTCTGAACCCATTTGAGCTTATGGCTAATGACATGCTACTGACTGGTTATATACCATCGCAATCTACTTGTTGACATTAACACTACGAAAGATTCTAGGCACACCATTCTCTTTTCTCCCTTCTACCTACTAAACATTCGAGGAAACATTACTAGCGCGAGGAAACCAGTCAGGGACTCAAAGTTCTCGGGGGCTTGATTGCAATTTTTACTCTCAGGGGTGCTCCCCTCGAACACTTCGGGCGGTCCCGGCCTGATCCTGTTCTTGGGAAAGGGCTGAACATGCTTCATGCGGTGGTTCTAGAGGATGACCCCCATGAAGATGGTGAGGATGCGCTACTCAATAGCACATCGGGTAAGGAGGGATAAAATAACAATCAACGGGACTGGAATATGGGTACGGAGTTCTATCGGGGGTGGTAGTAGTCTTGCTTCTGGTCGTGGGCTCGGGGGCTTAAGTTAGCCTAGGTAGCTGCTCGTGAGCTCCTAATGCATAATGGAAAGCACTGTGCTCCGCAAGGCGGCTTCTGGATAACAGATGCGCTGTGTACGAGATATTTCTAAATTATATAATGCCAAAGTTTCCATAGATTGAAGAAATAGGGACAACTGTAATAGTTGATTTGGCATTATAGAATAGCTGTCACTATATTGAAGTCTCTTTTTGGCCTTTTTTGTGACGTTCTGCTCTGTTAGATCGCCCCAGTCATTTCTGAATCAATATCTCCCCATGCAGCATTGCTGAACTTGAATCTTCCTTTGCTGCCCACTTTCCCCAATCGTTGATCATTTCCTCTAAGTCATCCTCCGTAGTCAGACCCGCCTTGAGTCCTTTTTCACCCATAGAATTTCTGACTTGATCTATGATGCCCTGAGCTAGAAACAAGCACTCTTGTTAGTACCATGACAAACATATACGCAAACCAGCCCGAGAATAAAAACAAGAACCTACCCCAGGTATTTTTCTCGCTCTGCGTATGAAATGACCAGGTGCTAAAGCTGACCGTGACCTCATCCCTACGCGCACCAGCCTTAAGGGCCCAAGAAAGCAGCTGACGGCCCGCAGTTGACGTCCCCCCACGGCCATTCATCATGTCTGCTGTGAGACTGTGAAACTTGGCAAGACCCGGTAGCTGAGGCCAGACTGACTCTGTTTCAAAGTCGCCCTCTCGTGCCGCCACGACGCCTCCCCGTTTCGTTACTCTTAACATCTCGCGCAACGCAGCCTCTGGCGCGCTGATGTGAGTCAACAACTGGTGGCAGAAGACGATGTCGAAGGTCCCGTCCGCAAAGGGGAGGCTATGGGAGTCACCCTGTTGGAAATGGATATTCGTCAAGCCGGCCATTTCTGCAACTGCTCTTGCGCGCGGCAGGATGCTTGGGTTGAGGTCAACACCTGTGACGTGGCCGTTGGGGATGGCTTTTGCAAATGACGCGGAGATGGTTCCGGATCCCGAACCAACGTCCAGGAGACTCAGATTTGGATTGTTTTGTTCCATTGAGTTCAACTTGGGTAGGAGAAAGGAGGCGCTGTTCTCAGCGGTTCGCATTTCATGGTGTATCGCTTGAGCTGGGGGGTAAGCTGGCCCCGGGCTAGAGCTGTGTTGTGCCATTGCAGCTAATACGATAATGGTTTGATTGAATATTGCGTTGGAAGACCCGGAGCAGATATTAGCGGGAGCTGTTGGGTAATAGAGTAGTACCCCTCACCGCAGTGGAAGGATACTAGTACCCCTGATAGTACTTTGGTGGATTTCGGTTAGGTTGCCTTTTTGGCAACGAAAAGATTAACTCCTGAGACATAAACTCCAAAGTATCTAAAATAGTGGTGCTTTAGGAATTGTGGTATGTTCGATCTGGGTGTTCTGAGAAGAGACTTGGAAGAAGTGAAGCTGGCTCCGATGCAGGATGCACGCCAAAGTTGACTTCGTCCGCTAATTTAGCGGCTTTCGGTAACTATCCCTGTCATTATTTGGTAATTTGATAGCGGCTGACAGTTGGAAAACCCTTACTCATATGAGATGGAGAGCTTGATGGAGGCATGGGGCTCATGCTGATATAAATATACAAGCTGCAGAACTTCGGCGAAAGTTGCTGACCAAAAATGTATACCCATCGCGCTTCTACGTCCCGTCAAACTTTAAGCCTATCGGATTATCGGAGTCATCAGTACCACAGCCGTCAACGATGCATTTAAAGGACCTGGGGTACTTTATCATCTGAAACTCAAACTCGTGTTCATTGGGTCTGTCTTTATTGTAAGATTTGGCAAAACGCCAATGAGTGCCTTTGCCAGTGGTCTCAGGCTCGTTGCGTTAACTTGATTAGCCGTCGTTTACCCCTTTCTGCCCGCCTTCTGTCAGCACTTAAACTCCTCTATGAGCTCGCAGATTTCTGGCCCAACTCCTAGAACCTTGGCTCCCGGGGTAATCGCCAAGTGGTTTTCAGCAAATGACGCCATGAGGTTGGTTAAATCTATGAGTCAACCTGTTGAAGCGCTTGCATCTCGATCGTAAGCAGCAATTGTGCTCCCGGATTCACCCAGCTGGTTCTGACCTAAGTGAGGCAAACCTAACCCAAAATGTTCGAGGCTGTCGTTGATGTTATCTGGTGATGGCCCCAGTGCATTGATGAATGGCTGGAAAACATGTATATAAGGACATGGTAGCCCATATTCTAGCAATCTTGACATCCTAGTAACAAAGTCTTAGATATCTTCATAGCCACGTAAGATGGCAAATACTGTCTTCTCTGCCTTTTGAATACTTGCCGGGTGAAAATGGGAGAATGTGAGCGAGCTCGGTGGCTGCTTGTGACGTACCATCCGGAGTATCTTCCGGTGCATGTTCCTTGCCAAATACTCCACTAACTATGCACCTATACAGCCATCTCGCCATAGGCATTCGGAAGTGGCTTGAGTTGTGGTGGACACCACCTATTCGACCCTAGCCTCTATTTCCTGGGCCGGTCACAGAGTTACTGATGGTTTAGGCCCGGGAGATCAAAAAGCAACAGCTAACCAGGTGTGAGTCAAGAAGATCAGGCAAGGGCAAGTTTTACATTCAAGTAAAATGACGGATGACAAGTGTTCTGAGAACTTTTTAAAGACAGAGTTCTCATCACAGCAGTTGGAAACAAAAGTAGTTATATACTACTTTCCATCTCATGGCAGATAATTGAGGAAACTCTGGAGAATTCACATGGTCTACTCACCTAGAGATGATGGCATGTAACTAGAAGTCTGATCCCTGCTTGTTCCTAGTTTTCATGGATCCAATGGCGGGGGAGGGACGCACTTATAGAGTAGAGAGAAGAAGAATCCCACCAATGGCTGCGTCTCCATATTTGCTCAGGTCAAGGATGATGGACGAAGGACTCGTGGATTTGGTAGTTGCAAGAATAGAATAGAAGAAAGGAGGGATGTAGGTTGTGAGCTTGAATTAGGGTTAATTAAAGAAATGCGCTAGTCCCCATATAGTATAGAATCGTTCGGCCCGACTAAGTTTGTACCTTAAATCGGCTCTCTGGATAACGGCCCGATATTAAAGTTATATTAGAGTAAAGAGAGGGCTTTTAATAGCGTACAGTACTACGTGACTAGTCCGACGGTATTATAGCAATGCTCGGTAGTAATAATAACACGAACTAGCCTTCTATCTCGGCAGATTTTTTATTGCTTGACGAATTCATTGCCTACAACCAACTTTCGAATCGGAGTACTCAAACCTCGTAGACAGGGAATGATATTATGTAAGTATTCCAGGGACATCAACCCCACCCACCGACCCTGGCTACTATAGAGTGGCTAGGGATTCAGGAATCAGAAGCGGCTGGTGCTGCAGCTAATTGTAGGAAGGTGCAGATCTTTAGGGTACGAAACACGCGGGACCGCCGCCCCACCCCGCCAACCCCGCCCAACGAGAGGACACCCCCGATAGTGAAGGGACGGTATAAGCTCGTCTATCGCGGCTTTCAGCGACATCACGGAGGGCGAGTTTCTCTCTGGGAACAATTTCTATGTTTACGGGCATGCGGAAGCAGCTAGATAGTACATACATTATGCGGCAACGTGGGAGGTGTTGTAGCCTACTGACCATCTGATCAATATAGCCTCTGTAGCAGCTTCTTACTTCCGTCAATCCTCATCTCACAGGATTTGGTGACTGGTAGCCGGCTTAGGTAGGAAAGCCGAAATTCCTTTCTAAAACAAGAGAGAGAGGAATGTAAGATTGGGTAATTTGCGGAGCGAAGCAATATTTATGTTGGCTTAATCCCTGCTAATTGTGGATCCCCTGTCCCGATTGGGAGTCTTGGCGAAATAGCATGGTCTGATTGGTGTGAACTTGAGTTGCAATCACGTGATCTAAGCGAAGCGCAATCCGCCTTTCCTTTTGCGGCCTAGCGCCACCTCCCGCGGACCTCGTGGTCTGCAATGCCTTTGAACACTGAGAGGCTCGTGGGCAAGCAGTATTTTACAATCAAGGATGTGTTGAGCAGTGAGATAAAGATACTCATACCAGAGCCAATTTAATATTCCATCTTGTGCTTCCTACTTGGTATTTAGCCAAGATGATCCCAGCATAACTAAACTAACCTAACTGATGCACGGTGCTGGGGTAACATGAGATATGATGATGAGCATGGCGGATATGTCCCATACTTACAGATACCATTTGTTCCACCTCGATGTATACCAGCCGTATCTTCTCCTTGAAGGTGAGATTTGATGACGATCGAGGGGATGGAAATTGAAGATTAGGAGTGGGAGGGCGGTGGGGGGCGCAGGAGGTTCAGAGGCAGCTGTTCTCTATGTGAATGCGCAACCGAATTAAGGAGACTCACCACCCAAAGAACTCGATTTACATTCTATGTAAACATTTATTTTCATCGAGAACACCGCAACCCAAAGAGATATTTATATAATATATTAACCATCAAAAATGTATATAGAACAGACGTATGGTTAACAGATGATTTAACAATAACGCTGGCGTCGTTGGCTTCACCTATGCTCGCAAGGGTCGCATGAGCCCTCCTGAATAGATTCGCTGCTGCGTATACCAATTCTCATATAGGTCAATAGAAAGTGAACCACATGTGTGTAGTTTCATGTTCTATGCCCACGTAGTTGATGTGAATGTCGTTAGGGGTTCAGGAGGGTTGCATAGAGAAGTCTGGTTGCAAACTTGTCTGTAAGGCCATATTATCTTTCTGCAAGCTCAACATGATTATACTCTTAGAGGATAATTCAAATTCATTGAGATAAATATGAGGTTTACTCTAAAGGAACTAAGGCTTGCCTGTAAGCTGAGTAGGGGGCGGGGAGAATATGCACCTAGCAAGGGGATTTGTTGGTAAATTTACGCTCGCATCCATGGATAAAAGCCACACCGTAACTATAAATGAACACATGAGCAAATACGGTCATCTATGATAAAAAAGAAAAAGAAATTTTAGGGGGCCATCCATGAGAAAAATCATAGAGAGAAAAAAAAGGGAAAGATAATTTCCGAATACGATACTAAGAATAAAATAAGGGGAAAACGAATTAACGCCAGCCAGATTCCCAACAGCCATTCCTCATGGGTAGATGAAAACAAGTCGCGCAATAGGAAATAGACAGGAAGATTTTTGAACAAAGAAAGGATAGGAGGGAAGAGACGTTGTAAGTAGTCACTGTCGTATATATCGTCATTACAAACTGTCACTCGGTCTACTTCTTGATCCCGGTTCTCTTTGCTTTTCATTTCGTTTCAAATTTATTTGGCAACAGCCGCGCTGTTATGGCAAACGTGTTAGTAAATCGTGGATAAATTATATGATAGAATGGGAAATGCCTACCTCAAAACTTGCGTCCTGAAGAATCCACCCTTGGTCTTCTCGATAACCTGTTGGTAAACGGATTGTGGTGGGTGGTTCATGAGGACAGTTCCCTCTTTATAGTCGATCTTAGCATCAACGCGAGTGTCCCGGATCAGGTTGACGATCCATTTCTCGCCCTCATCTTGGTTCAAGCCAAGTCGGGTGGACAGATCCCTATAAATTGCTCGTTAGCATACATCCTTATTTTTACAGATAATTTGAGGAGAAATCCATACTTGATATCAATACGTTGGTGGATCTTGCAGTAGCTCTCTGAGATCAAATGTCTCGCCGACTCCACAAACGCATCTGCAGCGGCGACGAGGAAGAAGTCATTCCGCAGAACCTCCTCGGCCTCTCCAAGTTTCTTCTGTGCCTCCTCGAAGTCAAAATCGATATACAGCGCCTTGACGAAATCGGTGATGGGGTCCTGGTATTCGTATCCCTCTTGTCTTACAACGCGGATGAGGTCTTTCAGCTGCTTTTGATACAGCGAAGTGTTCTTGTGCGCACGGCTGCGGTTGGTGATGACGGCAGCAGCGAGGTAGCGGAGGATCCAGGGGCAAGCGGTTTGGATGGTGTTGATGTAAGCGGGAGAGAAGAAGAGATCGGTGAGGGTATCACGGGCGGGGTCGTGGTTGAAGAAGGGGAAGAGAGACCAGTGGATCAGCCAAGTGCGGTGGTTCAGTTGGCCTAGAGGGTTGTTGAATAGGCGGGTATCGATAGATTCCTTGACCTTTTGAACCTCCTCCATGGCGGCCTCCCAGTTTGTGGTGAGGATCTCGGAAGCAAGTTTACCCCACGTAGCGGAGGCAACTTTGTCATTATCGGTCGACAGCACACGGAACTGGTAAAGCAGCTCAGCGGCATTTCCGTAACTACCGCAGCTGTATTGGAATCGTCCGTAGTCATAAAGGATATTGACCATATCGATCGTCACACCATGCTGCTCCTCCAGAAACTTCAAGTTGGCGGCCTTATCACTTCGTAGGTTGCCAACCACAGCCTCGTCCTGCAAAAGCTCGGTAATCTTGCTGCTGTCTTCAACATATTGCTGCAATTTCTGCACAACTTCCTCCCGCTTCTTGACAAATTCCTCGGGGATGGTGTCCGAGTTGTTGATTTCCTGCCACAGGTTTGCGACATAGTCTGTCATGTTGGTCTGCTTCAGGAGCTCATATTTGGATTTGGTGAGCTCGTCAAACTGCTCCTCGTCTCCTTCTTCCTGGCCGGACGCAAACTCGAGCAAGGGGAAAACGAGATGGCGGTCGAGGTAGGGCACGAGTTTTGGGAGGAGGTCGTACTCTTTGGCGATCTCTTCGGGCGTCTTAGCGGAGCGCGATGCTGCACCCCCGAGCAGGGCGTCAGCGGAGGGAGGTACATTGCCTGCCATGGTGAAAGAGACAGTGTACAGGGGGGGATCGGGGTAGACTGTAGTCAGCGATGACGGGGAGGGGCGGTGGTGGTGCGGAGAGGCTCGAAATCTGTGCGAAGTCGTCGTCCAGCGAAAGATGTCGAAAATGTAGTGGGAGGCTCAAAAAGTTCGCGCTAGTCCGGATCTGCACTAGCGCCAGCCCCGGCAAAAAGATTGGATAAGCAAAAAACTTCAAACCACCATCCGACCTCAAAGTAAAAAGAAGCACAAAACTGCTTATCGGCAGCATCGCTCAGGGACACGGAAACGGGACAATCGGCCACGGTCTGAAGGTCAGGAAGCCAAGCAAGTCTCTTGCGCAGCCAGTTGTCGTCAACAGCCTCGCATACCCCAATTCCTACGTATCCCGGCCGTCAATTGGCACCCTCGCACGCACCATGGCTGCTCTCCTCCCATCCTCTCCCGCCCTCCGCCAGCAATCCTCGATGCTCTCGTTATGTCTTAGATCAAACTCGAGTGCTCTCTCGAGAACACTCTCCACGTCCTCATTGTCACAGTCTTTCACGCGGACGCGAACCTGCAGATCTCGTAAATACACACCCTATCCAGCCAGCATTGGGACCAACGCAATGGATATGATAGCTGCCAATTGCAATATTATATCACAGACCAACCCACTAACATGAACCCAAACAGACTCGCTAGCTCTCCCCACCCTCTCCTCCATCCCCTCTCAAACCCGACAAGTCACAACCCGCATCCCCCGGCCGTTCTCGAAGTCCAAATCCAGCAATAGTAAATCCAGCATCACCACACAACCAGCCCCCGTCCACCCTCCCTTGCCTCTCACGAACCTCCCCTACTTCATCCGCCGCACCCCTTCGAACCAACTACCCGTATATCTCGTGACCAAAGCCGGCGGAACGAAACAGGAGACGAAGATCCAGAAGACTGAGGGCGATATGGATGCGCTGTGTTCGGATCTGGCATTGACGTTGGGAATTGAGAAGGGATCGAAGGATATTTCGATCAATCGGCTAAATGGGCATATTATTGTGAAGGTGTGTACAGATCTGTCTATCTATAAATAGGAGCAATCCCCATCGCCGTTTTTGTCTAGGAATGTGGAGGGACCAGCTTCCGATAAAAAGCATCCAAGCACTCCCTCACCCTTCCCACTTTACAAAAAAAAAAAAAAAAACCCAGCTAACCAACAACCGTCGATACTAGGGCTGGCGAAAACCGGAAATCCTACAGTTCCTGTTAGACCGGAAATTCTAAGGGTCACGCCATCCCCACATCCATCAAAACGAACCCAACCGCCATTTGATCCAACTATCCAATATGCATTCTTTCAGTCCATACGTAGATTGATGGAATAAAATCCTACCTATCTATCGCACACGAAAACAAACCCAAGCCAGTCTCCGTCTCATACATACGTACATACGTCCACGCACGGAGATAAACCAAAGCCAAAACCACTTCATCACATCCACCCACGCCTATCAATTATGAAATAAAGGGAGGGCGTAGAAACCCACTTTTCTTCCCATTGATAGAAAGGGAGCTTGCTGCAAGTGGGGAAAAAAATTAGAGAAGGCAGAGGAAGGAAAGAATGAAAGTTTTAGTTAATTTTTTATCTATTTTTATTCCACGGCGCGCAATTATATGGAGGGATTTCTGTTTTATTTTGTTTTTGCCTCCTTTTTTTTCCCTACGTCAGTTGTTTTTCTTCTCTTCCTCTGTTACTTTCTCATTTTTTTTCCTATTCCTATTCCATCTTTTCTTTTTGTGGTTATTAATTACCATTGGCCTGGCTTTTGTTGGATTTGTTCCTTGTTTTTCTCCTCTCTCCTTATATAAACCATCTCCCTCTTCCACACTTCCAAATTTTGGGCTGCTGGGTTTCCTCTTTTCCTCCTACCTATTTCCTTTCTCTTTCTCTTTTTTTTTTTTTTTTTCTCATCTGTCTGTGTCGTGTCTATTCGTTTCCTCCGCTTTCCGCTTTCTACTCTCCATATTTCCATCCATCGATCCATCCATTGTGTATTTATTGTATTATATGTATGTACGTATATATGAATAACAAAAAAGTCTCTCTCTCTCTCTCTCTCTCTCTCTCTCTCCCTTCCCCCCCTGTAACTCAACTCGCCTTTACCATTTACGTAGGAAGGGAAGCCTCATACAAGCAAGCATAGTATAATCAAGCAGAGGCAACATTACATTACATTACCTACCTATTCAAAAAGAAAAAAGGCACAGAAATAAATCCCATTCGTTGCTGTCTGTCCATACCTCTTTATTTAATATTTAATATTTAAATAAGATAAGATAAAACCATACCAAAAAAAGTAATCAATTGCCAACTAATTCCATCCATCCATGCATGCACCATCCATGTACGGAGTAGAATTCTCCCCAATGACCAACTAACTAACTACCTTATCCAAGAAAGGGAAAGAAAGATATCTACTTTACAAAAACACAGTTTCAAAGTTAAGTAATAAGTAACTGTCATTACGCCATGGCCATGTTCACACCTAGCTAAAGCTAAATAAATAGCTTCAAGTAAAAATAAGTTACTGGAGCTTTAAAAAAAATAAAAAAATAAAACAAATAATAAACGAAAACAAAGTAATGGGTGGGAAACAAGATATCTTAATCGCCTAATCCAGCATATTCACAAAGTTGCCGCACGACATTTGGATCGATATTCGGCGTCAAAAGCGCACCTAGTAGATTCTCTTTCTTGGGCAGTACGCCCAATGGAACTTCTACGTTGCCGTCTACTGCCTTGGATTTTTGCGCTAGTCGACATAGCACTGTTAAACCGCGAGACGTGATCGAGCCGTAGCCATAGAAATCAGCTTCTACTGCTCGAGCCTGGCTGTGGCGGTGTGTAATGGGTGGTGCGCGATCCGTACTGAGTAGGCAGGCAAGCCGGAGGAGACTGGCGGCAAACCCATCCGTGGATTCAAGCCATGTTCGTGCTAGCGCGTTGTCTGCAAATCCTGATAGGATTTCAGCAGCGAGCATGCCTTGCATAAGCAGTGATTTTCGTGCATCTGCTAGGGCGAGGATATTTCCCCTCATATGTTCCGGGATTGCTGCGACCGCAAGCCCGAAGGCGCGAGTTAATAGCTCATATGGTGGAGTTGATGAGCTGTCTTGTGCAAATATGGCTTTGTAGTATGTTCGGTTTGGATCGTCTCTGGCAAGGAGCTTGGCGAGACTGTCGACGGCGGCGGGCATGTATCTGTGGATGCTCGGGTTGAATGATGTGAACATGACAGTGGTAGGTCCAAAGGAGGTCGGGAGAGGAGTCGGGGCAAATGATAGGAGAAAATGCAATAAACAGAGCGCTTCATCCTTTCCGGGGAGTTGAATGGTATGCGACAGGTTGCTGAGATAAATGACCGCGTCTTTCATGAAATCCAGGGTATTCTGATTAGTCCGTAACAACATATTCCTTGTTCCTAAATACCGTATTATCGTCGACATAAATCTGACGACAAAAGGCATACCCAGCAAGTTAAAATTCGATTCAGCGAAGGAGAAATTTCGTATGATGGTGGTAATACAGATCAACCGGTCCACAGCCCGGTCAAGCTCGTAATCGAGGCTGCCAAACTCTGGCACGTCAAGCAGGGTATCCATTTCTTGCCGACACCCCCGCAGAACCTCTTCATATGACGGTAAAAGCATGACATCAGAGACTTCTGCGGCGTTCTCGGCCAAGAGTTCGGCTTGTTCCTCGGCGCAATCGATCAGCGCTTCGACCAAATCTTCACAGTTTTCGAGAGATATTTGTACAGCGGGTTCGTATGAGATTTCGGTCAGGGTATCTAACGCCATTCGCATCTCCGCGTGAATCCCGGATTTTATACTCATGGTTAGTGCATGGATGTCGATTACGCCTAGCTCTAAAAAGCTGGGTACATTAGGTTTAAGCCGTATAATGTCCTCCCCCAGTTGAAACATTTCATCAAGGACAATGGGACCATGCAATTGGCTGTCGGGAAATACGGCAGGCTTAAATGGATCTTCAATTGGCCGGCGCATTGAGGTAATTGCAGTCTCATCAGCGCTCGATTGGCTCTTGGCCGTCAACGGAAGCGGTTTTTTCTCGTTCTGCATAGGCGAGGTAGAGAACTGCGCAACTCTCCCGTTGGGCGACATGGACTCGGGCGGTCGGGACAAACTCGATCGTTGTTGGTGGTTCATATGTTGTTTTTGTTGGGCTTTGACTTGTGCTGGTGCTGCAAACCCATTAACCGGTATGGGCTGTGCATTGTTAAGCTGCTGCATCGGCTGCGCGGTAACAGGGGAGAATTGCTGGCTCATATCGAAGGAATTGTTGCTCATGGTTTTGACAGGCGACATTTGGGGGTTAACTCCGGGGATCTCGTTCATCTCACGGTGGGGACTGCCGTGCATTTGATCGTTGAATTGCTTCTGTTGAGAATTAAGCCATGCTTGCTCATAGGGCGCAAGGATCCTGGCAAAGTGTTCGCGGATTTCCTGTACTGCAGTAGGATACTGCATAGCTGGGAATTGCAATTGTTGAGCAATCATAGGCCATGAGTTCATCGCTGATATTTTTTTCGAGCCGCCCAGTTTCATGACAGAGGCGTACAGCTGCATTAGATTGAGCGGTCGTCCTTGGACAGTCGGAGTAAGGTTTACTTGAGGGTGACCTCGTGACATCCAGAACCGCTGGAGGACATGGAGGAAGCCTTCTGGATTCGATGGTTTCCCCATGCCTGGCTGCATTTGTCGCATAGCAGCCATGTGAGGGTTTGGTATGGGGGCCTGGCCGGGAACCATGGGACGTCCGGCGCCAGCAGAGGAAGCGGCCTGCATTTGACGCGCCTGATTTTGGAGTTGCATTTGATATAATCGCTGCTGCGACGAGACTTGTTGTTGCTGTTGTGGGTATCCTGGAGGAATATGGGAAGCATTGTTTTGGTTAAATTGGGCCTGCATTGCCGGGTGCATGCCAGGCGTTGTCATTGCGGGAGATTGAGCGAAGTGTGGTGGAACAACCTGGCCATATGGTTGCCCTTGAGGAAAGGTGCTACTTTGCGGAGTGTTGACGCGACTGCCATGGTCCGAGTGAGATGGGGAGATTTGCGGGCCCACATGCATTCCAGCAGGCGAGAAGGGACTAGGGGATGCGGTCTGCACCCTCTGAACGCCTTGCTGATCGAATTCCTGGAGGATGGGCGACGGGCTGGCATTGGCAGAGCCTCCCTGCTGGAGATGGTGATAGGGCGTGGGCGCATGAGGGGGTTGGAATTGGGACGCGCCATTCATCTGTGGTCCTTGATAGCCAGGATATGGTACCTGAGGAGTATGCGAACGGGAGCCAGGCAAACCACCTGGGGTGGGCCTGGGCGACATGGACATGCCATCGTCTGGGCGCGGTCGTTTTGAGGGTATCACTGAGTTTGGGTTATGGAAGCCGGGCGATATGCTTTGGGGCGCGCCGTTGAACATGCGCTGGAACTGGGCGGAGTCGGGAGGGTTAGGGGATTGTTGTAGGAAGGCCATCGACGGGTCGATGGTAGGGTTATTATTGAAGGCGCCATTGTCGTGGGTAGGGATGGTCGCAGTCGCGGCGTCGGTGAGCCAGGCATTCATGGCGTGGAAGTTCTAGCAACCCATCCGTCTAGCATCCAGACGTGTTAGCAAGGCGAGCAGCAACACAGGGAACGGCCCAATCGCATGGCAACGCGACTGGTGGACGACATGCAAACAAAGAATTGAAGCGTGGCGGCTGGGGGACGAAACAAAAAAAGCCGAGGAATAGACGCGTTCAGACAGGAGCTGGGGGAAACGACAGGATAGCAATCAGGGAGACAGGGGAAGCAATGCCAGATGGGCGGCTGGCGTCTCTGGGGCAGATAGGCTGGGGACAGTGGATGGGATGAGCCGCGAAACCACGAGACAGCGCGGCTGCGGCGATGAGAAGAGAATATTATGGGGGTGGCGTGGTAGGGCAGGGGCGCAAGGGCGCGACAATAGCACAGACGCCAACTCGAGACACTCAGGAGGGCCAACATACCTGGCAAGGTCGGGGCTACGGGCTGCGGCGGGCTCGTGGAGATGCGTTCGCTGTCTGGCGGGTTGGCTGGTCGTTCTCGTCTGGCAACTCGCGGTTGGGAGATTGGAGGACGCCGGGTTTCCGAATCCAGGAGGCGGTGAGGCGGCCGAGGCTGTCACGTGCGCGCGGCAGAAGCCCGATTGGGAACCGGATGACTAAGGCAGCGAGCGTCAGCAGAAAGCGCACGTGACTGCAGCATGGCTGGCTGCCGCGGGCGGGGAGCGAAAATAGCGACAGGCGATAAGGGGATGGGATGCATGATAAAATCACGGGAGGGGGGGCCAGCGGGCAGAAAATAATAAGCCACAAATAATCGAGTTATTAAATAATAACACGGTCGGGCGGCAGAGGAAATAAACAGTGAAGTAGACGGGATTATAAACGAGAGGGCAGCAAATCGGGGCTCTGGGCAGCCCGACGGCAAATCCAGACGGCGGCTACGAGCGAACGGCAGCCAAGAGGCGTGGGGATGCGGGAGAACGAAAGCAGCAAAATATGGGGAAGCCAGCCGGGGATGGGGATGGATGCGAACCTACCTGGACGCGTCGGGCCGGCGACAACCTTACAGAGACAGCCAGAACAAGTACAGAGTACCGTAGGGCAGAAACAAAGCGCGTGCCAAACCGGAGCGAGCGCGGGAGTGGAGAGAGGTTAGGAGGATCCGGGCGAGCAGCAGGCCCAACCAGCGAGCAGCAAGCAGCAGCAGATGGGAACAGCGGGTGGCACGGATGATCAGGAACAAAGCGGACGGCGGAGACTGGAGGGAGAGAGCAGGGCAGGACCAGGTGGCAGAGCAGAGCCGCACCAGACACAGACAGCCAGAACGCAGAACAGGCAGAACGCTCGGCCGGGGCCTGCCTGTGCTGGAAAATTCTGCTGCGTGGCCGGGGAGCAGCCATGGCAGGTGCACGCGAGCCCACCCACGGCTTAGGGCAGCCACGGCAGTCCTAGCCGCCCGCTGCTAGTCTGCTTCGGGGTTAGTGCGCTCGCTGCCTCAACCCTCCGTCTGTCTCCAGGGCTGCCCGTTGGTGATGTTGGTCCACGGGTGTTGGTGCGGGATACCGTGTATGGGGATGTCATACTATGCGGATGGGAATTCCCAGCATCCATCTCAACACTCACCCCAAAAGCAAGTTGCTCGTCTGCTGTGCGCGGCCGTGTGGTTGGCGCATGCTGTCCTTGTGCCCGTCTTGGCAGCCCAGCCCAGCCCAGCCATCCATTGTCTCGAGATCTTGATAGTCACCCCCTCGTGGCCCGTCAATTAACTCTGCTGCTTCTCCCTCGTGCGAGCAATCCCTTTAACCTCCCTCATCACCACCCAACCCAGCTGGCACTGCAAGCCAGACAATCCCCGCCCATCTCCAAATTCATCGTGGTGCCGTCGATCCGGGCAGATCCCCCCGATGTCACAAAAAGGCATTCGACGGATATGAAGACAACGATAATATCAAAACGACGATGGGTTGGGGGGGGGGGGTGCAAAGAGAAACAAAGAGTAAGATAGAAGGAAAAGAAAAACCAGAAAAGGAAAAAAGAAGAGGGAGAAGAAAAGGGCGGGAAAAAGGATATTATTATTTAACTTAACTATGGGAGGGCGCGCTGCTCCTAATAAAATATATCGGCAAATAAGCTCCAAAATGACGCCTGGCTCTGCTCTGGCTCTGCTCTGCCTTTTCCCTCCCCTCTCCCCTCTCCCCTCCACATCCACAAATCAGCGGCTAGATAGTAGAGGGCCCGGGATTTTTCTGCTCTCTTCGAATCAGCGGTCCAGAGGGGAAATAATCATGTTATCTCATCATAGACACCTTTATCATATAAACATTAAAAATCACAGTCCCTGGCCTGTTCCAATTTATTATCCCCCCCTCTATCTGATGGCTTTGTTTCTCCTTCCAATGCCAACAGCAGTCAGTGTATTTGCTTTATTACTGAGCTTGCTCACAGACAGACAACTTTGCTTGAACAATTTGGCTGATTACCGGGGCCCGTTATGAGAGCCATGGATCAAAAACCTAGCTTTTGCCTTATCAGTTTCTGCCCGCCCTCCTTCTTCCCGCTTTTCCCGGATGTTTCCATAGACCGTTACATTAATAAACACTAATTTAGTAAAAATAATACCCTTAGGTGGGTTGTGATTGGTATTGGTACAGCTTTTGCATTTATCATATCAAACAAAACATCCGTTTCCCAGTCTATGGCTTTGACTATTCGTTTCCCATTTCTTACTATCACTACCTACTTACGGCCTAGTACTAAGTAAGGTAAAGTAATATAAGAAAAAAAGAAAGATGCAGCCATCATCCCAAACCAAAATGCGCAGCTTCCAAAAAGAAAAGCAAGAGGAGAAGCTGGTTTAGCGGTAGAAATCGAATCTGGATTGTTGGGAAATAAGAGTTAGCAAAAGATAATTCCATGACAATAAACGTAATCATTCCAAAATACATACTTATCAGCATCTTGCGCCCCCTTGACCTGGCTCGAGTACGCGTCCTCCAAATCTGACTGGATGATGTTGTATCTGTTCTTCCGAACGGCCCGCAGACCAGCCTCCTGCATGATAGCTGCAATAACAGCACCCGAGAGCGGGTCATTTCGGACGATCAGAGAGTCGAGGTCCACCTCGGGGGATAGAGACATCTTAGCCGCGATGGTCGAGAAGATCAATCGGCGCTCTCGTCGGTCACGGAGCGAGGGGAATTCGATTTTTCGGTCTAGACGTCCCGGACGGAGAAGGGCGGGATCTAGAGTGTCGGCGCGGTTGGTGGCCATGATCACTTTGACATTGCTGGTCTGATCGAAGCCATCCATTTGGTTGAGCAGCTCGAGCAAGATACGTTGCACTTCGCGATCGGCACCGGTTTGCGCGTCGAATCGCTTTGTGGCGATAGCGTCGATCTCGTCGATGAAGATGATGGCTGGCGAATTCTCGCGTGCCATCCGGAAAACATCGCGGACCATTCGCGGGCCCTCGCCTAGGTATTTCTGTACGAACTCGGATCCGACGACGCGAATGAAATTGGCTGTCGTGCTGTTTGCCACTGCCTTGACAAGCATAGTCTTACCCGTTCCTGGGGGTCCGTATAGAAGCACACCGCGGGGAGGATCGATTCCTGCGTAATTGTCAGCTTCAGGGTCACCTTTGACTATACAGAGAAAGGACCATACCAATTTGCTTATACAAATCGAAATGCGTCAAGGGTAGCTCAACTGCCTCTCTGATTTCCTGTTTCTGCATATCCAGGCCTCCCACATCTGCGTACGTCACATCGGGCTTCTCATCGGCGCCAAGCATGGCTATAGACGAATCGGCTTCAGGAGGGAGGATGTCAACGAGAGAGTTTGAGTGGCGATGTAGAGCGACGGAGGAGGAGGGTTTCAGCAATTCGCGGTCAAGGGTAGATAAGATGCGGACGACATAGTTCGAGCCTGTTGACGACTGTACGATGCCGGTGCTAAAAAGAACATAGATGTCAGTATCGATATAGGCCCGAAACGACAGAATTCCTTGTATATCTTACTTCTGATCAATCGCCTCCATGAACTGGCCGATGACCAATGGAACACTTTGTATCCGCTTGATCTCCTCTTGAGCTCGAACAAGCTCCCGCTTCAAACTCCTGCACAGATGTTAGCCACCAAGTCATATTTCCCGTAGAGAAAAAGCATTCATACCTCTGCTCATCTTTGATATATTCCTCTTGCAGGTTTATGTATCTGTGAAGCCAACGCGGTTAGTGGCGATGCTATAATCACCAGACCTCGAATTAGCACGTACTCTAGGTGCCGCTGATATCTCTTGAGAGTAGCATATTCGTCTCCTTCGTCATTGCCAGATCCCTCGAGCGGGTCAATATTGGGTATCGCGTCTGCGGGAGTTGGCTTCCTGTGAGGCGGTACGATGGCGGTTGGTTGCTCGACCACGACGTCTCCCATGGTGACTGAGCGGAGGGGAGGATAGGGCGGAGCTGAAGACTGAAAATGTGGTTATTATATCGGGGCTTGATTTCGCAGGGAAGACCGTGTGCAAAAGATCTGGGTATTGAGCGCTGGAGCTGGAGGCTGGAGGTTGATTTGGAGGCTGTCTTGCCAGTGAGCTTGCTCCAGGTAAGCTCAGGCGAGAGGCGGCTAACGCGCCAAGTATGGTCACGTGGTGCTAATCGTCAGCCGCGCTATTCAATCGCCTTCCTTCCATTCCTTTCTTTCTCCAGATGCCAACTTCGTCGAATGGATAGACTATAGACTACAAGAGGCAGTCAAGACATATTCCCGAGAGAAGTATGTCATTTCGCCACTTTCATCAAGGCTAAACCACTATTTACATACTATCGTCAAGCCTCCGCTCATAGCGAATCATCGTCTCGGTCAGAACCGTCATTAACGTCACTCTTCATCCAGTTGTATGGCATTTAGGGCATTCCGGCATATATTCAGGAATATCCATTATGCGAGGACTTAATTGCTATAAGGTCTTTTCAAAATCCTGCCAAATTAAACCATTTAGGTCCAGGGGCGTCAACATGTCAGACGCGTTGTTTTGTTGCAATTGCTCGTTGTGGACTCGAATAGCATCGTACGCTATGGAAGCCGACATTCGGGTCTGCACTGTCGGGACTCTCCCTTCGTCCTTGATCTACAGAACGGATTGCAGCATTTGGTAGGATTTAGAAATATGATCATCCGGCATCCTGATTGCGCAGGAAAGCACGCGGATTGCCTGTTTAACTTTGTCGTTCATGAGCCCTACACCAGTGGTATATGGGGACCACATGATTATGATGAGCACCAGAGCCGCGAACAAGACATATCGGGATGCGTACCGGATAGGCCGAGATGCACTTTTCAGATGCCAGCATCCTTTCCAGCTCTATGGAAGCTCTCGATGACCTTTTCGGAGCGCGCTATGTCGTTATGCATAACAAAGGCCTGGATCTGGAGTTTGCATGAGCCGAATGCAAAATCGACAACAGCGGATCAGTGCGGAAAATATATGCGCTCCATGTAGTCAAGCTCACCCCCATATAGAGAGCCACCATGTCTACCCGCGAGGCAGGGTTAGCGAGTCCCGATGGCGTCTGGCCATTTGCCCCGAGACTAGCGCTACATTGCGCTGCGAATTTCGCTATCTGACATAGCGCAGCAAGATCGGGAGAGAACTGTTGAGTGTCCAGCATCTGTTGGAATGCAAAGTCTACAGGGAAGTTTAATAGGACTCCAACCCTGTTTGATTGGAGCTGGCAAACGATGTAGCATGCCATCCACGTTGTTGTTCGTGCCTCCTCGTTCATTTCGAGGCTCTCTTCCTGAGCCAGGAAGTCTAAAGCAAATCCCAGCCTATGGAGTTCGATTTGCAACCCGATCTGCCTGGCAAGGGCGCTATTACATGAACGACGGGTCGCCGAGAGTTGAAAAGTGAGGGAATGGCCATGTGCATGGGAGGGTAATGTTCTAGGAGATAGGTTTAACATTTGTAGCCGGGAAGTTATCTCGCGATACAGTTCAGGCTTCGGGGGGTACCAGCGGGATGGAGTTGCGAGATTTTCCATGTAATTATGTCCGTCAATTTTTCTATATTTTATTTCTATAATTATTTCTACTATTTTAGTATTATTTTGCGTCAAATTTATTTTAACAATAAACAGAGAGTTCATGTTAAAGTTTAGGGGGTTGACTGCTTGTACTCTGCACACTCCATCTCATATTTTTATAGAGATGATTAGCCGTGACATCAACATCAACCCCACTCGCCCAATAAAACCTATCTCCAACCACTGCATTCCTACGATCCTCAGCAGCTTCAGGAAGTCGGCAATACCGGGATTCTACTAACAATAAATAAAACGAAAACCAACATAAGAATACACTTTAAATACTTGGTGCATACCCAATCGAATCCATCAACCATGAGAACCCTAATAACAATCGGCGCCTGCTACCTCGACACCATATTAACGTAAGCTATATGCAAGCAAACACTTCTCAGCAACAAATAAACAAGCCAAATGAACTAACCTAACACGCCCCCCAGAGTCCCCCACTACCCCGGCGAAGACGAAAAACTCCGCGCAACAACCCTCTCCCGCCGCCGCGGCGGAAACACCCTAAACACTCTCGAAGTGCTCCAACAGCTCCTCCTCACGCCTTACCACCAGCACCTGACCCCAAAACATAGCCGTCCCTCTCCTATTAACATCTACCCCATTTCCGTGCTCCCCGCGCGCTGGTCCCCGGCCACACAGGAGATCGAGGCTTCGTTACAACCACAGCCACAATCATCGCTGGTGAAACCCAATGTTGCGGTGTCTGTTGATTTGAAGCTTTGCATTTATAGAGAAGAATGCAGCGAGCCGGCGGCTAGTTATATCATTAAGAGTGTGGAGGCGGGCACGCGGACGATTGTGAATTATAATGGGTTGAGGGAGATGGGGTTTTGGGATTTTGTGTCTGCTTTGGATAGGTTGGGCGCTGATGGGGAGGGGAAGGAGGACGGGGACGGGGACAGGGACGGGGATGGGGGAAGGTGGTTTCATTTTGAGGTATGTATGTGTTGTTTATCTTCTATCGTTTTTCTTTGCATTGAGTTGATGGTTAGATCTGACTTACTTGTGTTTTTACCAACCAGGGACGGATCCCAGATGTCACACTACAATGCATCCGCTATCTCCGCCATGATCACCCAAAAGACAAGATCAGCGTCGAGATCGAAAAGCCTGGTCGTGAGGGACTGCAGGAGCTAGCTGCCGCGGCGGACGTGGTGTTTTACTCCAAGAGTTGGGCGGTGGTAAGCATTCACATTTATCTATCCCCTTTCCGAGCTACAGACGATAGATATATTCGCGATCTTGAACATTACCACCATAACTAACTATCCACTTCTCATTTATCTATTTCAGGCGAATGGCTACGAATCGGCGATGGAGTGTTTAGAAGCGCAGTCACCATTGACGCCAAAAGCGTATGAAACCGCTACCTAACCCTTTTTACCTACTGTTCATTCATACCAAACCCATCACTAACAAACTCAGAACCCTCCTCTGCTGCACATGGGGCGAAAAAGGTGCCGCCCTCATGGACAAGCAGCAGGGAACATCTGCAAATTCCCCCGCCTACAAGCTTGGACAGGCACAGGTTGTTGAGTATGTCGTGCCCCCCCTAAAAAAAATCCTATCCATTCTCTTTTCTATTCTCCTAACCCCACTGAAAAAAAATCACAGCACAATCGGTGCAGGCGACACCTTCATTGCAGCCATACTCTACGCTCTAATTTACCGCGAGAAACCAGCAGGTGGCTTTGATGTGGACAGCCTGGTGGGCTTTGCGAATCAGATTGCGGGGCGGAAGGTTGAGCGGGAGGGGTTTGAAGGGTTGGGCAGGGCGGTGTGGGGGGATATGGATTTCCTCCCGGTCTGATTCGTGGTTTTGTTTTGTTCTGGTAGTTTTTTTTTCCTTTCTTTTTCTCGGATAACTACTCCGTATAGATGGAGAGGTGGATAGGAACATGGTGAATAAAAGGGGGCTATCCCACCTATCCCCATGATATTTCCCAAATAGAACCAGAAAACTAAAATAATAATTATCTTCACCCATCTATCTATTATTTACGTACCATGATTTCCATTTCAATTTGGCAGTATAATAATTATTATGCCTTAAATAGTGACAGGCACCCCTCAGTCCGCCACGCCATGCCAGTCAAGTCATTTCACTCCAAAACTCCCATCCTTGTCTCCTGGAGAGGTTGTTTTGCTCAACTTACCCGGAACCAAGATTGCAAGCCAATCTTCTTCAAGAGGAAAAAAAGGAAAGGAGAATTTTCATTCCAAAGTACTATATATGTATGCATATTCATCGTTAAATAAGCTCTCCCTCCCCCCGCATCCTTGAACAGAAGATAAGATAGATAGATCCGCACACCTGCCTGTCTATATACATAGTTTAGTTTAGTTAGTTAATTAGTACCCAACCGAAGAGATAGATAGGTAGATAGATAGAGACTTACCTACCATACAGAGGAGAGGTAAATGTAGACTTAATAAGGAACAAAATGGAAAATAAGGGAAAGGGGGAGGAAAAAAAGAACGTAAAAAAAAAGAACCCAGCGATCTTGGTTTTAAAACCACATCACCGCCTCAAGTTTAACTCAGTCTCATAGATAGAAAAAACGATGCGAAATTCTCCTTCCTATCCAGTAGTAACTAGCTACTAACCACCATACGTGGAATAAGTTTCTTAAAGAAGCGCGGGAACAGAAATGAAACGAAATGAAATAAAATAAAATAAAATAGCCTCCTAATGCCAACCTACTTACTGAACCTACTTACTGACTCGAATCAAATAAATCAAACCAACCAACCAAACCAAACCAAACCGAATGAGAATCAGATCCATATCAGAAAAAAAAAAGCAAAAAGAGTTAAGTAACTCCAAGCAATACCTAGTTGACAGAATAGACAGACGAGACAAAAGACAGACATAAATACCGACCCGACCCGACCGACTAAGCTAAGTTGGGAAATAGCATAAATATGTCAAACCAAGGCGAGAGGGAGATGATGGGATATTCATAGATACGAAGGAAGATGACGGCGCTGGGCTAGGCTGGGTGTCAAACGATTATGAGGAGAGATAGGAGATAGAGAGGGTGGGGATTTGGGGGGAGGGGGAATATGAAAGAAGAAGAAGAAGAAGAACGCCTCGCTATGCTGGTCTGATGTATTTCCGTTGTAAGAGAATAAGGTTGGATTTGATGGGATGGGATGGAATAGGTGGGATGGGGCGAGGAGGTGAGAGGGGAGAGGTATATGGTTCTTGTGAGGCTGGCTGGCTGGTCCAGTGGGAACAACGGGGGTGGGGAGTGGAGAGAGAGGAATGAGAATGAGGAGGAGACGCATTATGTAGTTGGGCTGGGCTGGGCTGGGCTGGGCTATTGATGGGATAGATTGGAAGTAGACGGTAGATGCAAGGAGGGCTATTTATCCCTCTATCGTGTGATATGGTATATGCAGGTAGGATAGGTGCGAGGTGCAAGATGAACAAACACGAAAGATAGCATCCATAAATCTCCCTAATCCCAATCCCCCCCTTCAAACCCCACCGTTATTCACGCCCCATATGCTCGCCCTCTTCCTTCTCCTTCCCCTCCTCCTCCCACCCCGCATCCTCAAACGCAGCCAGCATCTCCCGCTCCAGCGCATCCTCGTCCTCATCCGGATCCACATCGTTGAACTCAGTCGTATCAGACTCGTCATCCGGTTCATCCATGCCTACCACATCATCATCACCGCCATCATCCCCGCCCATCTCATCCTTCATACTATTGGCATCAACCGGTGGCTGTTGCTGTTGCTGCTGCAGCGGCGCCTCCGAAGGCCCCCGGGACCGAATAGTCGCGACATTCTTCAGCCCCGTATTCCGCTCATGCGAGAGTTTGATTTTCCGCGCCAGACGGGATCCAGAAGCAGTTGGCGGCGCCGTTCCCGACACATCTTCCGAGGCGCTAGACTCCCCACCGCTCTCTTCGCCACCACTCTCTGTGCCTCGTTTTCGCTTCTTGCTGGGCGTAACTTGGGCTGCATCAGACATGCCGAATGAGAACTCACTATCACTCTCGCTATCCTCATTATCACTTCCCAGAAACGCCTTGAGCTCATCGTGTACGGCGGCCTGCTGCTCGGCGTCATAGCCGATGGGAGAGTGTTCGGTGAGACCGGCAGACTCGAGGATCTCCTCGTTTAGGTTGTCGGTTTGGATTCGTAGTTTTGAGGCGTCGCTGTCATTAGACTCGCTTTCGGAGGTGAGGTCTTCTTCGGACGAGGAGAGCATAGATGAATCTAGACTTCCATTGGATGCCCGTGAGCCGCCAGGCGAGTTCTCTCCGGGTTTGATTGGCTCCCCTCTATCCTCCGGGTGGACTGGGACCAGGTATGGCTCTTCATCCAGCCGTCTCCAATGTGTCATCGAGTCAAGTAACCATTGTACAGTTACGATCTTAACGTTCGGATAGCGCGTGGCCTCTCGAACTTTAGCGGTGCGGTTTCTACCAGCCACGAGGTGCGTGGTTCTGGTACTGATCTTGTGGGAGATGGTTGCGCCAAAACTCTTAGCCCATAGGGAGATATCAGCATTCTGCGTATCGGTTCCGAGGGGAAGTACCCCCGAAAATACTAAAACCACAGATTCAAGTACAGATCGTTTGATCTGTGGCATGATGACTTTAATATCAGGCACAATACGGAGATCTACCCCCTTGTCTCTGGCTGGTACACGTTCTCCTCTCAAAGCTGACACTCTACCACCAAGTGATTGTGTTCGTTTCCGATCATATTCGTCGAAAAAGGTCTGATGTACATTCCGGAGCCGTTCTTGTAGTTGGTAGAGCTCAGTATCATTGTCCTCCAGTAAGTGATGGCGGTGCCTAGACGAGTCATGAGAATCATCACTTGAAAGGTCCCCATTCTCCGCAGCCATCAAGTCAGCCGCATCGTCCTCAGCATCGAGTTGTTTTTGCTTCTGAAGTAGCGGTCGCTCTTCGACTTGATGAGCAATGGCTTCTTCCTGTTCGCTAGCCTGTTCTTGAAGCAACACAGGATTATCGCCACCTCCCATCGTTACCAGCTGTTCCAAGGCCGATATTTCCGTGTCGGGTTTGTCATCGACCGACATGGACCCATTAACAACTGGTTTTGCTGCCTCGGATGCGGCGGCTTCCAATTCCTTCTTCGCCTTAGCCGCCGCTTTTGGAAGGGCTTTAAGCTCCTGTTTCTTCGGGAGGAAGCTAGAGTTGATATCGCCAATGCCAACGAAGAAATCGTACGGCGATACCTTGATCAAGTTGTCCGTCCACTTCCAGACATCCCCCCTATCATCAATAATGACAACCATTTTCGTATCAACGGGGAAAAGGCGCTGAAGGTTCTTCGCAGTCAAACTTCCACTCTCATCCCGGCTGAGAATCCTATCACCAAAAATCTTGCGGTCTGGGTCCACGATGTTGGCGATATTCTGGGCATACGCCCTCGTCCCCATTGTGTAGATGTGCAGCTCGTATAAAGTCGAAATTTCCTTCAAGAACTCTTCTAGCCCTGGTCGTAGCTTGATATAGTACCAGCAACCCTTCATGCCAGGCCCGTCGTCCACAAGCTGGAAAGCCCGTACATCCTTGACCGCTTCATGGTTGGGGTTATCTTTGTCCTGCTGCCACTCTGCCACTGTAGGATCGACCGTCGCGTGAATAATAGTCTGATCCAAGTCAACGACAAGGGATAATCTTCTCGACGCAAGGAGTCGCCGTTTCGCATCCTCCTCCACTCGTGTAGCTTCGCTCTGACTCACTGTCAGCGACGAGTTATCATGTACCATACGGATAGGAGCGCGCGATGAGTCGAGGAATTCGGTATTATAGTTGAGCCTGTAGTTGCGCGACAAAAAGTCAGCACTAAATCCGCTGTATGGAAGATACGCACGGGATCGCGAGGTATTCTTACTCTGTCATGTCCTTGCCGCAGGTAGCGCACATGCCTCCAAACTGAACTTCGTGAGCACATGGCTCATCGATCTCAGCAACATCCACCCTATACAAAACACAAATCAGCCTTCAAATCCATCAAAGAGTTCAAGAAACCAAGCGCAACCCAAAAGGCTACCAATAGAATAGCATAGCAAATCCAACCTCGCGCATCCCCATCTCCGACAAGAAAAGCATAGTAAAAAAAAAGAAATGAAAAGTAAAGAAAAACTCACGGCGCCTCAATAACATCACCCACTTTAATCCTCCAATTCAACAAATCCCCATCAACCGCCGACTCAAACCTAGTCGGAAACCTCCTCAGCACATCCTTCTTATTCCCCAGCCCATCCCCCTCCGTCACCGTAGTCTGATAGTAGTACGCAAAGATGGCGTCGCCCTGCTTGACGGGATCGCTAGGGCGCTTGAGCAGCTCGGTGACGGTGATCGGGTAGTGGAGGCTGGCGGACAATTTCAGGAGCATTCCTTCTTTGTGTATTCTTCGCGGGATACTGAATTCGTGGGGGTAGGTAGGTAGGGGGGAGGGTATGTTATATATGGATCATGCGGCCATAATCGGGGCTGGGTGGGTTGTGGCTTTTTTTCTGTCGTCGATGGAGCGGAAGGGAATGGGAGATATGCGCGGATAGCTAGGTCGGTATGCGGGGTTTGGGTATGGGTAGACAGCAGGGCAAGCTTCCAATTGATGGTCCGTTTGGCTTAGGTTTTGCGCGTGAGGACGGCGTATTTATACTTGGTTGCAGCAGAAAGGCGCGGGGAGCTACGCAGAGCAATGCGGGTTTGGAAGGTGACGGGGCCGGGGTGAATTGGAGCAGTGACTCGGACAGGGGCGGGAGAGGTGCGCGCAGAGTTGGTTGTGCCGGTGGTCTGGGGGAAGATGCCGATGGCGTGTGGTTGTGGGTGTGGTTGTTGTGGTGGATGTTGTGGTGAATGCGGCGGTGGTGGACCATGGACGGGGGAGTGGCGGAGAGTTCGCGGCTGGCTTGGTGTGGTTGGTGCACGGACGGCTCCACGCTAGCTGGCTGGTCTGCCGTCATCGTTCAGGGAACACCCGCCATGTGTTGAGATATGTCCGTTTTCTACTACAAATATCCTGGCATTAGTCTGGTCTGTTTGCTTCTCGCTGGTATGCACCGTACACACATCCATCTACCCCTGCTTACCCCGGCGCATTCCTGCAGAATCGACACGAACGACGCCCATACACACTAAACCAAACTACTACACCCCAGAAGCTACCAAGTCAAGTGAGCAAGCAGATATATCCCCTGATATTCCAGCGGTCACGCCGCTACTACTACAATCAAATTATAGATAGAGTCACATAGGTGTATGTAGGTCGCTTCTGCCGCTTAGCTACACATAGCACATGCGAAGTTGCCCGGATGAGATCTCGCCCTGGTCCATTCAACCGCGGTGTTGCGCAAAGGGAAAAATAGGAAAGATAATCGTTGGAAAAACGGCCAGGATAAAAAAAAAGGGAACAAAAACAAACAAGACAGTACACCACACGGGATTTCGCACAAATCCTATTCCACCTCCACTAGCTCCCTGCTGCCGGATTTAACCTTCTTAGCAGGAGCTTACTTGCTCTTCGCCAGACCCACGCTGTTGCTGCCCAGGTCGTACACGCTATACCACTGTCTCAAGAACGAATCACCCAGAATGGCAAGCGGTCCAACTGGCTCAGGGAAGTCCATTCCCATAAAGCTACTGATGCACGAGCCCTGGACCTCCAGGATGTAGTCGTAAGGCCCGATGGTGAAGTTGTGCCCAGTCAGAGTGAAGGTGAGATCGGGGAGACCATCACGCTTTTCGCAGTCGATGGTGTACTGGCCGTTGAACGACTTCTTGGCACCGATTTCCTTGTTGCTACAGGAAATAGAGTATTAGCACATATTAGCAAAACATAATAGGCAACAGCGATTTCAACTTACAGAAGCTCAGCAAGAGTGGAGGGCAGGGCAATCAGAGAGGTACCGGTGTCGAGGATAACGCCGGTGTTGTCAAGCTGAGCGCGCTCCTTGCCAAAGGTGATGGCATCGAGATCAACTTCCCAGTAAGCCTTGCGGCGAAGGGGAATCTTGACGAGCTCTCCGGTGTAGTGGTCCTTGTTGATGCCACCAAAGACAGCCTCGGAATCATCACCGTTCTTGTTGGTATCGCCCAGGTAGAAACTGAACACGGGCTCATCAAGAAGCTTCTGGTTGATCATCTGGTAGAATGGGGGCACGATCTTGTTGACCGAGATGGCGTCATAGCCCAGGCCAAGAATACCATCAAAGCGGCCAAAGGCAAACGCAAGACCAGGCTCACTGGTAGCCTCAGCAAAGTCCTGCTTCTCTACGGTCAGGTCACCAATGCGGAGGGTATCCTGC
Organism: Onygenales sp. PD_10; assembly: GCA_032988465.1. NCBI lineage: Eukaryota > Fungi > Ascomycota > Eurotiomycetes > Onygenales > Onygenales sp. PD_10. Next base: position 256,763 of record JANTQH010000026.1, read on the forward strand.
GAAACGAAACCGGAAAGACTGCCGGAGCCGTAACGGATGGCAAACTCGGAACCGTTCTTGTGGTAGGTAGACGACGCAGAGGAGTCGTACTTGCTATGAAGGTAGCAAGCGATGGAGCCACACTCGGACGACGGGACCCAGAGGTTGGAGCTGCCGGTATCGAGAACGACCTTGAATGTCTGAGGGGGGGTGCCGATGGCGATTTCAGAGAAGTCTGGGTGATAATTAGCTGGGGATCATTGAGAGAAGCGACGGATGCAGAGGGGTAGATGGATACGTACACTGGGCGTTGAGGAAGTTGTCTACCAGAACGCTATGGCCTGATGAAGTGTGGGCTGATTCCTTGAACATTTCATCCATGTGTTGGGACGGGCGGATGCCCATGTACTTTTGGCCCAGGGCCTTGACGTGGGTGTCGATGTTGACATTCTCCTGGATGGTCATCGAATCAGTATCATCCTCATCCATCCAAGTGAAAACACGACTATGACACGGCTACTTACCAGCTGCTCCGACAACGGGACCTTGTTGAGCTTGAGCTTGTGCACCTTTGCATCCGACGAGCCCAGCAGGGTGGTCGCTGCAAGCAGCAGAGAGTACTTCATGATGCCAAGATTGTGACGCAATCCGGCAGTGGAGAGACGCGAAAGAGACGCTCAGGTATCTCGAAAGGAAAAGGACGGCAAGGACAGAGACAGCAGACAAAGAAGGACGAGGCTGGGGGAGGAGATGGGGATGGCGATGGGATCGGATCGGATGGGATGGGATGGTGAGGAGGAGGAGAGATGACGAGAGGTTGGGGTTGGGGCAAGGCAGGCGACGATTGATGAGGTAATGCCGGGGCTGGCTGGCTGGGCGACAGGCTGAGGTCACTCCAGCGCAGGCCGGCAGTGTGGAGGTACCTGCCCGTGTCTTGGCAGCGTCACAGCTTAACTGCCCATCCAGGGGCGACATCCAAACACACCCGAGCCATGGCTGGGATACGGAATGGCATATTCACCATGTCGCACTTCATACTTATACCACGCAGCAGCCCTTCTTCTCCAACTGACATGGCTTATCTTCCGGCTACCGATCATTGAATCAATCCCCACTTCTCCCCATCCCATCCCATCCCATACATAGTGCGTACTACTACAGCACAAGTACCATTTAACCCCCCACCATCACCATGAACAACATCCCCGGAATCCCAGCAGGCAAACCACCCGCCCCTCCCGGCGGCGAGGACATTGTTGATAAGGGTTAGCAGAAGCCCCCCCAACCCCAACCCCACCCCCTTTTCTCAGTACTACGAAAAGATCCCTAACAACCAAAACTAACCCCATTTATTCCCCCCCGACTTGACACCACCAGGTCTCAAAAAGGTCGAACAAAAGCTCACAAAGGGCAAAGGTGATCCGAACAAGACCGCGGGGTTGAGAGAGAAGGCAACGGATAAAGCTAGAGAGGCCGTGGAGAAGGCCACCGGGTGGGTTTATTTCTTCTCTTTTCCTTTCTTTCGTTCTTTCCTTTTATTTTCAGGGGGAGGTTAGGGGGATAAGGAGTAAATCTAATATAGGCGATTTGGATGGAATAGGAAGAAAATCCCCGAGAAGTTCTCTCGCTAGCCGCCTCCCCACCCCCGTCCACGGGAGGGGGCTATATTCGATACATTGCGTAGGGGCGGGTAACGGAGTTATAAGGAGGGGGAGATATGGGAAGTATGTTAAAAGCATTTCTTGACAGGATAAAACGGCGTAAATCTTTCGGGCCACGGGTATTATTATATAGCATACATAAAAGTAACGCCTTTTTTCAATATTATGGTCCAACGCGTAAGTGCGCGTTATTCGTTATTGGAACATTGGGAGCATAACAGATATGGAGGGAGAAGAGTAGGGGGTATAAATATTCGCCACGAGGCTGTTCCAAAGAGGGACCTCGTCATGACTGCAGGTGTGTTGCCAGAGGGGTTAAGGGGAAAATATTTGGGGGAAATAGGAAAGTAAAAACGCCAATATGCATGGATAGATAAATAAAACACAAGGAAGGAAGGAAAAATAGCCAACCCAGTGTTCATATACCCCCCTTACAGAAACCAAAACGCCCAACATTCAAATCATAATCATTGGGGGGTAGGGGGGGAGAAAGAAAAACTTCATTCTCCTCCCCCCCCTTTTTCTTTCAAACGCGAGTTCATATCGCTGATAAAGAAAACAAAACAAATCGAAACTCCGCGTCAGATAAGAATCCTTGCGGGATATCGGATGCAACCCACGATCGCTGTAGTATGTACAATCCATATATATGTAAAATTAGTCGTAAAAATAGATAACGATTAGATCAGTCGCCTGTATTTTTCCTTACGTCGAACGCCATGACGAGCATCCAGAGGAAAAACACAGTGATGATCACTTCGAATGCGAATGCTGCTTTCCAGCAATTGCCTGTTTCGTTCAAAAGATTATTCGTTAGAAAACAAAATAACAGTGTTCCAAGGTTAACATAGAAAATAGGGGGCAAAAGCAACTCACAAACAGTCATATTCGTCAACCACGCCAGCGTCTGAATACTCGGCCCCTTATATTGGAAGTTCGACACGTAATTCTGACAATTCGAATTGACATTCGCTGCGCTTCCGTATAGTTGTATAGATGTGCCAATTAGGCCCGTCAGCCACAGGACGGACAATATAAAGCTGCCCACAATTATTATTTCGGGAATCAGCGTGCGTTGGAGGGCGAGGTATATTATCAGGAACAGGAAGATGAGTGAGAGGGCGGCGACCGCGACCATAAAAGGGAAGACCCTGTTTGTTTGGAAGAGCTTGGTTAGTTGGATTGCTATGATATAACGGGAGGGGAGGGCCCTTTGGACATTGCATAGGCAGAAAAATAGCAAGGGGTTATGTATATAGAAAGCGGGTGAAGACATACCATGGCGTACGCAATTCCATCTGCGTCTGCACAACCATGAACCAGCCAAATATCCCTAAGCAGCTCGCGGACCCAGCCAGCACGACGAGAATCCATATGTTGAGCTGTATCTCCGGCCATAGGAACCTCCGCCCCGCTGGAAGGCTGGAGAATTCTGAGCTCGACATTGCTCACGGAATGTAGATGTTCAAGGGGGAGGAGGTAATGAACCGATGTTTGCTTCCCACGATAGACACCACCGCGAACGTCCCTCAGTTAAAGGCCTGGGGAAGCTTCAGGTGTCGAGGAAGCAAAGGATGTGGATAACCGAAATCGCAAATAACGGACCCTTCTCTTCTCCACTGGCAAGAAGTTCACAGGCGTCGAGGAAATGGTTGGGCCAAATTGTACAGGTGGGAGAGGCAAATATGTACCGGTCCAGGCAGGCTCTCGTCAAGGAGAGGGGAAAACAGGTCTGTCTGTCTGGCTGGTAAATATCTAGAAGCAATCAGGCCGCTCTGCAGCCCTGCAGTTCGAGTGGGAAACGCTCTCTCTCAATGGATCGCTTCTGGGAAACATGTGCCCATAAAGGACCGATTTAAAGCAGCAGCAGACGGGGACCACAGCACCGTTGCGGAGAGGGACGATGAACGCTGGCGCTGGTTGCTGATGTGGACGCCGGCTCTGGTTTGTAGCAATCGGAATCGACCACGACAGCTGGACCCAGGTACTTATCAAGGGACCTAATGCAAGGAGCTGTTTAAACGGCGCGGGGAGGGCGATGACAACGGCTGCAAGTGGTGGTAACAGTAGACTATCCAGCTTTAAACAGGGCGTTTTCGGTGATGCGGGTTGGGCACGCAGGAAGAAGAGGGCTGTCTGGTATAAATATACAGAAATCGAGGGGTAGAGAAGAGCTGGAGCTGCTGGTAATGGGTGAAGGGGAAAAGGCTCACACCGAAGAACTGGACAAACTGTAGAATAATATTATTTCTGGACAATGAAATTCATTAACTGTCAGGAAGATGTCTGTATGATGTTTTGTTTCTGGTTTTCCCACGTTGTGCCGCCGCCCAGGGCCGACCCTTGCTCGAGTCTCGCAAGAAGTAAATAATGAGGAGGTTGGGAGCAGAAAACCCGGTGGCAGGGGAGGCAGCAAAACATCGTCGTCGTCGTCAAGTCCACTTCTAAATATGAAGCGGGAAGTTTATCTCATTTCTGACACTTCTATTGACACTGGTGAGTGCCATGTTGCCATTTCACTCGAATGTTGTTGTTGGATGGGTGGTGGTGGTGGTTGTGTGTCCGCATGCACGATGATGTTCTGTGCCGCCCGAACTTGGGCGGGTACGAGCAGAAAGCATCGAGGACAACAACAAAACAACTCGATAAATACTAATAAAGCCAGCTGCAATCTATGGCATGTTTAATTATGAATGCTTGGATATTCCCTGATTCCAACTTCTCTCTGTACATACACACAAACACCCGATTCCCCAATTTCGAACACGGCCTGCAGAAGCCAGAAACTATGGATGCAATATCAAGCATCAAATCATCCACCAAGCAAGTTAAAACATCAAATTCGTGGCATCTCCTCGCTCCAGCCTGCGTTAAAGAAGAGTGTCTCCCAATGCACAGCGCACCAACGAACAGCCCGCCCGGATGGTCTCATTGGCACCGATGATCTCCAGGCTCGGGTTGACCTCCACCAGGTCCATGGCCACCAGGTTGCCCGTCTCATGAACGCACTCGGCGATAAAGTCGCCTTCGCGCAAGGTGAGCCCGCCTCGCACAGGCGTTCCCGTGCTGGGAGCCCACTGCGGATCGAGAGCGTCCACGTCGAACGAGAGATGGATGGGCGTGTCATTGCCGATATGCGCCAGCGCCATCTCCACCACCCGTCCAATGCCGTGTCTGACGTCATGAACAAGCGTGAGCAGATCAGATCGTAGATGCCAGTACAGAGTAGTTGAATATCAAGAGAAAAAGAAAAGCAGACATACTTATCAATATCATGCATACTAAACGCGCGGATCCCGTTCTCCCTCAGGATCCTCTTCTCCTCCCTATCCACATCCCGTAGCCCAATATACACCAGCTTCCGCATGCTCACCAGATGGTCCTCGCGCAGCCAGCCAAACACATCCTCCCTCTCCTCCCTCGCCAACCCCGTCAAAAACGCCACGGGCATCCCATGGATATTCCCACTCTCGCTCGTCTCCGGCGTGTTGATATCAGCATGGGCATCAACCCAGATCAGCGCCGTCTCGCGCCCGCCATGCAGCTCGCGGATCGCCTTTGCAATGCCTGAAACGGTGCCGACGGCGATGGAATGGTCGCCGCCGAGGGTTAGGACGAATTTGCCCTGGCGCGCATGCTCGTAGACCTGCTGGCTGAGCTTCTGCGTCACGGCGCTGACGGATAGGGGCTTTTTCATGCCGCGGTAGTCTGGGTCTGAGGCCGGGATGATGTCGGTGTATTGGTGGACGATGTTGTCGTGGGATATCGAGTAGTTGAGATCCTTCTTGAGCTGGGTGAGCAGGCCGGCTTCGATGAGCGCGGTTGGGCCTGCGTCGACGCCGGGCTTGCACTGTGTGGTGGGTAGCTATGTTAGTTTTATTGATTCTATGTAGATTGACGTGCGCTGTATGCATGCCTTGGAGCGTAGTTCGCGGAGCAGGATAGCTGGATAAATAAACTGGGAGATTCCCTACCTGTCCGCCGGAAAAGCCAACAGCCACTACACCCAGGTCGTGAGGTTTGGAGAGGAATCTCTGCGGAATCGTAGAGGGGGCTGTCATTTTCGATGTGGTATTGTTTCTTTCGAATCCCGTCTCCTCAGCTCTATCCGTCGCTGTTTCTCGTCAGGCTGAGTCCCGTACTTAAAGAGGATGAAATAAGAGATATCACAAATCCAACAACCTCTCTCACAAGCTTTAGATATCCCTTTCTCGTCGTCCTCTCTCTCACCTATATATCCACTTCTGTCTGTCTAACTACCTTGGACTCTCTCCCAGCAGTGCCCGTTATACCAACCCAACTCAGCTGCCTTAAGCTTGTGTAACAACAGAGAACAGAAATGGGGGAAAAAAGAAAATAGGATGAATCCAGAACAAGATCAGGACTTGGGGTTTTAAATTCGAATGAGATAATTTGCTGAAGCAACTCTGATCTGTTACTTCAAGTTTTCTTTCCTTTTTTTTCCCGCTTTCTCTCGTTCGCTCTCCGGTCTCCTCGGAATTCAATTGCAGAGTAGATAAAATAGTAGGAAGAAAGGAATCGGATATCAGCGGCAATCTGGTTGGGTTAATCGATCGATTCGAACACGGGATGGAATCAGTCAATCAATCAATCACTCATGAACAACGAAAAAGCCAAAAAAAAAAAAAAAAAAAAAGGAACAGGAAGAAAAGATAAAAGAGAAAGGAAAATAAATCCCCCCTCTCTTTTCCGGCTCTGGCCTTTGGGCGCGGTGGCCCCCGGTACAACATGCTCTTAGGGGAAGCGGAGGAGTGAGATGTGGATGGCCCGCACACCTTATATACCACCTTTTTTCCCCTAAGTGCAGGTTCAAGAGAGCGACTTCGCCACTTTTCGGATTAGTTGGTTTTTATCACACGGTCATGCGGATGGTTTAACTTAAAATTAAAGACTTGGGTTGGTTTTTGTCCCCGGCTGGGCTGGTTGTGAGGTGGTTTCGTTTTTTGTAGAGTTCGATGACATAGTTCTTGTTGGTGGGGTTGGTTGGAGCTGTCATGTTGTGAGGGCAGAGAGATATTGGGCAGGACTGATCAGATATTGAAATATTGCAGTAACTCGTGCTTATTATTATAATTACATCGTAGCACTGATCGTTTATTGTAATGTACATATTATCCCAATCTATCTATCTATTCATACAGCATCCCAACCAGGCTATTTCCCCAGTATAAGCTCTCGTAGAATTTCGTTCGCCTTCTGCGCCTCCACCCTCCCCTTCTCTCCCGCCCGCTTAAGCTGCCCGACAAGAAACCCAATCTTGCCCAGCTGGCCTTTGTCACGGATCAGCGTGACCGTCTCCGGGTTCTGCCGCATGACCTCTTCCGCCAGCACAACATATTCTTCTCGCGAAAGCGACTGCAGGAGCAGGTTGTCCTCTTCCACAATCTGCGCAATGGACCGGCGGTCACCGTCAAATACCATCGCTAGGATCGATTTCGCTGTGCTGCTGGTGATTTTCTTGCGTGAGAGGAGGTCGATGATTTCGGCTAGCCTTTGTGCAGGAACCCGCTCCGGGTCCCATGGTAGATCCGATTTGCTCAGCAGGCCGCCTAGTTCGTGGAGAACCCAGTTGCCAACCACCTTGCCTCCGGTAAATACATTCTCACCTATATCTCCCTGGAGAGAAATGAGGATATGGACTGCATCTAGGTAGTATTCTAGTCGTTGTCCGTCATCAAGTTCAATCATAGGTTTCGCATCGTCAATGGATAGCCCATACTTGGGAGTTTTTACCAACAGCTGCAAGAGGTCGTCGGGCAGTGGTGGCATTTTCGCCTTGAGGTGAAGTAGGACATCTTCTCCTATTATCACTGGCGCCAGGTCCGGGTCTGGCATGTATCGATAGTCTACTTCACCTTCCTTGCCTCGGAGTTTTCGCGTCTCAGTGCTGCCAAGTGTCCATCCTCGTGTCTCTCCCTCAATGGTGCCACCTGCTTCAAGTACCGCTATTTGACGGTCTCGCTCCGCAATGATGGCATCTTCGACAGCTTTGAAGCTGCTCAGGTTTTTGATTTCGGTCCGCTGGCCCAGCCCTGTTACCCCATGGTATTGGTGGTCCCCGTCCCCTTCGTCTCGTTTTCTTACGGACACATTCACATCCGCCCGAAGACCTCCCATTTCCATCCCCGTTGTAACTGCCCCAACCGACTGAAGGATCGCCTGTATTTTTCTCACGCAAGCAGCGGCAGTCTCTGGAGAGTGGATCTCTGGAAGGGTGATGATCTCGATAAGAGGACGAGACACCCGGTTGAAGTCAAGGAGATACGTGGCCGACGGAAGTTCCTGTGACTTGGCAGTATCCTGTTCCATTTGTACCTGCTTGATACCGATTCTAATTCCGTCTCCGTCTTCTTTAGCAATGCCATCGTGAGGCATTAGCCAGAGGTGACCGTCTTTCGCATAGGGTTCTATTTTTATAATATGTAAGAATATAGCTTCCTATAGGTAAGGGTGGGGTAGAATGTGTACCGTAGTATTGGGTTATCTGGTACCCTGCGGGCTGGTCTTGATAGAAGTAATGTTTCCGATCGAAGCGACTGACTCGCTGGATATCGCAATTGAAGGCAAGGGCAGCGCGGAGAGCGGGTATCAGTGTTGCTGGTTGAAACCACTGCTATCTGTTAGTAAAATGAATACCGGTCAATTTGTTCAACAGAGTTACGAACCGGCTGGCTTCCAGGTAAGGCAAGGTCAAAGAGAGCTACATTCGAGTTCGGGGTATCATCAATGGCCGCAGAGGCTCCTACTCATGATGTCAGAGACACGAGGGCTGCACAACGTAGTCGATGGGCTTCCATACTAGAAAATAGCTTCGCATCCGTATCCAATTGGGCATGTATCTCAATCCCCACCGTCAATTCCCAACCCTCATGTTTCGCAGCCGGCATATCATCACTATCCCGCTTCGCTGCGCGCTTTGCCTTAGCCTCATCCTTCAATTGTTTGCGGAACGGGACATAGGCCGGGCTCTCTGTCGTAGCGGCCGTCTGGGGATCACTCGAGCATCGCGATGAGGAAGACCAATTCCTCTTCGTCTGTGCGGATGAGCTCCAGAGATCAACGAGGCGTGCCCCCCGTAACGCAAGCCGGTACCAGGAGCATCCAGCACGCCGTGAAAGGCATTGCCGGAGCATAGGCGTCACTTGCGGCCTGTGGGCAATGGCCGCTCGAATGGCACAGCCCAGTTGCAGAGGAGAGCAGCGTGCTCAGGAACAAGAGCGTGAAGAATCCGCAGCTTGAGGTTTGGGGGAGTCAGCAAGTCCAAATTGGGCCGGAAGACGGCGATTGGCCGGATAGGGCAAGGTCGATACGGGCAATACGGAGAATACGAGGTGGCGTAAGATACCCGGCCAGTCGCGTGGTGAAACAGGGCTGAGGACTGTTTTGCGGGGTATTGTTACGGCGAACATCGATTTCCTCTCTCTAACCTCCTCAAACAGGAACAAGATGGCCATTGACGAGAGATTCGAGAGCGACGAGAGACAAGACTGCGCGCCATGGGCAAGTTAGCAGCTGCTACAGGCATTCTCTTTTCCCTCCGATTGTGCACATCGGCATTCCAAGGTTCAGACATGAGCATGGCTGAGATACGACCCCAAGCACTCCTCCGATTCGCACCATCGCCTTGATTCCCCGCCAAACCCCATGCCTTATTAGGCTGCTGGGTCTGATCCTCGTCTGCCAATCAGTTTATTATTGGAAACCCCAGGCCTGACACTCCCGGTAAATTCTGTCTGGGGTGGGCTTTTGGGGGCTGACCTGGTGCCAGGGTTGGTTTCTCACCTGTTTGAAATCCAAGAGCAGATCTATCCGTTTGGCGTTGCTGCTGCGGCTGACGGGACACGCTCTTCCAGTTTTTGTACAACAGATGCTTACGGCTTTGGGCTTGGATCTTCCTTCATGTGGGCTGCTTGGGTGCGGGCAGCTTATTATGGCGCGGAGCGTGGTCGCACTCATTCTGCTGCCCGTCTGCGGCGCATTCACGAACTAGTTATCGGGAGTTGGTGGTGCTGATCGGTCGGAAGCAACGCCAACAACTCCCACGAACTGCTGCGAACGGGATCCAACATGCCCACAATTTAATTCTGGTCAGGTTAAGAAAGCAACCTCCTAGACCACGGGCGAAGGGGCCGAGTTGGCCTCCTGTCGTTGGTCGTGTGGTCATCAAGAACGGCGCTGGCAACATCTAGTGCCCATCACCGGAGCAGGGTAGGAGTCCGCTATTAAATTGCCGACCTATACAACTACTAAAACACGAGGAATAATCTATCAGCAAAGCCTCTCCGCAGAACGAAAGGAAAGATGGAAAGAGAGAAGAGAAGCGAAGGCGCATGCTAAACCTGGGACATATCTCGCTGCCCCTCCCTTTGTTGGTGGAGCGGGCGAGTGAGCGCCAGCCAGCGCAGCATGCAGCATGTGCATGCAGACAACTTCGACTTCCCGTCCGGGTGTCAATCTCTCGCGCAAATCCAGCAGATGCAACCTTTATGTATAGCGCCTGCACTATGATGCCATTCTGTGCGCAGTGTCTGCCATTATGTCTGCATAAAGAAATTATCGCGCCAAACCCGTCGTTGATCCTCTTATGGCTGATAGCGGGGTTTCTGATAGAGGAGCGATAGTAATAGTAAGACGGACGGTATTAATAGCTACGGCGAATAAATCAATCGGCGCAGCCAGCAGGAATAGAACAGACGACGCGGAAACGATCAGTGTTTCCAATCAGCCAGTAGCCTTTCCGGTTTTCCTGAGACTGTCGCAACTTTTCTGCTGGCATCGTTTACGGCCCCCAGGGGCGTTTCAGAGTCCGGAGTTGGCTGTGCAGAGCAGGAGATAGTTGGTACGTCTGTCCTCGATCCCAACTGTGGCTCTGTGCGCCGTATATCAGTCTGGCGCTGGACGCATTATTATTTCTTCTTGACTGCTCGGTTTCTTCTCCTTATTACTCCCTTGTGTCCCCAAGCCTGTTTATTCCTGTTCTACCTTATTGTGGTTCACCTGATCTACTCCCCAGTTGCCCCTCTATACGTCAACCATCACTTAGTTGTCCTTGGAACCGAATTTCTTGCTTCTATTGATATACACTTCCACATCCGTTCTCCTTTGCGAAAGAATATCAACTTGGATTGATCACAGAGTCGAGTCCAACCCGTCTTGGACCGCTGTGGTACCCCGGACATCTGGACCATCTCATCGGCTATCACAATCAAGACATTGAATTACAGCACGACGATAACACTTCAGTGAGGTACAGTTTGGGCTTTAAGGGTTGCCGCCGGGAGCATTGATACTATCTACCGAACATCTACTTTGTCCTTACCATCCACCAGAATATGCCCTCAGCAAAAAGTCACAGGAGGGACAGCTCGAAGAAATCATCATGGTCCAGTCATGTAGCGGATTTAGCTGCTATTGCCGCCGCTAAGCCCTCAGGTGATGCCTCATCTGCCACCGTGCGATCACGACAACGATCCAAAACCTACAGCGGCAAATCTCATAGCAACACCACAGCCTCCAATGAACATCCAGCACTACAGCGAAGCGTAACAGAAAAACATCCTGAACCGCCAAGGCAGCCGTCTCCAAACGTGTTTGAGTTTCTAGATCCAAAGACCGACTCGGAGGGCGCTGCAGCCCGTTGGGTCCGAACAGTGCGAACAAGAAAGGCATCACACAGTTCCTCTTCGTCCAACAATACTAGACGAAAGTCAAATGCTTCTTGTAGCCTCAACTCCGATTCAGGAGCATCTTTGAGGGACCACAGCCCGGATCGCGCTTCATCAGTCTCTTCAATTGAATACCAACCGGCTACCCCGCCCGATATCTCTATCGACACCCTCAACTGGAAACTTGCAGATGACTCGCGGACGCGCCACCGTTTCCAGATGGCTGGGGCGTACATGACCGATACTGAAACGTTATTGGAAAGCCCTACGTCTCCAGCCCCTGGATACTTCGACTACTCGGCTCCTGAATCCTATTACGCGCATGCAAAATATCCACCCCAATCTCCATCGAAGTCCTCCTTGCCTTCTGCTTCCCAGTATCGACGGCCCAGCGCTGATATGGGTAAGATAAGGCTGAGCCCCAAACCCCAACGGCTCTCATCCGTAGAATCGGATGTGAAGCGAGCCAAGCCCAAAGGACGTCCGCTGCTTTACCGCAAATTTGAGTCATTGAACCATCGAGTTCTGCGTCATCTCCAAGAAGACATTGCGCAGATGGAGGAGGACCTTACCATTCTTGAAGAAGTGGAGGAAGTACGCCGTGTTACCGTCAACGTTAAAAACTCAGGAAGACAGAAGCTTTTGTCGACCAAGCACCAGGACCTTCAAGCTGAGGAATGGTCCGCTCTTCAACAGAAGAAAGTTGAATTGGTGGAAAAGATTGTCCTCAAGACAGAACAGTACAGTAAGATACCTTCCCTTGACTTTACTTCAGTTATCGTGGGACTCGTGAAACTAACTATAACCTAATAAGACCGTGCGCTTTGTGCCTATCGCGAAGTATCCCACAAATTACCAGCCGCAATCAACGAAGAAATCGCAACATACCGTAAATGGATCCACGAAAACCCAACCAACGCGAAGTCCGATTTGAGATTTCTCGCCAATGACAACGACCTCATCATGGTCGGGGAACGGCGATATACCCCACGCGACTCAAACGCCATATACTCCACGATCGTAACAATATCAGCTGCCATCCTATTTCCATTACTTGCTTTCGGCGTCATATCCGAGTTCTTCGGCCGCATCGCGATTGTCGCGATATTCGGTGGCGCCACTGCTTTGTTCGCCTCTAATGGGCCACCTGGAAGTGAATATTTGATCGATCCACAGGATGGATGGCGGTGTGCTGCCCTGTATGTACTTCTTACTTTTCCTTCCGCTGCACGTGTGCTGTTTTCGGCCACGAGTCTAACGATGCATGATGCACACAGGTATTTCGGCTTTATGGCTGCAGCAGCTATAATTATCTAACGAAGGTCATGAATGACGAATAACGAATTTCGATTTAACGCCTTTTTATGCCAACTAATTTATCGGCGCGTCTACATTTTATTACTTCGGCTTTGTCGCCTAACGTCACTTTTGCATTCATCCGCGAACATTCATTCATCTATCCATATACGAAGTACATAGCCTGCGATTTTTTTTATTCTCTCATCCCATACTTTCTTTTCGTCGTTTATATCCTCGTACCCTATCTGTTTGACCACACATCTGGGTTTTGCAAAAAGGAAGGTGTTTCCACCACCCACCTACCTACTATTCCTACCTGTCTTCACCTCTTCATCCTTGTTTATTCACTTCATGTCATTTCTTACTCCAGAAACCACCACACAACAGCCTTTGCCTTTGCTTTAGCCATTTCAAAACCCGAAGGACAGGAAGGAAAGGATGGAAACGAAAAAAAAATATCTAATATAACCCGCTGGACGGGGAGAAAATTAGCACTAACACGTACATGCATGTGCTATATTTTTCACTTGGGCATGCGGAGTTATATTACGGAGTCAGAAAAAGGGAAGGATTAGGGGTGGGAATGGGAAATGGTATTGGGAATGGCTGGGTTCGGTTCAAAAAACAACATTCGGAAATATATCCATCCGTTCATTTTCATAGCGCGGTGCATTTGGTGGTGGTGGTCAGATCTTCTGTCTCTATCTATTTATCCATCTATCCGATGGCTTCTTTTCGTTTTGGATTGATGGGGTTGGGCAGCGGGGATTTCTTATGATCTATACCTATTGACATATCTGCATAGCGTTTCGGGTGGCTTTGTATCTTATTACATTACTTACATACCGCTATTAATCGAATTGCTAGTTTGCATTTTCCTGAATCAATGTGGTTGGATTCAATTGGCGATATTCTTCTCGGGCATGTAGAAAGTTATTGGAGGGTCCGGCGTTTTATCATTGAACTCTTGGGCCGGGGGGGGGGGGTTTGATTATTAACATTAAACAACAAAATCCTGAAACCCCAGTTTGGAAATGAAAATGTGCTCAAGAGCAAGAATTTAGTCTAACATTCATTCCTTCTCTTTCTCAAAAAAATTTCAACTAATGGTATCAACTCATCCATACAACACACACGAAGCCCCCCCTCTCCATCGAAGCCCATCATTTCGCTTCCAATAGATACATAGATACATAGCTAGATAGATAGCCTACGATTTATGTACGCTGTTTAATCAGAAAATAAACCGACCAACCAGACCGACGAACGTGAACAGCCTCAAAATTACGAGTAAAGCAATTATTGTCGATTCCCCCGGTCTTTTGTTCATGCATCCATCGCCCGCCCCTATCCCTATATGCGCTATGCGCCGTGGAAAGGCACGAAAAAAGAGTTGTTTGTATCTGAACCATTCAAGTGGTAGTGGTAGATACGGTAGGTACAGTAACGACGAAATAGAAACCAACCTAAATAACCCGACCCAATTCGTATTGTCACATAAAAAAAAAAAAAAAGAAAATGTTGTAAATTTAATAATCAACCAAAGCCATTCTTTTGATTTTTCTTTTCCCCCAATTTACAATCAAAGGGTTGCTTGCTCACTGGAACAAACAGTATGCAAGGAAAACCTAAAGAGGTCAGACAGAGAACAAAAAGAAGTGGGGAGAAGCAAACTAAGAATGTAACGAACTGCCGAATTTATTAGTTAGAACAAAAGTTTGATAATAAAAAAAAAGGTACGTAATACTCTGCTGAATGCCATAGAAACGACAAGAGAAGAAACAGCTTCAATGGACGAAGTAAAAGAAAACGAAAAACAATTCTAATAAACAAAAAAAATACTAGACAGATGATATGTTTTTCCCCTTTCCTTCCGCCGTTCCAATTCAAAAGCAAGACTTTTTACTTTTTTTCTTTCACTGCCAATGGCTTTCGTCGACGAGGTTTTCATCTGACTGTGTTCCCTCCTCGATCAAATCACTGTGTGGATCCAGAGGTACCTCCAACTCCCACCGGCGTGCCATTTTGCCGAGTATTTGGCGTAAACTGGCCATTCGAGGATACCGGTTGTGGGGTTCCGGAATTTTGGCGCTGGTGTTCAGCCAGTTGCGCTTTGTTCCGATCCATCAGGGCTGCTTGTTCGGCCGCGCTACGTGCATATGTGATTGCAGCCGCACTATTCGAGTACCCTCCGTTGCCGGGTGCGGGACTCGCTTGGGGGTTTGGGAAGTTTGGAAAGTGAGGTGGCTGTGGCGTTTGTTGCTGGAAGTATCGTGGCTGCTGTGGGTTGTTTGGGGTAGAGGTCATGTACGGATGGCGCTGGGGGGAAGCACCGAAGCTGGCGTGCCGTTGGGGAGACGCGTTGGGTGGGCCACCGGGGGCTGCACTATATGGGCCATCTTGCGGACGCTGTGGATAGGGTGGTTGACTCGATCGATGGGGGTATGGTTGAGGGGAGCCCTGGGCGGGAGAGGCTATTCGCTGTGAAGGGTAGGGCACAGCTCCATTCTGAACAGGTCTCTGGAATTGCTGAAGTATGCTACTTGGAGTATATTGTTGCGGGGTCCCATGCTGTGGGAATTGAGGTTGCCCATAACTTGGGCGCTGAATGGGTTGTCGTGACGGATTGTAGGGCTGAGGAGAGTTGTTTGGAGGGTAATGCATCGATGCGGACGGTGGTCTCGCTCCATAGGCAGACGGATGATTCATTGGAATGGGTTTTGCTCGAGGATTTGATGGATAACCTCTTTGCAAAGGAACATTTGCCGCAGGTGGCGTTTGGTATGGCGATGTCCGCGATTGATGTATGTTTGGTGTTGGGGTTCGGGCAACATTAGGCACTTGCGAAACTCTGGGCATTTGCTTCTGTTGTATGGTATAGTCGTCTTCTTCCATTGTACCAGGATAGTCAGCGCTTTCTAGTAAGATCTTTTTGCTGATATTTAACTCTGCCAGTTGATCTCCATCAAGTTTCGACACAGCATAAGGGGGCAGAGTGGCTACCATCGCGGATAAACTCGTCTTCAGTGTTTCGTATACCGTAAGTTCTTCGGAAGAGGGCGTAGTTGCATCTGAAGTTGCTGTTGGTTCGTCTGCCTGCTTCCCGGAGGCAGATTGTCCTGAGGTTGCAAGATTTCGAATTTGGCGATAGGAATTTAATGTGCGTAAAAGATCAGAAATGTGTTCCAGTACTTCTTCCAAATCCTTTTCGTTACTTTCGCCATCAGTATTTTCCGGTTGTTCAATGTCCATCTCTACATCAGCGTCGGGCTCATATGACTTGACCAATTCTTCAAGACTAGTTTCATCCAATGGCTGTATTTCTGAGCCTTGGCTTGGGGTGTCTATCCGTTTGACGTCTGACTCATTTTCAGCCGATAACAATGCGTGCATACGTTTCATACCCGATTTGTCCCACCAGATTTGCTCTTTCGCATCCTCGGGGATAACGGCCCCAGAGCTATCAAATGACGGCGCAAATGACGAATAGACACCGCGAAACGTTGCATTCCCATCGTCCAATGAATTCTGAAAAGGTTTCGACAATCCTCTCCCGATATTAGCATCGCTTCTGTGCCTTCTATTCCCGGGTCGAACCGAAGGTTCATAAGCGTAATGAATCCAGTGACCTGAAGGAAGGGGTGTATAACTATAACCTCGTTTCTCATGAGATAAAGATTTGACAGCTGCGACGACATCGTACGGGTCAAGCCAAGTGGCATTGGAGCTCTTTGAAGGCCGTGCTTTTCGGGGAGGTTGTAGTTGAGGGAGCGTTGGGCGAGGCGGGAATACATCCGCCAATGTCCTCGAGTTCTTTTTATCCGATTCCACGCTTTTCACATTGAACGGAATAACTTTGGAAATGCTAATCCCATTCGGCAAAGAGGTTTCGTTGACGCTGGCCTGGATCCCCACGCTGTTGGTTTCATCCCCAGAACGAGAATCCTGTGCGTCTGGGCTCGTTTGCTGTAGACTTGAAAAAAGATGCCTACCACGAGGGGCATTTCCGAAGAGTGTTAGGACCATTTTATCCTCTCTGTTGTATGCTTTCTTAATGTTGTCCTTATTCTCATCCTCACTCTTGCTGCTGCCGCGGGACTCATCCTTTACTAGGGACGAGCCTTGGAAGGGGCTGCGAAGAATAAAGTTATCCAAATGCTTTTTGAATATGCGAGACAAGTTGACCAATTCATTGGGAGATCGGAGGTTCGTTGACCCGGTTGTAGAGTTTTCTGCCTCACGCTGTTGCTCGACGACCTGAATGGAAGCGGTTTCTACATCGTCTATAACCGATTGTATAGACCTGTATTTGCCGGAAGCAATTTTCGACTGTATCGTTTGCGAATCGTCTGTAGCATCCGCGAGTTTCGCGCGTTTACAGTCCGGCTCGATAGTGGAATGCGAGGGAAGGGGGTGTGTAAGAATGCCCAGGTCTGAATCGTATCTGTGAGGGGGGATTAAGAGATGAGCCGATGAGTCCTGATGTGTTGTATCCGGGGAAGACTTGGGAGAAATGTTTCAAGAACTCACTTCGCCAAAACTTGCAAGAGGTCCTTCAGAATTTGATCTAGCGATTCCTTTTTCGGCGTCTCGGATAGAGTGGAGATCCCGCCGTCATTGGAAGATTCTTGTTCAGGGCTGGAGACGCGTTTTCGTTTCCCGGGGGTGAGGGATGAAGCCGAATCCGATTCCATCTGAGGAGAGGCAAGCTGCCCATTTGTGGTCGCAGTTGCGACTGAATTATTGGTCTCCATGCTGGCTCTAGCTAGATCTAGACCGATCAAGCGCTCTGATGGATGCGGTGCTCTACTGTGTATCCAACTTCGGGTGCTTCGCGTTGGAAGGATCGGAGGACACAAGGACAAAGGGGGTCTCTGGAAGCATCTAACGCGACCGCTCGGGCTCGGGTTGCGCCACACGGGGAGCTCTCGTTGTCAAGAGAAATCTGTTGGCGTGCTGGACTGATGGGGGCAGGCCAGAAGTTTTGCGAATTTAGACTAGCATGCAGGGGAGCGAAGAGGACGTGACAGATACCAAGAAGCCTGGCAACTGGGCACGCAGGAACAACAGAACAAGCAACGGGTGCTGCATAAAGCGACGGGACAGTCGAAAACCACAGCGGATCAAAACAGACAGACCAAGGGCGGGTTGAGGATGGCATCCAACTGAGATGTCGTTCGTTCTCTTCCCAGTCCGGCGGCGATCAGGAACCCGTGGTCCGCTTGGGGCTGACCACGTGACCGCGCCTGCGATTTTCGCGCGTGCTGCTGACTCAGCATCCGGCAGCCGCTTCAGGAATTTTTAGTCGACGACGGCGGACTGCATCCAACCCTCGCTCGTTGTTAGATATCCCCGATTGATACATGCGCCAGCTCTGGGAAGCTCCGGGAACCGCTGCTATTGCCGCTAAAGACCCGACTCCCCCTCACCCGCCATTGTTGCGTCTCCGCCGCCTGCCCGTTTTCTTGTCGCGCATGGGCTCGGCGTAGGCATGCCCTAGACAAATCAATGGATGTACTCTCTTAGCACTGGGGCTCCAAACCGACTGGTGGGCTTGAGATCCAGCTGGGTTGCTACCAGCTGTTTTTGGTTGCCACAACTGCAGGTGAGGTTTCCTGGACCACAATCCCTTTGAAGCTTCGTTCTCACGCCGGGATAAGGATGGACTCTCCCTTCCGCAGCCTTTCCTCTTTGCAGTATCAATCTCCCCTCGGTTCCACTCACACCTATTTTCGAGCTCCCTGCACAAATTCACGGTCACACGGCAATATGCGACAGAGCAGCGGACGCCGAAAAAACGCACCAGGCAACTGCCCCCGCAAACTCCCTCACAAGTTTTGATATCCGCATTGGAAGATAGTGGATGTCAAGTCGAGCTTGGGCGGCCGAAGCACTACCACGCGGACTGTTCATGGTTCGATCCAATCCAGTCGACCGCCCGCCGGCGAACGAAACTCTCTTCGTTGTCATTCCGAAAACCACAACGGGTGCGCTTGAGTTTCGCGACGGTGGTGGCCAATTATATCCGCGTCGTTCATCCCCTCCTACAACAGGGGAGCCCTCAAATCCTTAGTCAAACGGACCAGAATGAGTTAGATCAAGCTCTTCTCACTGTGTTCGACGATGAAACACTCCTATACCTGTCGAAGAGGGGCTACGAGCCAGAAGACGTGATGGTTTGGGCTTGGATACTTACCCCCTCTAGAACGTTAAAGGCTGCATTGCGCTACGAGGTTTTCGAAGAACAAATCCTCGATGCTTCTTCGGGAAGGGCCAGAGTCCCATTATTTGTGTTGCTTTTTATTCTTCGCAGAGCAGACGTCGATAGTACGGTTTTCCGGCTACTGCTGCACCAGACTGTCTCTTCCTTAAGCGCTAGATACATTGGAGGCTCTGCTGAGGAAAACTGCAGTATCCAGACTTCTGTGAACGGATTCTCGTCTAGAATCCATACCTGGGATCAATCGGGCGATGAAAATACCTTTGTTATTCTTATAATCCGACTCCTACGCCATGCTCGCCAGGTGGGGCCCCTGGCGTTTCCAGTCATTGCCACGTTAATTACCTCTATACTCGGCCGGGATTCTGTTGAAGGATTATCCTACATGGCGTACGAGAGGAAATCCCGGCGCCTCACCTCTCTATATAACACATTCCTGAACCTCATATCGGTTCCACCTCCGGGTAAACCTTACCTGTTTGCTGAATGCCAGCAGCGTGCACAGTTTCAGCTTTTGCGAGAAATGGCGAAATTTCATCCTCCTCTAATTGTTACCCGGAAAGGCTACCATGCTATCACTAAAATACAGCTTGCCCAAAAGAAGACAGCTTCGGAGCGAGAGTGGGCAAACTACAAGGCACAGTCATGGCCTCCTTGGAAAGAGGAAAAACTTGGCATTGATTTCGAGCGGGGCAATGGGGGTAGCGAGAGCAGGGCATTGAAATCTATTCAACATATGGCGGCAGCTGGATACGCCAAGACCCCATGGGAGCAAACCGCTACTGTTTATGCTGGATGGGATACAGATAAAACCCCTACCATCCAGACGAGGATTATTCTTCCAGACACCGCTTCTTTACGGATAGCCTCACTACCAGCGTCAGCCACAAAGCAATTGACAGAGACATATACGGCCAACGCTGACGAAATCCCGATCGCCGTGTGGTCTGCTCGCATCCGTGCTACGAGGACATTGAAAGAGGCATGGGCATGCTTTCTGTCTTACCAGGATAACGGCCTCGCGCCTCATAAGGACATATATTCTGCAATGGCGGAAAAGATTATTTTTTATAGCCTTGCTCAAAAACGCGATCCAAAATCCCCGGCGGATGCTGTTCCAGGTGACGGGAAGGAGGTATTTGCGGAACCTAAATCACCGCGGGATGTCATATACGTGCACACTGAACCTCCAACCTTGGATAATCTGCTTCGTGAAATGCATTCACAAGGTGTCCGTCCGTCTAGAAGATTGTTTATCCTTCTTCTCACCCATGCGAAGACTTTCGAGTCAGGAATAGAATACCTCCTTGACAGCAGTATGCCCAAAGAGTTCAAATATGCATTGGCTGCCGGTCTTTCTGGTGATCACTTTTTCAATGCCCATTGTCTCGATGGAATTCCACAAGATATTTTTGCAGCGTTCATCTTCCATCTATGCAAATTTGGAACATTAAACGAACCATCCACAAGCTCGAAACCTCTCCTCTTGCAGCAACTATTCCCTATCCTTTTTGCTGAGAAGGTGCCGGACAAACAGCAAATCCCAGCCGGACACTTTCCAATGGACACGGTATTTCACCAGTCGAGAGCGCTCAGACAGGCTGTCCAACTGATGAAGTCACGGATGATACGATACCCCCCCGCTTGGCATCACCTGATGTCAGGATTATCTTCAAACAGGGATGCTTACGTGAACGGCGTACCTACTGCAATGGAAGCGGTTATCGCGTGGTGGGAAGTCGGGGAAATCGTATACATCATGCGCGGCGCCGATATTCCCCTCGAAACCAAGGGGTTTGCAATCTGTTGTTCTGCATTTGCCAGACTCATTCTGGCAGCGCAACGAGACATGTTAGGTGTTAGAAAGGGCTTGGAAACGATTCAAATATACAGGAAGGGTGATTCGGGCTCTTTAAGCTCGCCAAGGGCGTTCTCAAACTTCCACCAAGTCGTGAAGCGTGGCATTAAATTGCTTAAACGCCTGTTCAAACGGGTGGTAGGGATGGATGAGAAACAGCCCACCCCACTATCGCGGCCTGGTGGAAGTCCGAAGAGCAGCACAGTTAACTCAGTCCCTATTACACTACCAAATGTGGTGGATATTCCATCGCCCGATCAGCTTCACGCATTCGTCCGTGCGCTTGGGCTGGCCCAAGATTTTAACGGACTAGTGGATCTTCTCCAGTGGATAAGTGAAAATGAGGCAGGCATTGAGTCTATTGCTAGAGAGCGTGTGGGGGGCCATAGAATGATGCGCCGCGTGGTGGTTGCCATAAGGGTGTTTTTGGAGATTGGTTTAGAATCATCGCCAAGTCTGTCCGAAGCACCTTTGTTTGGCACGGATGTGTCTTCTACACCGGAACCCTTTGCGCCGGAAATGGAGGAAAGTGACCAGGGCAACTGGGATGGTTTTGGAGATGGCGAATCCCCAACCGAGCCGGCAGATCCCCTTTATCAGGAGGCGAAGCGAATTATAAACGATACGGAGCTGCTGTCGCCCTGGCCTACAGACCAGGAAATTCGCGAATATGTGGATGCTGGCCCCAAGATTTTGATCTAACTACGAAGATGGCTATGAATACGTGTATATATACCCCTTGCTTGTACATAACTTAGGATTTATGGTGGGAATGTTTGCTCATGCACACTGATATGTAATCAATGAGTTCCTTATCTCTTAATCTTGGGTAGTAACTAAAATAAACGTACCTGAATCAATGAAGGACATTAATGAGATATCCAGATCACCCCTAAGCACCATCCTACTCCATATTCAGGGGGGGGGTCGGCATCCGTGGATATGCGGCGGGGAAGCTCTCCGCGCCAAGACACAGCTAACTCCCGAACCACCGACCAGTTACATCACCAAACATCCTTAACTCCTCCCGCACCAGCTCGCCCCATCCACCCTCTCCAAGCCTCACCCAACCCCCCCTATACCAAAATACCATGTCTCGCCGCCTCCTCCTCTCCCCCTTCGCCCTGCGGCGGCTCACCATCATCCAACAGACACGGGCCAACAGCACGCTGTACGGCAGCAGCGCGCAGGGTTCCGTGATCAACATCCAACAGATCCCCGCGCCGGGGGCAGGGCATATCCGGGTCCTGCTACTCAACAGGCCAGAAGCGCGCAATGCGATTTCGCGCCAGCTGCTGGATAGCTTGGGAAAGCACATCAAGGCGATTGAGGAGGAGAAAGGCAATGGGCCGACGAGGGCGCTGGTGCTGGCTAGCGATGTCGATGCGGCATTTTGTGCCGGTGCGGATTTGAAGGAGAGGGTTGGGTTTACGAGGGAGGAGTGAGTTGTTTTAAACCCGTTTTAATTTATTGGCAGCCTATTCAAATCGCCCTATCACTAACTAATAACCCACCCCATATAGAACAGAGGCCTTCCTCTCCCAACTCCGCCAAACATTCACCCGCCTCGCCGCCCTCCCCATCCCCACAATCACCGCCATCTCCTCGATGGCACTAGGCGGCGGCCTCGAGCTCGCCCTCTCCACCAACCTGCGCGTCTTCGGCTCAACCAGCATCGTCGGGCTCCCCGAGACCCGCCTGGCAATCATCCCCGGCGCCGGCGGCACCTACCGCCTGCCGCGGCTAATCGGCGAGAACCGCGCTCTAGACATGATCCTCACGGGCCGCCGGATCAGCGCGCCAGAGTCGTACTTTATCGGGCTGTGTAACCGATTAGTGGAGGTGACGGAGGCAGAGGCGGGGCAGGCGGGCGCGGCGAGGGAGAAGGTGTTGCATGAGAGTATCAAGCTTGCGTTGGATATTTGCGAGGGCGGGCCCGTCGCGCTGAAGCAGGCGATGGTTGCGGTGCGGGGGTTTGAGAAGGGCGAGGTGGCGGAGAATCAGGCGTATTTGGGCGTGGTGGATACGGAGGATAGGTATGAGGCGCTCAAGGCGTTTGCGGAGAAGAGGAAGCCTTATTTTAAGGGGAAATAGGGGGAGTATGCGCTTTATGGTTTTTTTTTTGGTCAGCGGGCTTGCTGGAACGAGTCAGGCATCGAACCACCAGGCAGATAGGATAAATGCTTGAGTCATGGTTCACGGGGAGAGCTGGGTTGAGTCAGCCTGTGTTTTTCGCTTGCGTCTCGTGAGCAGCGGCAGTGTGGGCCATACATACGGGTGGTCGTCCCAGGATATCTGGTTCCTTTTGGTTGTGGCCTAATGGCAAATCAAGATCTACAGATTACATCATTTATAACTATCTACTGGTTATAGGAACCCAAGGCAGGCCTCCAAATGGTGTTTCTCTTTTTCTTATTATAATGGTAATACTGCATAGCATAGCTTCTTTGGTATAAAAAACTATGACATCAGCTCATACATCCAGCCTCTATTGTCATCATTATGTATGACACAGTTCCATTTGATTCCCTACTTTGCCGCGGTTGCTACACCGCACCTTTTTTTGTCCACCCGCTTCATACCAGGCAGTATGATAGGTAAGTTACGGAGGGGATGTTCGGCACCCTGGTGCCGAGAGAAGGGTTGCACAGGCTTCTGAAGGCATGTGGTAAGCTCCTATTTACAGTCATCAAAAAACTGTTTGTTCCATGAGGTATGGTTGCTCATGGATCAATCATGTGGGAGATTGAGGCAATCAACAGTAGAAATAGAAATAGAAACGTGATATGGAGTCATATAACGTAAGGTGAGATATGATTTTCAACCAGGTCAGGGGTGTGGGTTGTTGGGTATTGACCCCATATGGGTATCGGGGAATTAGAAGAAAGTTAAATCAATAATTAATGACCAATCGTGAGTTCGCTTCTCACATATTCCAGACCATTCGCGAGTATTTTATCTCTCGTTTGGATGTCGACAACGGTTCGTCATGCAAGGTGGCTCATAGGGCTGCGTCCCTGTTGATCCGCTCTGAAAACTGCCTTAAACCAAGCTTGGTTACGGTATCATTGAGCAGAAGTTGGGGTCCGTTTTGGGGAGGCTGATATGGCAGGCAGCCTGGTACTTTTGGCCCCCCATCTCGGTTCTTCGTACGTACGAGTCTTGAGATTCCTTCGTGTCGTTGTGGCTTGCAGAAAGAAGAGGTCGAAGGGTAAAACCCAGGCTGCCCCAGAACTTGATCTCCTCGAGGGGTTTGGGCAAACTACTAGGGCCGTGTTCAGTGCAGAGAGCTTACCTTACCACCTGAGAGGTGCAAAAGTGGATCGTAATCTCATACACACAAAGATAGTGTGTAAATAGTGTATATTTCAACTCCATATGGGAAGGCCTTCAGTGAAAAGATGCTACCCTTGGGCAGCATCTTTTCACTGAAGGCCTTCCCATGTGGAAATCAACTAATCTTACCTGATTTGGATGAAAATCTCCACTTTCTACACTATTAAACACTACTAAAGTTAAAATTGACAAAACATTGTCAGGAAGGGTTTAAATTACAAAAACTGCTCAAATCACTGAACACCCAGGCCTTCCTGACCATTCAAAAATGACAAGAGGCAGAAAGCTGCCCAGGGGACGTCAGCTAACCATGTTTTGTCAAAAATACGGGTTGCACTGAACACGGCCTAGGATGTAGAATATCTGATAGTGAGAGGTCAGAACCTTATTAATGGCGAACCTCCGGTTAACTAGCACCCACTTCCCGATCCCGATCCACGAGACGATGCCTGGTAGCTTTGTAGGGCGCTCGTAATGCGGAGGGTCGCTAGACTCGCTCCTAGGATCGGGAGGCGATAGTATCCTCGAGGGCCCACGGATCGATCGGGTGAAGCTTGTATGCCATGGCCAGGCCGCGCCGCCTATGACGAGCCCTGTTGCGACGGGTTTGGGACAAGGAGGGACGCGGAGAGTGCGGGAGCAGGGATCCGCCGAATCATGGGTTAACTAATAAGTGGTTAGTAAATATCTGCAAGGCCAGGGCTACAGTGGACCGGGTTGGCGCTCAGCTCCAGCATTGCCCGCCCCGTTTGGAACTGGTCGACGTCCGACTGAATAAATGGTGTGGAGGGATGCCCGTGACATCAGTGCGGCTCTGCGAGATGGTTCCGGCGAGCGTCGACTCCCCGCAAAGAACAGGACAGAGAGAACAGGAGAGAAATCCCCAGCCCGCTCCAGCAGCAACATCCACCAGCGATAAATAGCTACCTGGTCAGGGCGAGCACCAGCTGCTGCCAGGCTTGGTGCGCGACATCTGACCTGGGCGCAGTTGCATCTCCCGCTGTTCACGAGACTCCCGCCTGTCAGGCTGCGAGATTGACTCTGAAGTGCGGCCTGTCCTACCGCATCCTCTCTATATATATGTATCCGGGGATGCTCCCTTGTTTGCCGTCGTTTCTGATCAGCCCTCTCGCGCAGCTCTGAGCAACAACCATGGGCTCCTCTCCCGCGAAACGCTTTGAGATCACCGAATTTGGCCTGTCCGAGGTGTACTGCTGCCCCGAGCCGCGGGTGCCACAGGTCGAGTGAGTTGTCTGCCCGAGTCCTGTACTATGCTGTAGTGGTACGCTGCTATAGCCCCGAAAGACCGGCTGGCTGACTGTATCTTGCTGTCTTTGTAGTATAGTGTTTGTCCACGGTCTTAACGGTAGCCCCCACAATACATGGGCCACCAAGAAGCCAGAGGTTTTCTGGCCCGCCGACCTCCTCCCCCAGACCCTCCATGGCCTGAATGTCCGCATCCTGACGTACGGCTACGATGCCAACGTTGCTTCCTTTGAGAAGGGGACGTCCAAAGAGCGTCTGCACAACCATGCTGAACATCTGGCTGCCCAGCTTATGGCTAAGAGAAGTGTGAGTCTCATCAGATATGGATGGGTGTTTCCCGCTGCTTGTAGAAGCGGTATTGCTAGATGCTAACAGAGTGGTTATAGTTGGACCGTGCACTGGAGCGACCGATTATTTTTGTATGCCATTCCCTAGGCGGAATCGTCGTAAAGAGGACACTTTTGCACTGCGAACATCAAAGACATCCCAATACTCAGCATCTGAGATCGACATATGTATCAACCTATGCCATCCTGTTCATGGGGACGCCCCATAACGGCTCTGAACTGGCCAACCTAGGCAGCATGATACAAATGATAGCCAGTTTGGTGCCCAAGAAGTTCTTCGACACAACCCCCAACATGCTCAAGACTCTCAAACCAGATAACGAGACTTTACAAAACGTCAACCGTCAGTTTAGTGACATTATGGGCCGCTTTCGTATCTACTATTTCCACGAGTCTAAACCGATGGACCTGAAGGGCACCAAGCGGTTTGTCGTCGAAGAATCATCTGCTGCACCCTTGACGGCCGGTGTAGAGCGCATGGGAATCGAGGCAGATCATGGTGCCATGGTGCGATTCGAAAGCCCGAAATCCCCGGGCTACGAAGCCGTGGCAGAAGCAATCCTTCGTTATGCGACAGATGCCCCAAGAGAGATTGCCCTAAGGTGGGCACAGGAACAGAGACTTCGAGCAAATATTAGAAAAGAAGATGCTGAGCTTCTTCTCTGTAAGTGATTTTTTGTTAAACAACCTAGTTATGCCTCAGTTTCTAATTTTGCCAGTGAACAACAACATGGAAGACCCTAGGGCATGGAGTTTATCATCTCTCCCTACGGATAGAATCGACTCACTCGGTAAGGCGATTTCTAAAACCACTCCTACTCTTATTCCTCAGTGATCGTCCGCTGACTATTTCACATAGATAATTCAATAGCCTCGCTCCCTCCTGGTCAAAACTCAGAGTTGTTACCCCTTTCAAAATCTCAATTAATGTCCAGCACCGAGCTTCCCCCGCCAAACGAACAGGGTGAATCTCTCCTTATCGCGCCTCTTGGCTTTCATCCTAACTGGGTGTTCCTTGGCATGGAGAAGGAACTCGAAGAGCTTCATACTCGGCTCTTCAAAGTGAAAAGGCGAATAAATGATGTTGTTTCTGTCCTGATATACGGCGGATCCGGGTCTGGGAAAACCCATCTTGCTCGGCAGTATGTTTTCAAGCACCGTGATGCATATACCGGTGGGGTGTTCTGGATTGATGCCAGGTCAAAAGAGGCATGCTGCCAGTGCTTTTGGGACATTGCCGAAAAGGTCTCCTCAACAATAGAGAAAGCATCTCCAGATCCAGACTGGCTTAACAGAGATAGATATATCGAGAAGGTACTGAAATGGCTCGGGGGGAGAGAGAACTGGCTGGTGGTCTTTGACGGCCTCTCTTTCGACACTGATGATGAGATCAACGACTTTCGACGGTTTATCCCCTACCATACAAATTCAAGCATAATCTATACATCTGTGGATCGCACCTTGACGAAGAAACGGAGACTA
Organism: Onygenales sp. PD_10; assembly: GCA_032988465.1. Classification (NCBI taxonomy): domain Eukaryota; kingdom Fungi; phylum Ascomycota; class Eurotiomycetes; order Onygenales; species Onygenales sp. PD_10. Next base: position 283,897 of record JANTQH010000026.1, read on the forward strand.
TATGAACCCTTCGGTCTCAAAGTGAGACCTCTGTCAGTCAACGATGCCCGGAAGCTACTCTTTAAAGACATAGGCATCAAGCACCCTACAGCGGAACAGATTCGCAAGGCAACTGAGCTGGTAGAACATTATGAGTGTTTGCCGTTGGCGATTCATGCAATGGGCCACCGTCTCAGAGCAACTGGAAAACCAATCGAGAGGTATCGTGTCAACAAGCCCCAGGCTACCGATAAACGCCTTGCCGAACCATATCATGGAATCATGGGCGACTTGCAAAAAAATAACCACCCTGAAGCCCTTCACTTGATTACCATACTCTCCTTTTTTGAACATCATGTGCCTGTTGGTATGGTCCATTTGGGAAGGAAAGCACTCGCAAACCACGAAGTTGAAATCCGCTCTCTCGATCCCGACGGGAACCCTGGAAGGCATATAGACAATACTTTTGCCATTCTCATTAGGTACGGCCTGATTGAACGCGCGTTCGACCCGTACCTTGCAACCGAACAAAATTCACCCGTTCGACGAAGTACAGACCTTTCCGAGAAAGAGCTAGAAAGTTCTCAAACGAGCAGTAGCCAAAATACATCGACGACCCTGCCTAATAATGCCATTGATATTGTGAAAATACACTCGGTGGTGCAAGGATTTTTCCGTGACGAACTTCTACGACTAGGACCCGCAGCGTTTGCTTGGTGGCTTGTTGTTTCAACCCACCTTTTCTTCCTCTCCTACAACAATGCCACTAGCAGGATTAAGACAGAGAAGACCCCTGGCTTGATAAAAGACTTTCAAGCGTATGAAACACATGCTAGTATCCTGCTCAAGCACTTCAAGGAGATTAAACAACCGAAATCGGTCCCCGATTTGCACCCGGATTTCAATACTATGCATCGTGCTTTGAGTCAAGCCAGACATGCCATTGTCCAAGAGATAACAAATAGGTCGCCTGGGTCATCACAAGAATTACTCAAGCAGCAAAAATCAATATTCGATCGATCGAGTTCCACATCTTCGGTGCCTGACACCCCCACCAGCAGTTCCTCCCGATTCACTTGGGAGATGGAGGCGGAATATAGTACAACTCACTCGCCCGTTGAACTTAGCCCCTCTCGCCAACGCAATCCGACATTTCCATCTACCGCATCACAGTACCTGCCACTACCGCCTGCGGAGGATCATGGCTACGAGAGTGATCTGGAGGGGAGTCAAACCGCACTCCCTATGTCTCCCACTTTGTCACAAACCACGGAGGTCCCGATACAAGCCACGGCTAGTCAGGAAGAGGGAGAAGGGGAGTGGAATGTTGTTCCTCCGAAGATAAAGACCCAAAAATCGAAAGGAAGCGGCATTTTCGAGAGAATTTCCAGGCCCTTTGGGATAAGGCGAAGACCCGGCCACAGAAACCTGGGAAGCTATAGGCCAGTTAATCCCGTTGTGTCTGTAACTAGCGTCCACGGCGAGGGAGCTTCGAGTCGCGTCCAGGAAAGCCTTGTGGAAGGAACGGCGTCTGCCAAATCCGATGCTGAGGCTTCTCTTGCTGCTGTCCATCACTCTAGCCCGCCACCATCCCGCGGAACGATAATAAAACATATGAACCAGAGAGCAGCGCAGAAAGAAAATCACACTACATATGCCAATGTCCTTGCAGGGCGAAGATTAAGTGACACGCCATCGTCTTCCAGGTCCTCTCCGTCGCTGGGGCGGGGTTCTGATACTAGTAGGCAACCTGAGGAGGCCATCAGGGCTCGGCCTGGAAACGTACCCTCGCCGCATGGTTGGTCCCCTAGAGTCTCGTCAGATAATTTAGTTCACTCGGTGCATAGTGAATCTGGTTTGGGGTCAAATTGGAGATATTCGGATCCTGTTGATCGCGGCCCAACCCCGCCGTCACGGTTCGGATCTCGTCATGCATCTAGATCATCGGAGGGGTCAAGCGGCAATATCCCAGGTCTTCGTGATGCTTACTCCCAGTCGCATTTCGCTGGCCATGCCAGAGTCCCGCTGCCATACCAATCTGACATCACGATTACAACGCAAGAGTACCCAAGTTTTGTTGTACCCGGTCAAAGTGCACATGGTCTGGGGCTTGCACCACGGCAAACCGGAGGTATTTATGGAATGCCTACCATACCACAAATGCCCGCGGGCTATTCCTCGCAGCCCATGTCTCGAAATGTGTCTATGCAGTCGGAACAATCCCTGCAAACAGAACCTAGCCGGATGCCGCCGAAAATTTCCCCTGGTCCAGCAAAGAGACGCTCTTCCCCGCTCTCCAATGTTGCCCAAACCGCCACTCCCAGACTTGATACCCGATCTCCCGCATTTATGTTTGGACAGAGTGGTTCCGCAATTGGATCTAGCCCTAGCACGCCAGGTTCTTATGAGGCTATGGCGATGTCTCGTGGCTCATCAGCTCCTGGAATGATGATTGACTCTGGTGACGGCATGGGGCCGAGCTTCGTGGAATTCAGCAATCATCCAGTGCCACAACATATCCAGTTTGGAGGCCACGATCCTATTAGTGTGGAAGAGGCACGGCAGCGAACGGCGGCGCATTATGAAAACCAATTTCACACAGAGCAACATGGCGAGAGCCCCTATCTGAACAATCCGGCCCATCTCCCTTACCCAAGCCGCAACTTGATGCCAAGCGCAAGCAACGATGACCAGTTACAGTCCATGGCTCGTACACAACTTGACGGCCTGGGAAGTTTGCGTGAAGCTCGTCGGTTCAGGAGTGGAAGTTCCCCCGCCCGTCCAGATATGGATACCTACAATAGGTACCGCTAGATGGCTTCCTTCGCAGCCGTCTTTTGAGGTTTCTTTTACTTTTTTCGTCTTATCGCACTATCCGATCTATATCTCAGTACCAGTTTCTGCACATCGTTTGCATGGGTTGTCTAAAAGGGTTGAAAATTTTCTTAAAAAAATAAACGTCGTCGTGTTTCAATGCGAATGTAAGGATATCGATCGGGGTTTTATTTGCATTTGATGGTGTCATATCTAACATGTACGGGAGAAGGAGGGAAAGGAGTAATGATGAAATGGAGTATAATATTAGCTCGGGATTCGAGCCGGATAGTTGAAGTAGAGGAACGGACTAGTTCTGGGCGGGAACATAGAGGCGTTTTTTCAGCTCATTTTTCAGCTCATTTTTCGTGTTTTGTCTGTTTTTCTTTTGCTTGTGTGAGGAGAAGAGAAGAGATTGAAGAGGATAGATAGAGATTATATAGTGAGTGGGTAGATATTAGTTACTAGTATTTATTTGTTTATATTTCTTTACATTTTGCATGATATATGGACCGTCAAGTAATAGGACGTCTTGTACCATATCTCTAGACAACAATTTATCAGATTTAGAGAGGTAAAGTAGACAATAGACCATTATAAACCAAATTGGAAGCTTGACATCATCACAGAAAAAGAGAGCCACGTGACTTCCCCACAAAAAGGAGAAGTTGAACCATCATGACGTCACCGCGAAGCTTGCCAGGGAAAGCTCAAGGCAAAGTCCAAGCGGAAAAACATGGCAGACGGGCAAGGTTATAAAAGAGCAGACACTCTTCCTCGAAGTACTTTTCGTATCAATATATTCCCAGCAAACTGCGCGTGAGAAACCCTGAACAGCAGCATTTTGAAGAAATAGGTGAATATCAACAGAAGGAGTCCATCGAGTTCTATTCGCCATCCCATTTGATTCATATCCGAAAGGTAATGGGCCGGGTCTACCTCTCCTGACCCTGTCATTCCTCCCACGGAAGTGAAAAGGCCATGCATGTGCTGACCATTCCAGTCTACCCATAGCACTGATCGACCTCATCATGTCTTTCCTTACCCGCGTCACTCCCATCACAAGGGCTGCTATGCCCGCTAGAGCCGCTAGCATCGCCGTTGTCCGACCAGCTCTTTTCTCCACGTCAGCTAGCCGGGCAGAGAAAGGCCCCATCGAGATAACCAAGGACACATTGAAGAAGGCCGATCGTGTCGTGTCCGATGCAGCGGTTAAGGGAATCGAAAAGGGCGGTATGTGATAATTCAATATCCTTTCTTGCTTTTTTTTCCCCTTTCTTGATCTCAATCTCTGATGCTGACCGGGGGGGACTGTCCTGATTATAGAAAAAGCCGGCCACAAAATTAAGGATACGGTCGGTATCAAGACTAAACATGCCGAGGAGGCGGCCAAATCTGCTGCAAAAAAGGCGGAGAATAATGCAACCTATCTGGGTGAGAAGGCTAAGGAGGAAGCTGAGGAGTACTCTGGCAAGGCATAGTGGGGGCGCGGGGGGAGGTGGTAGTCTTGGTGATGGATAAAACAAAAGCGCTTTCAGCTCCTTCATTATTCACCTGGCCATCCTCGTCTTAGGTACAAGGGTGGCGATATTTGCATGTTGATGCTGATGTTGATGGCGTTTGTATGATAAAGATTGAATAGTTTTTTATTGCTGTTTTTCGAGCGTTAGTTGTTGATGCACCGCACAATGTCTTTTATCAGTGGATGGACGGAAGTTTTTGTAACGAACTCAAATTGAAACTGGAATGTATACAAACACGGTATTGAATCAGCCAGAAGGTGGCAGCATGAGGACATATTCCCGAGTGCTCAGGCCAAATTTCAAAATATCCTTATCCATAAGCTCCATATATCTTCCCTTGGGAGCCGGATCCCCGTTAACAGTAGATCCATTCGCGCTTTCCAAATCGATCAGATAGGGTCGTACCCGTCCGTCTCTATCGCCGTATTCGTTCCGCTTCTCGACATACCGGAATTGCAAGGCGGCGTGTTGCTTCGAGCAGCTTGGATGATCAACTGGGAGGTCGACCACTAATCGTTCTCTGCCAATTAGCCAACAGCTTCGTCCGCCCAGTTCTATTGTTTCGAGGAGCTTTTCCCCTTTAAATACGTAGAGGCGCCAGGGGTCCTTGGGTGGGGGTTTTCGTGCTTCCGGTGGCTCATGGTATTTAAGGACAACGGAGGTCAAACCATCACCGGATTTCACCGTGTTCGTTTCCGCAGCTAGACGGCCGGTGTTGGCGAAATTAGGTTTCTCCTTGTCTGGGAGCGGAGTGGCGCTTTCTCCAGATTCTCCGGGGGTTTTGGAAAATGCATCCTTTTGAGAGGGGAGCGGAGCTTTCGAGCGTTGAGTAGTTGTGGGAGGGGAGGGATTTCGAGGCGGAGAAGCTGAATGCCGTCGGTGAGAGCGTCGAGGAAGCGGGGACCTAGAGTTCGAGACACTTCGCCGTCGTTTGGACCGCCCGTCCTGCTCATCATATTCCTGCCTATCTCTGTGACGTCGTAGGTGCCGGCTGTCGCTAGAGTCTTCTCTGCGTTTCCTGTTTCTTGAGTCGTCATGGTCTCTAGAACGGCTTCTGCGACGGTACGGTTTATGCTCTCTCCGCGATGACCTTGCGGGGCTGCGAGAATCTCGTCTTCGATCTTTCACTGTAGCGCGCTCATCTCTTGGTCTTGTGGAGGGAGCTTCGCGGTCATTGTTCTTGGTTGATCGGCCACGCGAATCGTCAGGAGAAAGCGACGGACTTGGCCGCCGTCGGCGATCCCGGTTATTACCTTCGTGTCTGGGCATTGTGTGTTGAGTGAGGTGCTCGTGGAAACATCACTTATCTGATAATTTCTTGGAGAGACGCGCTTTTGAGGCTGGCGTGACGCACCGCCGCGGATAATCTCGGCCCGATCTCCCTCTAGACGGCAGCCCGAGCCTCCAACCTCGAGTTTCCTACTCTCATCACAGAATGGAATGATTCGGTTCCTCGCAGCTTTGGACACCTCCAATGATGGTACACTGCTGGCCGCTTCGGTGAGAAGCATGCCGCAATGCTGAGAAAGTCGACTTTGATATGTTCCTGTGGCGGCTTTCAGCTTTTCCACCCCCTCCCCGGGACCTCCATACACGCCCCTCACTTCGCCTCTACCCCTCGACGGAAACCTTCTTTACCACACTGCCGGGGATTAGCCCACGTTCGGGGCTCATATCCATTGGGTTCTGAGCCAGACCTCTCCTGGCCGTCAACACCAACCTTTACACCCTACGATATTTTCAACCAGGCGAAAACTGAGCCCTACTCGAAACGACGCTATTATGACCTCGTCAAAGTCTACCACCCGGATCGATATAATCCAGAGCATCCACTATGGAAAACAGTGCCCGAATCTGTTAGGTTACATCGCTATAGGCTAATTGTTGCGGCGCATGAGATCCTTTCCGACCCTGCCAAACGAGATGCTTATGATAGGTTTGGGCTGGGGTGGCAGCAACGTTCCGAGCTCTTTGCTGACAAAGTTGGTCGGACTGGCTCTCCGCGATATGAGAGGCATATGGACGATGATGATTCTATATACCGCAACGCTACCTGGGAGGACTGGGAACGGTGGTATCGAAGACATGATCAGCCCCGCAAGCAAACCCAGACAGTTTCTCACGAAACATTCGCCTCCTTTCTCGTCCTCTTAGTGCTATTCGGCGGCATAGGACAGGCAATAACTATTGGGAACCACGCGAGTTATGTCGAACAGCGAGCGAAAGATGCCGATGAAAAATGCGGCAAGTTCCTGAACGGCAGGAGACAGCAGACTATTGCCCAGATGGACTCGCAGGATGCTAAGCTACAAAGCTTCCTCATGAGACGGGATCCGTCTGGTTCCGGATTGAAGGAAGACGAGGAAGATACCTACCGTACGGTCCTCAGTCCTCGTACCACCTCGAGCGCCCTCGATGAGATAGATAGACCATCACAGGCGCCGGCGGAGACAAAAGAGAACAGCAGCTAACTCACTCACATCTACGGGATTTTGTACATACATAACCACCCCTTGGGTTTCTCCACTTTTATTTGGGACTGCATTTCAGGCGTTTTGCAGAAAAATTGGATCTCCTCTCTACTGCATAATCAATTTGTAGTTCAGTCACTACAACTTAGCGGATTATGGAATGATACCTTTTTCACGATTTTATTGATTTTTATCTTTATTTCCTCTCGGACTTGAAACGATTTTTACTTCCTCGTGAAGCATTTTAACTCTCCGGCTCTAGCATTTGGTTTTCTATCATAAAAATGCAATTTGGATGATAACTTTAGATCCGAAAGCAGAGCGGCGGGGACTGATTCAAACGACAAATTGACAGCTGATCGGTCTTTGATGTCAGACGCTCCATTCGAGCGGCTCGTCACAACCTCAACCTAGATATTAGAAAAGATCTCGACGATTCGCACAGCCATCATCCACTGTCTCTAGCGCCGGCGTGCAGAGCACAACATGACCCGTCAACTCGCCAGAAATATCAAGCACGATTTCTTCATTCTATTACACACACCCCAAACGTTAAAGCCCAACAGACCCATCAAATCCCACCAAACTCATAAAACCGAAAATCAAAATAAATCAACGCACCAATTTGCACAGCTTGTCCCATCCACATCAGCGAGATCCGTCCGTCCCTAACAAATTGGCCAACAAGTTTTTTTCCCATTCCCGTCTCTAATAACACACACAACGTCCACTGGCCCCGTCCTCGTCGGCCCTGCAACAGCCAGGCCCGCAATAATCGCCATGCAGCCATTCCGTGGAGGGTATCCCCTTTTGCAAATCATCCCCTACGCATTTCCAAGTGAAGGTGGATTGCGCTGAGGCTACCGCGGCTAGGAAGGTTGTGAAAAGAATTGATAATCGCATTTTTTGTTCTGGGGTTATATGGATGGGTATTTGTGGTCTGGGGGCCTGGGAGGTGGGGTAGGCATGGTTGGAGGGACACTTTTTTGGGCTTTTTCGAGGGGGAAAGGATTTGGGATGAAGAGGTTGGATATGATGCGCTTTTATCTTTTTTTTTTGTTTTTTCAATTTTGGATGAGGATGAGAAGCATCCTTATAGACCATTTTTCTCCCCTTTATTGTTCATGGATGTGACTTGATATTGGTTGCATGGTATAGGATTATCATCTTCATGATAATAACGGTCATGCTAAAATACCTACAGGCAACTCGGGATATTGCCAACATACCGTCTGAGCAGAGCAGTCTTACTGTCTTAGAACGTATTTTACTCTTATATCTTAACTCTGAGGTTTTCTATTAGGAAACTCTACCTGCAAGACGGACTTCTTTCAATCTAACAAATTCTGAAAGGAAACCAACGCTTAACACATAATTGTTGCTGAATGCTGCAGTATTCCAGCCAGACAGCTTTCACCATTCCTCAAAGGCTCTGAAACCTCACCCCCTGCCTCCCTTCTTTATACCAACTACCTCTTTAACACCAATACAAAGAGCATCATGAACCACCACCCTGTCAAAGCAAATACAAGGCCCAAATTACCCTATTACATATTCTGAATATTAGACCAACATATACTTCGACAATTGAAACCAAACCACAAACACATCCACGTACCAGGCCAGTAGAAAATATCCAAGCTCCCACCCCCCCACCCCCCCAAAACCCCGAATCCCCTGGTCCACTAACAATCGCAACGCCCATTCGACCCATCCTCATCAACCTTGCAGCAGCCCGCTTTGCATATATTCCGAAACGACCAGTAGTCCTCAACGTAGTTCGGGCTGCCGGGTGCACATTCGTATAATTTTTCTGTAGGTGAGTGTCTTATTGGCTGGCATCTAAACTTGCCGACTTCGTCGCATGCTAGGGTCATCGTGAGGAGGAGGGATGCGAAGAGGATTGAGTAGTGCATTTCGTTTTTTTTTGTTCCCTTTTTTTTGGTTCTCAGATGCTAGTTGTAGATTCGATTCGAAATTCGGGGCTTTCGGGCGTGTTAGAGGGGGGGCGGTTAGAAAGTTGAGCGAAACTTCTTCAGGCGATCTCGAACACGAACAAAGAAAACCTGAGACGACGGGATATGATAGCTATGATGGGACTATTACTTCCAAGGATGGAGTGGTCCTTATATATGTCTTTCTCGTGTTCCATTGTTCATGGAACTGACTCGGGATTGGTTTCGACTTGGGGTGTACGGATATGGTCTCTGTACAATAGCCGTGGGCGGAATGCCGCATGGTTAGGATAATGGCATATTGCTTCCAGAATCCATGGAACTCTATGTTAATGTTCAATTTCTTCCCTTGCATGCGTTCCGTGGTTGGTTGACGTATCTAGCATATGCGGTGCATAGCAACCCCGTAGAATGCAAAATCCCGTCTGCCAGCTGGGCCACCTAGGGGAGTCTACTACCACAGCCAATTGGGAACATAGCTATGTTGGGGATAGCCCCCGGTACAGGCTGACAGCATTGGTATATTCGTTGTATAATCACACAGAAGGATGTCTGAGACCCTGTTCGCCAGTTCATCTGCTTGAAAGCTGGTTCTAGCCAGATACGGCTTACTATAGGCTCTTGGTCAGACAGCGTCATCGCGCATGGCGCCTGGATTCAAGCCATGTCGTACGCAAACGGCAATTGCTGCGGGGCTGGTTCAGGTATTAACTGCGGATATGCATAGATTTAAATTTTGTGTAAGCTTCATCTTCCTTGAAAATGTATTTATTCGTCCATTTCATCCTTTCCCCCACTTCAAATGTCAACAGGACTGTATAAACTAGAAAAAAAGGGGGGTCTCTGAAAAATGTCGGGATAGTTTAGTTACCTCGCTCGGACTGGGAAGCTGGTCAATCAATTTCGGTTATGTCTGTTTGGTGAGCTTATTATTCAAATATCAAATCTGATATCGAGGTACTATCCATCTATATTGGATTCTTGATCAATTGAGGACGAAAACTACCTGACGGTTAACCCCACACCGATTCCAATATGAGCTAGAATCCACCAAGGAAGCAACAAGTCAAAGATCATTGCTTCAATTTATCTCTCTTTTTCTCCTGGGAACGATGGAAGAATCAGATTCGGCTTGTTCAAGGACGCTAGAGCCATATGTGTGTACCAAGGCAAACCAATGCATATAGTTGACGAACCCATGAGCGGGGCTGCCCGTTTACCCCGCCGCATGAGTAGTTCCAAGGTTATCTTCCCGGGGTGGTTTCGACAAACGACACCTCGTCAGCCGTTGGTGAAAACGCTGTGGGAGGAGTTCACTGTTAAGCAGCAGTGCTGAACCGCAGGCATGTGGTACTTGCCTGTCTTTTCATTAATCTAGTTTTCTGCGGCCAATATCGCAGTGGCTTGCAGGTCATAGCCATTATTTTCTGCTAAAAGTGCCAGCATCTGATCCGTAGGCTTTTGGCAAGATTAACGTGATTTTTCGTTAGAGATTCAAGTGGTTTGCCATACAATGTTTTACGGGGTATAGATTTTGCGTTGCTTTTGAACCACCGCAAGCTTACCTCGGGCTTGGATAAACCTGTACAATGAGGAGGCTGGAGGCTGCCGCGGTTACTAGCGGGTGTATCTTATTGGCGGGGAAGGGGGGGTATTGGAAAGGATGAGGGCCACGGAGACAACAAGTGCGGGGAGAAAAGCAAGCAGCCGTCCCGAACCCCGGCGGATAAACGCCTCTTGCAGACACGGCTCGGGATTGGATGATGAATCCGCGTATATTGCTTGGTATTGATCAGCTGTTAGATCTTCGTCTTCATAAGCACTGGCAGTTGCTCTTTATTTAAAGGCATGCTGGGGTGCACCTGCAACAAAACACTTTTCAGGACTACCATTTAGCATTGTATAGCACGGAGTTCCTGCTTTTCCAAGCTTAGCAGCCTTCAGTTTCGTCGACGGAAACATTAAGTCCCATTATGGCTGAGGGTGACGTTGACATTATTGTTGTTGGAGGTTTGTGTCCGCTGGATCCCTGGAATGCTCTTTAGAATGCCTTGAATCTGACCATCGGGCGACCCGAATAGGAGGGCCTACTGGCTTGATTGCGGCCGGCCGGCTTGCTCGAGCGAAGCCTGACCTCTCCATACTCGTGATCGAGGCCGGGGCCGATTCGCGAGATAACCCTTTGGTAGTTAATCCGGTGGCCTACCTGATGCACCTCCTACCGACCTCCACCACAGCAAAATTCTTCAAATCGAAGGCCAGTGATTATGTGGCGGGCAGAGAAATGATTACCCCAATCGGTGGTACGTTTGGAGGCGGGAGCTCCATAAACTTCATGGTCTATACCAGAGCCCAAAAGATAGACTACGACGACTGGAAAACGGAAGGTTGGACTGGAGAAGATATGATCCCATTCCTAAAGAAGGTACAGCATAGGATGACAGCATTGGAAACGTTTTTGTATCTCCCACTGATATCCGCTATTCCCTCAGTATGAGCGGTTTCAAGACGACGACCCCGAAATAGAGAAATCTGTCCATGGCTATGATGGTTACATCAACGTGTCGTCAGGGACATATTCGCACCCGCACTTCCAAGATGATTTCTTCAAGGCATGTGAACAGGCGGGAATCAAGAAGGTCCCCGATATTCAGAATCTCACAACGTCGCATGGGGTTGGCGTAAGTTGAAAAGCCCGCCCTTCTTCACTCTTCAGGTGAATTCCTTTGCTGATCAAGCTTTCGATGAACCGCGCAGCGGTGGAATATGTATATCGACCGGAAAACCGGCCTAAGGCAAGATGTGCCTCACAACTTCATCTTCCCGATCCTGGATGCAGGAGATACGAAACTCAAGGTCTTAACAGACTCGAGCGTTGTGAGGGTCCTTTTTGATGAATCCAACCGAGCCACCGGGGTGGAATATGTTCCCACAAGTGACCCCACCAGTAAACCAATTACTGTTAACGCAAAGCAACTCGTTGTCGTCGCTGCCAATGCATTGGGCACCCCTCAAGTATTACAAAGATCTGGCATTGGGAACAGATCAAAACTTGAGGCACTTGGAATTCCAGTCATTTCCGATCTTGACGGGGTCGGAACTAGTTACCAAGATCATCAAGGTGTCTTTTACCCCTATCATTCAACAGCACCACCGGAAGAAACGCTTGATGGGCTGGTCAGGGGTCGATATACCTTCGAACAGGCAATGGCGGAAAAGATTGCCAATCCCGACCGCCATATGATTGGATGGAATGGTCTTGAATGCTTTGGCAAACTTCGGCCCACAGAAGACGAAGTCAAGGAATTTCCGCCAGAGTTACAAGAAGCATGGTCCAAGGACTACCGTGACCGCGATCAACGGCCACTGATGATGTTCTGCTCTGGTGCCGTGAATATCGCAGAGAGGGAGCCAGCCCCCGAAGGACAGTATTTTTCCGTAATTCCATACACTCCCTACCCATATTCGCGTGGCACGATCCATATCACGGGCAAGTCCGTAGCAGACGTTCCGGATTTTGATTCCGGGTTCTTCAATCATCCTGCGGATGCACAAAAGCTTGTCTGGGGTTATAAAAAGCAACGGGAAATAGCCCGCAGAATGGATCATTACCAAGGTCCGGACAAGCTTGGCCACCCTACATTTCCAGCGGGTTCAAAGGCTAGTTTTGAGGTAGTAGACGCTGCCTCCAAAGCCCAAGGATACCCGGTGCCGATTGAATATTCGGAAGAAGATAACAAGGCAATCGAAAAGTTCGTCCGTCAAAATGTTACCACCACATGGCACAGTATTGGCAGCTGTGCGATGAAGCCACGAGAAAAAGGAGGAGTGGTAGATAAGGACTTGAACGTGTACGGCGTAAAGAACCTCAAAGTTATTGGTATGTTGACCATGAGAGCTCTCATTTTCTCCCAGTATTCCACATGACATCAAGCTAATGGTCCCCTCCGCCAGACCTGTCCATTTGCCCCGAGAATGTGGCAGCAAACACGTATTCGACTGCGCTCGCCGTAGGGGAGAAAGCCGCGAGCATTATCGCCAAGGATCTGGGCATACCTTACACGGTATAAATGGGCAATTCAGTGGACTATGATAGCATGTTTCGGGAAGGTAAGTGACCTGCAGACTGAAGTGATAGGAATAAACGAAGCCTCCAAATTATATGTATTTAGGGATGAGATTGTTCAGGTCGCGTTGAATTTAAACTTGATATCGATAACTATCTATACGCTAGTCTAGAAGTAGTTAGGTAGTTAGTCTCACCGTGGGCATTACATAAACCGAATTCATCCATCCGAAGCTTCCGAAGTCTTTTTCTAACCAGGATTTTCAGCTCTCGGGTGGCATTCAGCTGAGAGTCTGCATATTCGCCTGTCCTCACCAAGGAGGACAAGGCGACAGAATACCGTGCGCTGTGGTCCACTGACAAATAACTCGGCCGCCCCTTGCAGGGATAGAACGAGCCTGGACGTTCCTGGAGGACCGCCGCCACTAAAATTTAGATTAATATATCCGTTCTTTTCTTGCCTCGTTCCCCCTTCCTTTCTTCTATTTGCCATATACCGGGAGACGGCATTTTTCTCGATACATTAAATACGCTGTGTCTAACCGCTCCCCGAACCTTTCTAATCTATTCTACCCAGGCGGAAACCCGCCTCCTCGCGCAAACATGGATATGCGGCAAATGGACATGGCCATGGCCAAGGCCCTTCTGGCAAGGGTTCCTATGATGCTCAAAATATGCATCCTCCACGCTCTCTCGCTTTCCCCGGCTGCCGGGAAACAGGATCTATTGACAGAACTACGTGTTAATTTAATCCGGTCGTTCATGTCGTTTGATGTACCCGTGGAGAAATTTCAAAGGGACAGTATGAAGGGTCGTGTCATTAAGGGTCGCATGTGGATATCCAAAGTAAAAATGCAAAAACCTGCTGAGGATGGGGTTCTTCAGTCTCTGATTAAGGCTGTTGAGCACCATAAAGAGGGGAATGAGACATATCGGGTGCCAGACCTGATTGACGTCGAGGCGGAATGGACTGGCTATCGGAGTGGGGTGGGCACGAAAGAGCCCCAGCCTGATATTTCTGAGGAAGAGAAGTATAAACGGTTAATGGACGAGGTCAAGGAGGATGTTACTGTACTTTATTTGCATGGCGGCGCGTACATGTGTGTGCATCCCTTTCGCTAATTGTTTCGATACCGTTTGCTAATTGATAATTGCTAGCGTAATGGACCCGTGTACGCACCGTGATGTAACGACGGAATTGGCCAAGTTAACCGGAGGCCGTTGTTTTTCTGTTCGCTACAGACTAGCTCCGCAAAACACATTCCCTGCCGCCATTCTTGATGCGCTGGTAGCCTACCTATATCTACTATCTCCCCCAGAAGGGTCTCTGCATGCTCCAGTCCCTGCAAATAAGATAGTGGTTGCCGGCGATTCGGCAGGAGGCGGACTCTCTCTTTGTCTCCTTCAGACACTTCTCACACTCCGCCGCATGTCGCCCCACGGAACCATCCGATTCCACGGGAAGGACGTCCCTATCGAACTCCCTGCCGGTGTTGCGCTATGTAGCCCGTGGTGTGATGTTACACTTTCCTTGCCGTCTGGTACCAGGAACGTGGCATTAGACGTCCTGCCACAACCAGCCATGAATTCCGGATCGCTTTTTGAAGCATATCCGTACCCTCCAGATTCCAGCTGGCCTGCATCGCCTCCCCGCGCTGAAATGTACGCGGATGCCAACATGCTCACCCACCCTCTTATGTCTCCTTTGGCGGGTTCCAAGGATATATGGAAGGATGCGCCACCGATGTTTTTCACCGTTGGTGAGGAGATATTAGAAGATGACACGATATACCTAGCGAGGAAAATAAATGAAACCGGCACTACCGTTGTCGTGGAGCGCTTTGATGGTCAGCCACATTGTTTCGCCATGTTTGCTGATGGTTCGCCAGTCGCGAGACGCTCCATGCGTGGGTGGGCTAATTTCTGCCTGGATGCTGCGCATGGGCGTGTGAAAGGAGGTGGGACCGCGACATATATACATCGTAATCTACAGAAGATCGAGACGCGGAAGATCAGCGAGATTGGGGAGTTGAGCGACGAGGAAGTGCAGGCGAAAATGAAGGCTGGGCGGGATTGGCGCGTGGATGGAGAGAGGCATCTGGTGAAGATTTGGGAGCAGGGTCAAGGGAAAGCAAAGCTCTAGGCCCTATGTGACATGTATGAACTTTCTTGTCTGTTTCGCTCGTAAACCGAGCATCGGTGAATTCCCCCTTCTGGCTAGATACACATTATACTTCTGACTGGAGTAGAATAGACTATCCTACGCATTTATCTGGGTAGAAGAATCCTATAATAACCGTCCAGGGCCTCTTTTGAATAGCACGGCAAAATATACGCTCCTCTATTCTTATTGAGAAGTGGTAGTGAGCCTAGCTAGTAGTAGTTAAACTTCAGGCTCAAAAGCTCCTGGTAACTACTCCATACCCAGTTAATGAGCTAGTTAGCTGATAGAAAATATATTTAGCAACAAAAGTTCTTCTTACAAGCTTCCAGGGCCCACATCCGCACTGGTCCAAGCTTGAAACATGAATTGCTATTGCAAACCTTGCGACATTCGACCTCCTGCTATATAGTATTCATATTAAACGGCTGGAACCATCCCGTCCTTCTCAGACGTAGCCCCAACCTAGGGTCCTATTCTTTCATTTCTCCATGTGCCCTCTCGTTTAGCCCGCCAGCACCAGAAGGGAATAAATTATGGCTTTGGCCTTGGAGAGACCTGCCCCATGATATACAGGAAGACAAAATCAAGATATCATCCTGGTCTTCCGAGGAAATCGATCTCATCCGAGGCATCTACTTCAGACTATTAGAGTCAATCCACCCTGGTTTGTCGGAGACTTTCGAGGACCCGTTTTCCGTCATAAGCGCCAGAGTGCTTGATTTTTACCGTTTATCATCGAAAACCCAATTCCCACAAGCCGAAGAGGCCCTATGGAATACCCGGACTGAGTTAGATAAAAAACCACATTGGATGTTCCTTGACCAGACCGCTCTGTGGAAACTTATGAAGGCTATAGAAAGCGAAGAGAATCTATCAGGCAAAGGCATAATGCGATTAACTACCTGATGACGAGTCAGCAGCGCTTCTCGAGGCGATGTGTGGCGTGAAATTCCCAATAACCTATGACTGGGATGTTGGTCGATTTTGCTCATCGTTTATACACACGCCGACTCCAGGCCCTGGTGAATTGGAGGGAACATGGTCCCCATTGCTCAATCAGCTGAAGTCACGGCTTGCCGAGATTCGAACCTGGGCCATGGTATCTGAGCAGTCACTAAAAGTTCTCGAGTACTCGCGATTGGCACTTGATAGAAGCTGGGACTCCTTTCCTGGCACACAGCTTTCACTAAGGTGGCTCTCCAATAGAGACAATTTCCGTGACGCTGCCGAGGGAGGCTTATATGGCCATGAACGCGTTTGGGACTGGGCGGAGTTCAAAGACAGTCTTAGACTGCGCGAAATACTTTGGAGTCAAAGGATACATGATGATATCAATCCCCTTTTCAGCTACAAGCTGTCTGTACGGGCAGGATTGAGACTGATAGGCGTCGACCTGGATAATCAAATGGTCATAAACATAGTGTAGGTCAGAGTGCCTGTCTTGCATTTCACACGATGTTTCCTTTATCCGTCCTCTTTTTGGTGCCGGTTTCCTTGAAGTTTAGGGGGCAAGAGATATACTGTTTCAATGTCCCACCCAAACCAGATCGCAGCCAGATCTAACCTATTCCTGGGGTTCAAAGGCTTTGTTTGCTCTCACAAGCCAGGTTACTTGATATGCCATATCATTATTGTCTCTGGGATGCTGCATTTATCTCCAGTGATCAAACCGCATGATGGCTATGGCACTGGCTGATTTAATCCAAACCACTTTCCTCCTAGATTGGCTAGATATTCCGAGGGCCCATGAAGAAAATCAGCCATGTAACAAACATACTGCAGGCGTGCCCAATTCTTTGCTTGTTTACCCTCTTGGCCGACTGCGATACATCCGTCAGGAGCTTCCATCGAAAAACCGTTGCTTGACGGTCAACTGATGGTCAACCAACAGTCAACTTGATCAGACTGTCATCTATAAACTATACGCTAACAACTGTAAATCAGGCTTGACAGTTAACTTTTGCTAAACGTCTATCATGTAGTTGACTCCCTCTATCAATATTTCACCTGTAGTTAACCTGTAGTTAACATGTGATTGACCCTACTTCCACCCTATCTACACCTCTACTCTACTCTACTACTACTACTACTACTACTACTACTACTACTACTACTACTACTACTAGGTTAAGATTCTACTTGACATTAGGATAATATAGACTGTCAATTCATTCCCTACCATCAGGATATATAAACGTCTATTAAATTCTACTGTTTGGTCTACGTTTTATATGATTTAACCATCAACTGACTGTTTAATTGGAAGTTGACAGTTAGTTAACGGTCAGTTGACTGTGTAGTATCTATATAGACAGCGGATCAACCGTAAATCCGGCGTTGAAAAATGCCGCTAGATTCCGGCATGGTTTCTTTCCCGAGCAAGATTGTCAGATGGCCCGAGTCCCGTATCGAACAGACTGCGTGTTCGTTCTTTCCCAGGTGCTGTCCGACTTTCAGAACGGCCTGATATAAAAGTCTGCGGACTGAGAACAGAGGATGACGAGACGCCAAACCGTGATTCGTTTTCGACTCTACGCCATATAACAAAAGATTCCCCAGCCGGTGATTCCTTATTCCCAAACACAATGACATGTGCTATGGCGTGGATAGGGCGCTCTCGACTGGCCGGTTCAACAGAATGGGATGACGACGAGGTACCAGAGCCGGAGGAGGTTGTCGAGGCAGCCGCAAAGCGTCAGGCATTATACGATGCTGGGGTCCCCTTTTTTACGAAAGAGATTTTTCAAGACCTTTCTCGACAGTTCAAGATGACACCTGCAGAGCGAAAGGGGAAATTTTCCGTGCCGGGCCTTGATGGGCGGATTGTTGAGTTTCAAGATGGAACTGGGACCACGCCTATTTCACATGTGGACGAAGATGGGAACGCAGTCGAGTTTAGAGACTGGAGCAATCCTCTTAGCGAAGGATTGGAATATGTTATGTAGGACACGTTGAGATATATCCATTTATATGTCTGGTTACTGATTGATTTATATAGGCACCGCCCGCAAACGTTCTATATGTCCATGCAAAAAATCGACAATTTCGCTAGCGACAAAAGTCAGTTACTATATTGCAACCTGATGGTCATATTTTCTCTAGCTGTTAGGAGCAAATTGACCAAGGAAGTCATCCCCATGGCTGTCGCTCCATTAGAGGAGGTCCAGGAGTGCTTCAGGGCGAGCTCACTTGCGTGGGAGGCTAGTGAGCCATGTAGGGAATTAAGGTCTATTCTGGCATCTGCACAAATCCCCTCAGGCGTGAGTAAGATTGTTGCATTCGCCTGCGGAACATTAAGTGCAGGTTGGGAAGATAGCCGGAGAGCAACCCAGCATGCAGCGCTCCTCACGATCCGCGATGCCTTGCAGAAGAACCCCGAAAATCCAGACGACATCAAATGCTACGCACAAGATCCGGTTTACAACGATGCAGACAAGGCAGTCATTGAAGGAGCTGGTATTTCCGTTCTAGACGATCCCTGCGGCTTCACGGAGGTTGACGATGCATCCATTGTACTCTCAATCAGCCCCAACATACCGGTTCGACAGATTATTTCAGATATTGCCCGGCCCGCGGTGGTGATCTTGGATCAAATCAGGGAAGAGCCCCCACCAGATGGAGGCGAGTATCCAGCTAACATGTTGAGTTCTAACCCGTCTATTCCGTTGACTTGGCAAGCGTTCAATTATACTAATTTTTTATCTGCTCCGTATTAAGTACCGACCCCCTAACTCGACGACATGTACGTTGGCTTCGTGATTTCTACAAGGAATTTCAATTCTCGCATGATGACGAGAATTTCGGGGGTATTTCGATCTTTGTCAGGCGGGTTGATCCGCCGCCTAACCTAGCGAATTGATTGAGATTTTACGACCGTTTTTCGTTCGATGAAAAGTGTCCGTTTGGTGTTGCCGTATGCAATTGAGGGGCTATGTACTAGCCTCCTTCAGGGGTCTTTTAAGAGTGGGAGGGACAGTAGCAAAGGGCTATGAGACCTAGATTTCATACTGCTACTCAATTATTCAGTATTGTTTATCAAATGTGTTAAGGCGGATTGCTAGTTTATAATTGCCGATTCATATTATGAACCGTGGGCTGCTGACGGGGTGAACTGTATGGAATAGACAAAGGACCTCAGCAGTTCGATCTTCTGCCTTCATCTCGAAAAGTGATCGTTTCATTTGGGACGAGCTAGGCGCTTGTGGCAGTAGGGTATAAAAAGCTGAGGGGTCTCTTGAAAGTTGACCAACATAGAGATGCATCAAAGACCCATACGTAACATAACTGCTGGAAAACTTTGCATGCCAAACTAACTCCCATTCCTAGCCTTTGGCGGAATGTTACGGGCACCATTGACAAACCCGCCCATAACATAACTTTCATACAAGAAACCAGGATCCTTCAAAAATCTTAACAGCCCCCGGCCATTCCTGCAAGGGCACCAAGCCCTCCAGCCCTCCGCGTCATTTTCATATTCTGGTTCGGCGCATATGTCGCTGATTGTCTGCTCAAATCTAGAAGAAGGCAAGAAAGAAAAAGAATTAGCCAGCTCGTTATCAAGAAAATAAACCGAACCTAGGTAGGGTAGGGGAAAAACATACTATCCCTCTTAGCCTGTCTGGTCTCCGCGTTCTCATACCACACCCTCAAAACCCACATCGCAACCAGCGCGTCCCTCATCTCCGGCTGTATCGGAGTCGACACGATCAATCTAGACTCTTCACCCTTCCCATCTTCAATCGCTACCTGGCGTCCATCGGAAGTGGCCCACTTATACCCACCGCCCTTCCAGCTCTGTTTGACAGTGAAGAGGGGGACTTGGCTTTCCTCGTTGAACAAGGGGTCATTCCACATATGCTTTCCAGCGCTCAGCAGAGCCTTGAACTCGGGCTTTCTTTGTAGCGGCCGCTTGGAGGAGGAGGACGTATCGAAGCGGATATTGCCAGGGGTTTCCGTCGCGGCTGATGTGATGTAGTATGCTGCTGGGACGTCCTTTCGATATTGGGCGTTTTCTGGGTGGACGATGTAATATAAGTGCTTGCTTTGTTCGATGGGGGGTTGTTGGTTGGATTCGGGCTTTTCGGGGGGTTGGTGGTATTCTATGCGCTCGAATTTTATAGACGAGCCCGTGTATGCGAGCTGAGTGACGCTCTGGTTCATTCTGTAGAGGGGTCTTTCCGGTGCATTTTCGATGTGGATTGATTTATTTGATAGGATGAGTACTATGGGCGTCGAGTCGCTATCTGATTCTTCATCTATTATTTCTTCGCCTATTACCTCCTCATAACGAGGGGGTGGGTCGTCTCCATTGTTGAAGTCTGAATCCATTTATTCCAGCGGATAATGGTAGATGTAGCGGGGCTTTTTTGGTCCCTTGCAAGAGTAGTAAGGAAGCCTGTGATGTTGGTCGGTCAGTATCTCGCCGATGGCGAGGAGAATGCCACGGATATGCTCACGAGTTTATGGTCTCTGGCCGTCCTACTTTAAGAATGGAAAGTGGGCGGATGACAAACCTTATAAATAGCCAAATGATGTCAGGCGATAGCAGCCGTGGTGTTAGCCTTGTGCTTTGAATGTTTAGTGCCCACTGCCCAGAGTGGCTGTGGGGTTCATAGTAGATTTGGCCCCATCGCCCTAATAATAAAGCGCTGATCGATCGTCCCCAAGCCGACCCCTGCACAAATAGCCAAGACCCAAGCAGGTATTTGAACACCCTGCAATCAATATCAAAACACTGTTGAGTTACAGTAGTTGGAGAATTCAGTCGTTTTTCTTCGTTTTCGCCTCATACTCACTTATATTGCCGATAATATGCGCCATGCAGAGGCTTGAGACAGAAATTTGGAGGTTAAGGGGCCCCCGATAACACCGACAGCAACAAGAACAAGCCGTTGTATTCGAGCTCCTCGCGACGGCTTCCTTTTCAAATCTCCCATTTGGTTTTTCGTCACTTGGGATCCACTAGCTATGGATATGGTAATGGGTTATGAGTGAACTTAAACACTCATCCACAGGCCGAGACTCAAAGAACGTGAGACATCGGAGGTCCCATCTTCTCTTAAACAACGAGAGCTTGAATCATGCTTTAGGTTTTCCCACTCATTGATCTTCTTGTCGATTTCTTCCGCCATCCCTGAGGCGTTAAAAACTTCAGCGACTCTGTGGTGGCAGTCTAGGAGGGTTGCGCTGGGCAGGGCGATGTCTTCTCCTCCGGGAGCATTCGTGAGTGTAACAAGTCTGTCTTCGGGTAAGTTGTGGACGCTGTACCGTGAGAATTTCTTGTATAACTTCATCTTGTAGACATTGGGAGTTTCCTATAGCGCTGTGTCAGAAATCCCCCATATTTGGCCAAGACTCCGTTCCGTGACACATACGGTAGCTACAAGACTGAATCTAAACCTATCGAATTGCCTATGCAGGTCCTCTACCATCATCATCCCGTTTGAGGGGTCGTTGATTCGCTCGATGCTCATACCGGCTCGTCTGACAGAAGGAAAACATCTGAAGAGGACTTCCCATGCTTTGCTGACGTCTTTTTGCCGACTCTGATTTTCCAAATTAGCAATTCGATGTGGACGCGTTCTCCTGGGAGCAGACATACCGGAACATCCGGCCACGAGCCGTATGCAAAAGGGATGATGTGCGCAGCGTGTAAGTCTGCGTAGTCAACATCACCCGGTTCGCCGAAGTTGACCCAGTGCTCAGTATCCATATATTTGGTCACGATGCAGCGGTACCCCTCGCGACGGAGACAGGTTTTCCGGAAACCCGGGCCTCGAGTCTCTGGATAGGGTAATGCAGCGGCGATTGATTCGGCAGGTTCTCTCCTCTTTTCGGACGAGGACTCTGCCACGGAGGATCCCCCACTAGTTGCCTTCACTAATTATGGCAGTTAGAGTTGAATTCCATTGGATCCACTATTGCTCTGAACTTACTCGGATATACGAGGCCACTGCAGAGGTTGGCAAACACGCCATACAGAGCTTCATCCGTCTCAGACTCATTGATATCCCGGGCTATGGAGTCTCTCCCCTCCTCCGGAAGCCAGTCAAGCAGAGCTTGGAGCAAAGCGACTAGCTTGTCATCGCCCTCCCTGCCTCCAGGGCGATATTCCCGTAGCCTGGTTTCCGCTTGTGCCTTCAATGTAGGCGATTTGTCGGGGGGTTCTAGTTCCGTCGACAGCCCTTTCACTGCATCTAGAACTGACGTTTTATAAACTGCATCTTCAGATGATTGTGTTTGTTGCGTTAGGCGGCGGGATTTGCGCGAGGGGGTAGCAGGCTCTTTCACCTTGCGCTTAGGCACGGTCGAAGTGACTGGGGTAAGTTAATTAATTAAAAATATGTGATCTGCATAACTCTCTTGGTGTGCATTCATTGCACTGAAGTTCTTTCTTCTTTTCATTCTCTCCTGTCTTCATTGAAGGTTGTATGGAGCTTCACTTTTTGGCCAATGTGCTGCAGGTGAGGTCATCACTTGAGGAACCAATCAAATTGCGAGACTTCCAACTGCCAGTCATGTCTTCTCTTCTGAGTTGGATTAACCTGCACTACATAATTGCTTCACTATGCTCAGCAAATTAACTTCTTATGTACATACAATTGAAAGCCTGACAATCAGTAAGTCGAAGTGGTCAAAGTAGCCTGCCCCTGACCCTACTCTAGGGCTGGTTTTAAAATGAATATTTGCGAGAAATCCAAATCTGCTTCAAACTATCAGACTAGGTATTTCGCTATTCCATTCCCGCCGCCCTTTGAAAACTGGAAGTACATACAACACAAAGCTAGACCATATATAAAACTTGGCCATTCCATGCACATTTAAAATGCCAGCCGCAGCTTCCCCGCTCGAAAAAACGCCAGTGTCCAGAACAGTAACTATGTCCAGATAGGATAGGAAAAAGAAGGGATGGGACCATGGAAGGAGAAAGGAAATAAAGCAAAGGCGCAATGGGCGGTAAAAAGACAATCATAACCACACCTTGCATGACGCTCGACACGAGAGAAAAAAATTAATAATAAATTTCCAAACGAAAGAACAAAATGGCTATACAAATTCATCCTGCATCATTCCCAGATCCATATCGGCATCAAAGCTATCAAAATTCGGCTGGTATGTGGGGGGATCCGGAGCGTATCCCCCCAGGGGCTCAGCCCATTCCTCTGGCTGGTTATCAAAAAACCCATCCCAAAAGCCGAGCAGTTGGGCTATGAATCGGAATCCCGCGACTAAAAGTGACCATACCGGCTTCAAAATAACCGAAAGGCGTGACCAACGCCAGAGCATAGTGGGTATCACCCACGGCATCCGCGGCGCGTTGGGATCCAGGCAATTCCGCTCGCAAGTCGAGGCATAAAAAGGATGGCAGTAGAAATCGCACATAACCAGCTCGGAAAAATACCAGGTAAGAACCCCAAGAACGATCCAGCTAAGTCGTGTTAGGCGTATTCGATTAGTATCTGGGTGACGATACCAGAGTCGGGGTAAAGGAAGTGCGACGTAGTGACGGCCATCATCATGGAGGCCGCACGACTCGCAAGGGATGTCTGTAGTATGGCGGTGGGGAAGGGGCTTTTTGCCCTGCTTAGTAGTTCGTGATATTAAAAGGTTGGCATCCTTTGCAATCTGGCGTTCGAGACTTGTGAGTCCCGTCTGCGTAGCGTTGATGCTTTTAACGAGGGATTGGAGTTTCTTATTTAATCGCTCGACCACTATATCGTCTGTTTGCGTGGATAATCCGTCCTTGGTTTCGTCGTCTTCGTCGCTTTCGGGTTTTATATAAGGTTTCGAGTCTAGGAAAGCCGGATTTTCGTCCAACAGTTCCTGTAAGGAGTCAATAGTGTTTTCTCCTATCATTAAACTGTGGTCACCTGATCTCGCATCTTCGATCACCGCTTCCAATGCGCTTCGAGGTAGCTTGGGCTTTTCCAAAGGCTTTAACGGAGCTCGCTTTGGCTTTGGCTTTGGCTGCGGTTGTGACTGTGTCTCGGGTTCCGTCTCTGTCTTTGGCTGCGGCGGTGCCTGTGGCTTTTCTGGTGGATTTGGCGGGGCCTGCTCCACTTCTATTTGGCGCTGGTTCTTAGGCTGAACCTTAGCTGCGGCCATACTCGGTGAATTGATATCCATGGAAACATCCTGTGGAGGGTCCGCGGAGCGGTCAGGCACAGGAGTGTTTATCCAAGCGCCCGTCACCACTGGAGTTTTGGCATTCAAGAGCGTATCTTCTGCAGGAGTTTGTTCGGGCGTGCTTGTCGCGCTTGAATTCTCGCTTCGAGAAAGTTTCCGCAATAGATCTTGGGGGTCGTTTCTATTCAGGAGTCGAGCCTTTTCGCGGGTCGCTTCCCGAAATATGGTTACAGGCGTATTGGGTATGACGTCTCCTATCGAGGGTCGCATTTGTTCTTGTGATGCCCTCCTTTTGATCTCCTCGAGCCTACTCGTAGATAGGCCTTTCTTTGGGAGAGTTTCGATCTCATTCCTTGCTGGGGCGGTACTTCGAACAGGCGGACTATCCGATATTTGTAATGATGCAGTAAAATCGACGTCGTTCTCGACAAATTCTTGTGTGGGGAGCTGTAACGATTCATCTCCGATATGACTGTTCCCATTCGGTCGACTTGCATTGCTCAACCAATCATTCGAGACTCGGCCGCGTAGACCCCAGTTTTTCGGCACGTTGAGTGAGGGCTCAACATCATCCATAAATACCCCCTCTTCATTTTGACGACGGAGGTTATCGAACGAGAGCGCAGCTTTCGGTCCAACCCTGGCTTTGCTAAACACGGGGGATTCCCTCTGAGTGACACGCTTCAATCGCATGTCGTCCAGGGCATGTCTAGTCAGCTGCTGCCGTAACGACTCATCCGTCACGTCTTCGAAACCAAGATTTGATCCGTATGTATCTCCAGCACCAGTTTCTTCATTCACGGGCCGCCGCCTTGGCCCAGGGCTCGGCGAAAGTCGTCGTATTCGATCGAATCTCGCTTGATCGGTAGGAAGGTCGTAATCGTCCTGGTCAACATAATCGACGAGGTGGTCCGCGTCGTTGATCCTCTGGTAGGTTTCAATCAGCTCGTCGGGCGGGCTTGAGATTTCAGACATCGGCGAGGTCATCGAGGCTTTCCGTTCTCTCGCCCTCGCCCGTCTCGGAGGGGTCTTTTGTTCATTGCCGGCAGCCCCAACCGGCGGCGGGCTCCCCGCTGCCTGGAATGCGCCCTTGAGCGTCCTCGTTTTGCCAAACGGGGCGCGCGGGTTTGTGCCATTGCCGGGACTCAGCGTCGGAATCCGCGACTGATAGATGGTGTCGGTTATCTGGTCGTTTCGACGTTGGCGCCGCACCCGTCGTCGCTCGTCGTCATTGTCGCGAGCTTGCTGGTCGGGGAGGTTGGCGGTGTAGTCGCCTGTAGACATCGCTTGAGTTGGACTAGTCCCAAAATTCCATCATAAGCAGCGGCTGCATGCTGCCAGATGGCTATGACATTTGGACGCCGGTTCTTGAAGTTCGTAGTCCAAATGTCGGAGGCTGGGTGGGTTGGCTGCGTCCAAAACCGCGTCGGAGAAACAATGACATGGGTGTCCCAAAGCGGACTAGCGCGGAATTTTGCCTGTTGGTGATAAATTTCTAGACGACAAGCATCCACGCCGATATATATGAGGAGAACGAACAACTCGATTTCATGTTCATTGGGCTATGTTCTCTATATCTGCTTTAGCTAATACGTACCCTGGGATCCGTTTGAAGAGTAATAGCCCGATTTGATCTTTAACTCGTCATTTTGAGCGCAATTTACGTCTACGTAAGTCAAAAATGAATCCCCAAATAGCTCAGCTACTTACAGTCAATGAAGGTCCGAATACGCCTCTAGAGCTTTACTACCTCATTACAAGTTTAATGGTTATCTAATTATTTCAATCCGTGCTTTGGAACCAATGGTAGCAGGCTTGAACCGTTGAAAGTTTCTTGTATATTACATCAATCCTCGAATTCGACCCAACCATCTAACTATCCAATCGAGAGGACAAGAAAAAGAAAACCAACAGAAAAGGAGGAAAACATGGCGAAATCCTCAAAATCCTCAAAGCAAAGCAAACAACCCCTTTCAACAAAACCACCCCAACCCCAAACCACAACCACTCCGCCAACCCCCTTCACCCACGCCCCCCAATCCCTCCAACCCTTACTCGCCCCCCTATCGCCAAAACACATCTACCTCATCCACCTCGACACCCACCCAAAGGAGCACAAACGCCAAATCTTCCTCCTCCCCGCCCTCCTAAACCTCACCATCACCCTCCTAATCCTCCTAAGAGCCTACCTCAGCTACCCAACCTACGCCGACATCCTCACCCTACTAATCGGACAAGACAGCCCAGCCAAAATCGACCCTTCAAGCTCCAGCTGGAGCTTCATATCCAGCATCCTAGCCCGGCGGACCCTCACCTTTCTCTTCGACTACCTCCTCCTCACCGTCTTCCTCCCCTGGCCTGCGCGCTTCCTGTTCGGACCCGTGGCATGGCGGCGCAAGATCGGCCTCTTCCAGCCTGTTGAGATCGTGGTGCGCAAGAGTCGCGCGTGGAGCGAGGAGTTGCGCAGCCCCGCGTGGATCCGGGAGGATGATGCCACGATCAAAACTAAGGTCGTCCCAGCCGTGACGCCGCAGCGGCTGCAGAAGACGGGGTATTTGCTGATAGATGCGGATTGGGATTTGGATTTCGACGCGATGATTAAGGCGCATGAGATGGTTGAGAAGGGCGGGTTGAAGTTTGAGGACTTCCGACAGCCTGCTGTGGTGGTGCATGGGGGTGAGGAGCTGGGATGGTTGGTTTGGAAGGTTGGTTCTGAGAATGATGTGAAGCGGGGAGATGGGTCGACGCTTTCTTCTACCCAGCGGGATAAGATTATGATGTTCCAGGAGAAGCTTGCGGCGATGGGGAAGGAGGATTTGTTTTTCCGCTGGGTGGAGTTGATTCAGTATGAGAGTACGCAGCCGGGGGGGTTCACGCCGGAGAGGCAGCGGAAGGCGATGAAGGAGACGCAGGAGATTTTTGAGAACCAGGGGGTTGATTTTGAAAAGTTCTGGGCGGATGTGGGGGGCATGGAAGGCATAGATATGTGAAGGATTCTCTTGCGTGGAATTTAGATTTGGGTGCATTAGAAACGTGGGGACTAGGTATGCTGTGTCAATACCATCTGGGGATCACATTATTCTCAGCTCCAATGGAGAGCGAGTGGACATACAAGCCGCATCCAAACCAGCACGAATATTAAGCAATAGACCGTCCAACACAATATCTCAAAAGTAGCTTATGTTGCTGGGTATATGTACGTATAGAGCAGAAGCAGATAAATATATCAACACGACCGAGAAACGTGCCGAAAGCCGCCCGAAGCCAAACCAGGGAAATATTAATGAAATATTTAAAAAAAAACTAAGAGTTCAAGAAACCAATCTTCAAAATACTAATAAAAAGGGAAAGGAGGTGGGCCTGAAATAACGTGGAATCCATACTATGAGATAGGCGATATATTGCAAATATTGAGAAATCCCGTCCAAAACTGTGGCACAACCAGCACGAGTAGAAACTCTCCATCTCTTTCGTTCCCCCGCCCCTTTCATAGCTATAAAAACTGCTTTTATTCCGTATTAACCCATGTCGTAACTCATTAGGTATCGTTGCATTCATTAATTCGTAAGGCGTTGGTGTTTTTGATGTACCGTAAAACGATAGGCCGTAGACATCGTCTGATCCGTACATAGACATTTGTATAGGGATAGAATCGATAAGATCATAGAGGAGGGATATGCGTTGGGGCGTGAAGCGTGAAACGTGCCTCAAAATAGATGAAAGGTCGTTGGGTGGTTTCATCGTAGGCGACGTTGAGGAAAGTTTTTCCGGAGATAGTCGATCTCGAACTCGAATGCATCGGCATCTATGTAAAAGGAAGTAGGTAAGCAAACCACGTCACGTTAGAACAGCAGGTACGAGGGGAGAGCAGATATCGTGGGATTTATTTACCGGATCTAGTTTTGAAGGTTAGTTTGTGTTCACGACGTCGTGTGATATCAGGGCTGTAGTCCTTTGGATCGAGGAAGGTTATGACGTTGAGGCGACTGAGGAATACTGTTTTATGCCCCGCTCTTCGCATCCATGAATTGGACCCCAGATGCTCATTTATAAAAGCTGTCCAGATGGGGACGCTATGATTAAGTCATGTTAGCCAGCCTATTTTGCGTTTTGCACGGCATCCAATAATCTGATTAAAATGCCAGCTTTTGATATTCAACTTGAGTGTCAAAATAGAAAATGGAGCAATCGTACTGTTTCATTTCCCCCGACAGAATTGACGCCTGTAAGCGGATGACTTCGCTGTCCCTATCCCGAAACAACCTAAGGGCGTGGATAAAACCATCGTCGTGGATTTGTCTAATATATACTTTTAGATAGCTGAAAGAACAAGGTTAATTGTGGGTTGTTAACTTACCCGCCGTAAAGTTCCTGCTCCTGCAAAGAAAAGGAGTCTTCGATTTCGGAAACCGGGTGCCCGGAGTCCTGCCCTCTGAGAGCAATAAACGTACAATGGAACAATATCATATCTTGAAAGAAAGTTAGACATGGAAAGTACAACCAGCATAGGGAAAGGGGGGGAGGAAAGGAGGGGGAAATGTCAAACTTACGCTCAATTGTTTGAAACCTGAGGTTCAACCACAGTTCCAACCCGGACCTATATGGGTCCGGTTTGCATAGTCGGAGACATGACCCATTCCGGTTCACAGTGAGTTTATTGAGCGGCAGTGTGGCATAAGATACCCTTGATGGTGACCGGTGTTGGACCTCGCATAGGATCCTCACGCGATGGTCCCGTTCCCGCAAATAGAAAGAGGCGAACACATTCGGGATAAAGCTCCTGGAAAACAGTCAGTTTAAATCAAATTACAGATGGATGAGTGGTTTCTATGCTGACAATTTAAACAGTTCATCGTACTCGGCTTCCAAGTGCGCCAACGCATCCGGCGTTTCCTCCACGGTGTAACATCTAGACCTATAGTATAAAAGTTAGTAATTTGCTATACTACTAGGGAAGGTGAACTAACTCTTCATTTGTACGGGGTAAGGGTGTCGAGTTAGTATGGATACGAAAAACTTTCGTGGCCCAGTGATCGATATCGCTGTCAAGTGATGAGAAAGAAGCAGTACTGATGGAATCAGTCGTTGGTGACTCTGGAGTGTCCACGGAGGAAACGGGACTTCCAGCTTCGAACCAGCCGGGGGCAACAGGCGAGCTGGTTCTCCCCGTAGGTCTTCGGCGTTCGTAAGACCGTTTCTGGGATGGGGTGGGTGATACGACTACTGCCTGTGGCTTTCGGAGAGCACTTTTCAATGGAGGGTCTCTCGTAAGTGAAGGGGGGAATCGGATGGCTCCGGGAGCAGGAGGAGGAGGAGGTGGTGGTGGTTGTGGGAACGCTCCTGGTGGTACTTGAGGTGCTGGTGGTGCGGGGGGAGCCGGAGGTGCCGGGGGCATAGGTGTAAACTGGTTTGGAAAATTTGCCTGAGGTCTTTGATTCGCTTCGGAAGCATATCTTTGATCTTGGATTTTGCGAAGATGGTTAACCCTGTCGCGGGCATGGGCAAGCCCAGACTGATCTACAGGCTCACTGCGAAGAAATCAGCTACTGTAGCATATATAGCTCTTGGGAATATGCAACACTCAAAGGAAACAGGAATAGGCCTACTTTTTGACAATCAAGGTCATTTCTCCCAGAATTTTTCTGTAGTACTGGAGTCGTGGATGGAGCGGAAGCCCTTCACTAGGAAAGTAATCATTCATTTGAACCCATGCTTGGCTAACAGCATTCTGGGAAATTTGATATCTGCCACCGCCATCTATCCGAAAAATGAAGTCATTGATCACTCGGATAGTATGGGGGAGGCTTGATCTCATGATTAGGTCGACATCATTTGTAATAAATGTGAAGTTTCGTTGGAATCGAGAATTGTAGAGAGCATCCAGTTGACGAAGGATGGCACTAATAGCATATAGTTCCGAAACCAGGAAGGTGATAGTTGCAGCATCGTCAGGAACAAGGTCGGTAAAGGTGGTAAATGTTTTGGCGACCTTTTCGACGTCCAAAACGAACTGCATGTAACTCATCGTGGCGGCGGGGTGATAGTCAACGCCAGGCAAACTGGGGGGTGGGAGGGATGGATCTTTTTAAAGTAGTATACATCTGGGCTCTGGGGAAGTCCAAGGCCAACGCCCGGCGAACAGCGAGTGACTAGCAGCAAGCAAAATAGCACAAAGCGAAGGACACGCCCGGATCAGAGAAACGTCAAGCAAATACCCGTCACCGTAGGCGTAGCGGGAGAAAAAGAAACGATGTCGTGGGGATAGTCGCGGGCCGGAGGTATTTTTGGAGAGTGAGTTGGCAACGGAGCCGCATTGGCGCGCTAGTGCCGAAACAGGGCTAGCGCCGCCCCTCACCGCTGGGATATCGCTATATCACGTGATTCATTATGTTCCGCATAAATCGCCAGTCACCTCCATCCATGTTCGATACGGACACGGTCTGACCGATTGGCGATATCCATACTGAAAATCAGCCATTGACTCATTTTCATGGACTCCAGCCGGCCCGCAGAAATTGGCTGCTGCGTGTCCCGGCATGGTTGAAGCATCCTGTGTCTCAAAGAAGGCTATGTACGCCTTTGTTTGTTTATCAAAAGACTCCCCGCTCCCTTCTGCGCGCCTTATGGGGCAATTTGGTGTCAAATGCTGCCTGCATCCTGCCACGTCGGCGCTGGCCCTAGATTGGGCAGAAATGTGTAGCATTTGATGCTTTCCGACCACAGCTTTCTTTCAGGCGGGCGAGCCCTTCCTGTGGAATGTGCCATCCACTGCCTTGATATGGAGAAGGGCGGCCAACTCCAGCCATGCTTGATGTTCCACTAATAGCATGGCATGCTCTGGATGGATGCAAGGATGTTTCAGGGGTATGTGATAGACAGATAAATGTTATGGATGGGGAAGCAAGCAGGCAAGTAACCAAGCAATCCAGCTTGCTTACAGTTTTCATTTTATAGGAACCATAACAGAGTATTAAGCTCTACATTGGCACACCATTCAAATATATCTTCAAAAGCATTGACTCTTCAACCTCTTTAGCAAGAGCTTTTACTTCATCCACATCCCAGTTGGCCCAGACAAATTTCCCCTTAAGGAATTCGGCTTCAGGAGAAGCAATCCAAACGTTGAAGTGAGCCGGGAGCGTGACTAATATATCAATCAGCTAACTAACGCAATATATAGACAAATGGAGGAAAGGGATTCATTGACCCGGGAGATATCTGGAAATTAAAGGGCAATTAACTCACCGTCGTCTTGCCCCGGGAAACCGGAAACTTGGTTGAGGTCACTTTCAACTACCCCAGGCTGGATGTTGAAAACACCGAGGTCCGGATGCTCAGCCTGGAGGAAATCGAACATCTTAACGATAGCTAGCTTGAGCGATGCGTAAGCCCATAATCCGGGAACCGGGTTGATATGTGCCATGCCCGAGCTGATGTTCAAGATCTTTGCTTTACGCGCCAGCAAGGGCACTACCGCCTGGACCACGTTGAACGAGCCGATTAAGTTACCCTCAATACTCTCGCGTAATTCCTTCTCGCCGTATGTAGTGAGAGGGTTTGGTGGCTTGAGGGAACCGGCATTGTTGACAAAAATGTCAACCTTGGCCCCGCCAGCTTTGTTGCTCGCGTTTGGCGAAAGCAGCCTCCAAAGCGAGACGCTGGCTGATATCAACACTCTCAATGACCACCGTGGTGGTTCCCGCGGGATTAGCCTTGCTCACTTCTTCAGCAGCCAACTGCAGATTCCCGACGCGACGTCCGAAGATGGCGACGACTTTGGCACCGGCCTGCGCGAAAGCAATCGCCGTTGCCTTACCAATTCCGCTACCACCGCCCGTGATGAAGACGACTTTTCCAGCAGCACTCAGCTCGGGGCGGGAAGGCAAGATCTTAGGGTAAGATTGGCTGTGCCAAGTCCTGGTGAAGGACTTATACATCTCGGTTCCTTGATGGGGCCCGTCGTAGCTAACCATCTTTGCATAAGGACAGTGTAATGAACAGATAGAAGTGAGATTTATAGTATGATTGAGTAATTTGATGTCTTTTTCTGTCGTTCTAAGGGAGAGAAGATATCTGTTTTGGCGACGGTTGAGCCTGATTAAATACACATGTAGAAATGCCATATCCAACTAGAATTTCGTCCCAGTGCCCACGAGTGTGCCCACGAGTAGCGAAATGATTTCAAACATTGTTAGGCGCGGGGCCCTGACAATTGCATTGTATGGTGGTTCCGTGGAAGACGGTAAGCCTACTAACAATTCTATAATGGATATACTAATAATCCCCTTCACAGGCACTGTAGAAAATTTTCCGGATTGGTAAATAACTCTTTTAAAATGAATGGCACCGGAAGAGCTTCCGTGGCTTTTTGCTTACTCGGTCACTATATGCCCTAGACTCGTGGGAGTTGATAAAAGTTCTCATCATATCCAGAATATCTTCCGTCTTCTATTGATCTAGCTTATAGATACGGCACTTGTACGTATACCTTAGAAGTTTCCTTCAACCCCATGCTGTGTATTTACAAAGCACGAAGAACAGTCGACATTGTTGGCCATTATAGCTGCTTCAGCACATCTTTGCTGCATGCGCTGATGCAGTTCAGTACAAGTAGCTTGAAAGGACTGCAATGCTTCGTTCTCGGTCTCCTTCGCCATTTTGTCAATTCTCTGTAAACCAATTTCCACAAGATGGCTATCCAAGGACAAGTCACCGTGTTTCGGTCTGTGCATGCTATTGGCTGTTAAAAGCACCATAGCTGTCATATAAGAACATCCTGTTGTCCTATTAGAATATCATTGCTCGTCAGCTTTGTTAAACAGTATTCAATACACAGCATACAAGCGAGAGTGGACGGAAATCATAATATCGAACAAGTATGCAGCAGCCTCGGATACTCACCAGAAGTACCAGCGATCTGGTTCCCCTAATGCCCCAAATAAGACCAGCAAATCGCGGGCCTCACCTACCAACACCTCCCACTTCGGTGGCAGCAGTGGTTCGATGCCTTGTCTACTATACCTGCGTATACTAGCAATCCACTCAACGTCCCAGGCATGGGCTTGGTTTATAAGAGTTGCGCACGCTAGACTCGTGGAGTGCAATGCTCCAAGAAAGCGTAGCATACCAGGAGCTACTCTTCTTGAGCCCGCTAAGGCGTTGAACTCAGATGGGATAGAAGCCTTCCACTGCTCAAGTGCGCAAGCTACGCTCTGCAATGCACGGGACCGCTCTTCTGGACTGCGTTTTCGAGAGCGCGTTGAATATATATAATCATATACACCGCCTTCAACAGCAGCTAATTGGATGCGTGCCGTAAGGTAGTTCATTCTGGCGGTTCCATCGGCGGTAGTTATAACACCCATAGCGTCGTCAGCATTGTTGATGTTGCTCCTATCCTCGTTATATAGTAGGGCTGTTGGCGAAGGCAAGTCAAGATTGATGTCGTCATCAATCTGGATCGAGGGCTGTTTCGAGCGCATGCTGAGGTCTTTGTCGAGGATATACGCCAGCCAGAATACGCAAGCTCGCTGACTCGCCTGGAGAGAATCTAGGTGTGCCGAGTAGGTCCGGTCATGTAGGCCAATCGAATGTGCGAGACGTATTGTTGTGGCAATTAAGACCAGCGCAGGCTTAAGATCTTGCGAGGCCTGAAGCAGCATCACCATGCCCACCAAAACCTGAATGTTGAGTAGCTGGATATCGCCTAGCACCACCCTCGACAGCACCGACTCTGCCCTGCTAAGACATGCAACCGAAGACGGGACATCATGACTAGCCACAAAACTGTGTGGCCGTGCGAGAGCCAACACAACATTTATGGCAGCCCATACTACTGGGTCGCGTTGTAGGGGTCCAGCACTATAACAATCGTGGACCAACCGCAGGAGAGTATCGGCATGGAACAGCGGTAATGCTGAGTTGAAGTCCTGGAGGTAGATTTGTATGATAGGCAGGACCTGCTCTAGAGGAGGTAGAACCATTGATTTGGGAGAATTGTCGTCTTCGCTTCTTGTGATATTTAACGGCATCACTGTGGCAATCGCACTCGCCTCCTCGTGCTGGAGTAGAGGTTCAGCTTCATTTTTCCTTTCGACAATATCTAGACGCTCGGTGACCTGTTGGACCAGACATTCTAGTCGTCCCAAGCGATCTTGTGTATTGCTGACACCATCCTCACCCTTTGCGTGGCTCCGTCGTTTCTTCGGTGCAGCCGTGCGGCTGGGTGCTGTGTAGGTACAATCTATCTCATACGTGATGCAATGTGAGCAGCGAGGCTTCCGTCCATCGCACTTCATCTTGCGCCGGTAGCACAAGTCGCAGGACTTTTTCTGCATTAGCTAATGACCTCCTTCATGACAAAGTAGGAATCGCAGTCTGTACCTTTCTAGTAGTAGTTGTGCCTTCCATCGTTGTTCTAATGATATGGTCAGAGCTTAATAAAGATGTAACAAGTGTCCTCTCGTTTATTGTACGATAGACTGGGACGACTTCATAATCACAAATTGTGAAATGAGTTGAGGTTCCTTTGGAGCTCCGTGGATACGGCGGTCCAAGTATTCTGCTTATAATGAAATTGGTCGCTGATAAATACGGAAGTTGAAGACCACCCTAGCGCTAGTTTTGAAGCTTCCGCGGAGGCTCTCCGGACCTCCTTAACCCCTTGGCTATCAGCCAACCTTAAAGTTACACTTCTATGGGTTCCCCATGCTCCTCCGATAAGGCTGAGGATCCGATCAAACTTAGTATGCATTGGATGAGAAATACCCCCATTTGTCATGTAAAACTTCCGTGTTGGTATAGATGTCGAGCTGGCATGCAATAAGTTAACTACGTACGTATAACAGTGTTAGAGGAACATGACTTTCATAATATTTATTACTATTAGAAGCAGTTAGAGCATCAGTGCTATCTTAGATTTTATTATTAGTAGAGTATTTATAGCTATTTCACCTGCTCGAAGGAAGGGAAGTTAATAGGGTATAGTATCCAACTCATAATCTCTATCTAAATTTCCCCTCTTTCCCTCCCACTCCCTAACTAATCCACACTCAGCCCTACACTTTGCCCTCCCAAGGCCTCCCTCATAAAAGTATTTTTTAAAAAAGCTTAGCTACTATGATGACGGCTCTTCCTCGCTTCCAGCCCAGCGGCAAATTCCACGCCTCCCTTTGGTTCAGTTTGTTTACATTCCCCACATGAGCTCCACGGAAGAACAATTATCCAGACTCCAGCTGGACGCGTCAAGACGCGTCGTGTCAGCGATGCGGCCAGGCCAGGGAGGGTGAAGGTGTGCTGTCTGTCCCCGCCCCAGTTCTCCAGGTGGTGAATTGAAAATTATATAATATACAATTACTACTTTCAACATCCTGCTTGAATAATATATATGAATGATCGATGATGACAAGGGGCAAGTTACGAATTTGTAAAGCTAGTGTACAAACAAGTTTGAACTTCCTCTTGCCTATCCCATCCCATCCATCCATCCATCCATCCATCCATCCATCGACGATGGAACTAGCTAGAGCGTAGCTTTAATTGACTCGCATGAAAAACTCGAACGCATTGTCAGAGGGGTGTTTGTTTTTTGTGTGTATGCGCGATCTGCTTCTCGAAACAAGGCGAATCCAGCGAAGAAGAGACGAAGAGCAAAGCAGAGAAAAGGCTTCTTTAGATAGACAAGAAGTCTTCTTTTTCGTAGGGCCCCTTGTGTTTGTCATTCTTGTCATAACCCGCTCTGCGAATCAATTCCGAAGCCTTGCCCCAGCCATAAGTAGAGAACAAATAAGCATAGAACAAATTTGGGGCGAAGCGTTGAGGGGAAACATCAGTAAGAAAAAAAACCAGTTAAAAGAAAATTACGCGAACCCGATAACCCCTTCATTAAGAAAAAGAGAATGAACACAGCAAACATAATGGAAGAAAAGAACTGCATAAAGGACAAGCCACCGTCATTCCCATTCCCAGAAGCCATTGAACGATTTAAAGAAGATGCGAGAGCAAGCGGACATAAGATAGAAGGAACATCGTTACAACCACTAGTGTGATTGCGCGTTGCCTGCTACTCAGGTGGACTCGTCATCGTCTTCGTGGGCCTGTGCATTGATATCAGTACGCGTAAGGGATACAAGGGACGGGATGGGGAGGAAGAGCGGGAGATCGTACGTTGTAGTTAGCCTTCTGTTCCTCGTAGCGCTTCTTGTCAGCAGCGGCCTTGGCCTCATAGGGGGCACGCTGCTTCTCGTTCAGGGCCTTCCATCTCTCTCCAAGGACCTTGCCAACTTGGCCTGTACAAGCGTGTTAGATCGGCAACCAGGGAAGAAACTCGACAGTGGCTACAGGAGAAGCTGGGGGAAGCGTACCGAAAGAGATGCCGGGGTTCTCCTCTCGTACGTTCTCGCGCTGCTCGTTGGCAAAGAACATGTAGGCAGAGAGACCACGCTTGGGGGCATTGGGGTCTGGAGCGGTAGAACTGAGGTTAGAAACGCGCGCGCGTCACGACGGGACGGATGGGACAACTAATTACCCTTCTTCTTCTTCTCAACACCACGGCCCTTGGTCTTGCGGGTGGTAGTCTTTTCCACCTTAGGCATGTTGATGGTTTGTGTTGTGTGAGGGGGTGACTGCTTGTCCTTGGTGTTAGCACAACATTGATGACAAATGACTCAAAAATAGCAAATGGATGATGCCTGAGTATTGAAGTGCAACAAATAACATGTAACAGGAGTTATCAATGGTGTGGTGCTGGTATGGAAATGTCATATCAGACATAGGGAGACAAGCTCCAGAGGCATAGGCGCGTCACACCCAAACAAGGACCACAGTGAGGACAGTGGCAAAGACAGCAGATAACAAGCTCATCTGAAGCTATCTAGAGAGATGGCAGCTCTCAATGAATGCAAGTTTTGCAGCTGGAGGGCATAAAGGAGCTCAGGAGAAGGCTGAGGCCCGGCGCAAACATAGCAGCGCAACAGCGGCGACGACATAGCGGCCAGGACAGCAGCAATGGGTATAAAAACAAACGGGCGCGCGTCAAACAGCAAGCCCGACTACATGGTGGAGGGCGAAAAGAGCACAGCAGACCAAATCGCGTGTTGGAGAAGCAAAGGGCGGGTGGAGAGGAAAAACAAAAACAAGAGGGAGCTCACCTACTGAAAGCGCAGTACTTTTGTGTATGGGGGGATGGCTGTGCGGAGGGGGAGTTTGGCAGCGAAAAGTTGTATGGCAGAAATTTGGTGAGGAAAGGTGGGCGAGGGCGAACGGCTGGGAGAAAAGGCGAGGGCGACGGCTGCGCTTTTGGCTGGGGCGGCAACCTGAGCCTGAGCCTGAGCCTGGCCGGGCGGGCTGGCTGGTGACTGGCTGCTGCTGCACCGACCTGCCCGTACTGTCATTTACGCGCCCTGCCCACGGCTCGCCCGCCTGGCCTGGGCCGTGGCGCTACGTATGTATCCCCGTACGCATTCCAGTCCCCGCCCAGTGTGGTTTAGTCTCTCCCACGCCACATACAACAGTGCGTGTTTATTAGAGTATCCGGGTGTCCATAGCTGATCCCTTCAGCCTGTGTGTGATCAGAGGGTGATCGGAGTGGCTTCCCGTTCTTTACCACCCGCCGCACATCATATGGATGTAATGAGTTGGTCTGATCTGTAACTATCTTTTCCTCAGGACAAGCAATTGTCTGCAGAGTGATTTCTTATTGACTATCCTGCCCATATCAGCTCGAGTCTCTACACAACACCCACAAGGTCGTATCATGCGCATAAACAGCAGTGACAGGTGAAAAATACACGGGCAGGTGAGGGCAGCGTACGATGTACGTACCATACCAAACACACTGCCTCCCTGCCTCCTCGAATGGTAATACCATCCAGCCAACCAGCCAGAACAAGCATCCACAGTTCAAATTGATCTCTGGCTGCTTTGCCTGGTATTTATTGTATGGATCCATCATTGCAACCCAAGAAGCAAAGCAATGGTTGTGTGTGGTATGATTCAAGGATTGCACAGTATTAAAAGCCTGGTGGTATGATACCACCCATACAGTGTTGTATGTCGAAAACAGCAATCCAGACGGCAACACTGGTTATGTATGCCACTCATAATTAGGTAGAGCCTGGAAATTTGGTAAAACAGAGTAAAATATTTACATTGACCCTATTGCAGAACAGCCTCCCTCCCCTTTACCCTGTCCACCAACATGGGTGAAAAATGGCCTGATCTTGATGCAACAAGGCCCATACATATTCCAAACAGCCAGGTAATATATGCCTGCGCAATCACAGTGACGCGCAGGCGCTCTGGTAATGATTACACTACCGTACCCATGAATATTGTGGGTTTGCATGAGGCAATATGAGGCAGTCGGGGAGGAGGAAAGAAACCGTAATACACAATTACATACATACAGCCAAATAACTTACACACCAGAAAATGGATGGCGTTGGGTTGTGGATATTTCCATACATAGCCAGCCAAATCTTCAACCCATAGTTACAGACGTTACATACCAAGCAAATTCCCTACAGATTTGTTTGGAGCTAGAAGCCAAAGAGACATAGCGTGCTCACTTCAACTCCCCTCCTTACTGCCTCCATCACCCATCCTCCATCCTCCATACAAAACAGACCCCATACATACATTTACCATACAGAACACATACACTTATGCAGCCCTCCCACCCACCCTCCTGTTTTCAATACGCCCGATTACGAACCACATCATACATACACATAGTTCCAGCGGGTTACATAGTGACGGAGCTCCCGCGCCTTAACTTGCGCGGTTCTTTAGCCAAAGCAGTTAATTGCCCCGAGCATCTAGTTTTATCCAGAAGGCTGTGAGAACGGACGGAGTCGCATCATACGCGCTGATCTTGAGAACGTTCGGATGGGCTGGGACTGTCGATACGGTAGGCAGGCAGGCAGGCAGGCAGGCAGCGAACCAGGCACGGCACACACACACACACACACACACCCACACACACACACACACACACACACACAGAGAGAGATAAACAGATCCTTGATTGCACCTGTGCTGACCAATTGGCAATTAGTGAAGACCACTAGCTTGATAAGGCTGATTGACAGCAGCTAGGCCCGCGGTTCCTAAAGCAAGGACCAATTGGGATACAATCCAAGTCGAAATTGCCTGCATCATCTGTCGCTGTGGGATTACCAGTGTTGGATGGATGGGTGGGGGTGCATATGCTGAGCAGCTGGCCCAAAGGATGGATTGTGGCGGATGCTGTGGTTCTGTCTGTAGGCTTTCTTTTTGCTAGGAATGGAGATTCATTCACAAGGCTGAATCTGTGTGCATATGGCGTGGTCAAATAATCTGGCAAAGTGAATGGATCGGGATTTAGCGAAGGAAGGAAGGAAGGGGAGGAAGCATGTCCTAACCTCCAGATGGATGCGAATGACGTCTAGATTCATGAAGTAGGTGGGGCGGCATCGGTATCTCTTCCTTTGCGTGACTATTGAGAGTTAATATCAGGACCGAAACATTGGAAAATGGGCGAAGGAGCTCGATGTTCGTCCTCTGGGAGGGTTAGGTTAGAAACAATAGCATGCATGTTGAAAAGCTGTCACTGTCATGTTGTGACCGTGAGCATTAGACTTGCGAAAAGAGGCGGTATTTCGGTAACTTTCTCCTGCTCCATGTTCTTCGCGTTCCGTATTTTCTTGTTCACTCGTGAGTCGTATGCTTTCCAAATATGAATTGGGTGGAGCCGAAACAAGGGGAAATGACTTCTGCGTTTGATGGTGCACTAAAAGTCTAACAGAGTTTAGAGAAATAGATAGATGAATAGATCGATATCTAATAAGCGGAAGTCAAATAAAATTTCCAAAAAGTTCTTGTTTATATTCGAAACCAAAACATTCTTCGTAAAGAAATCATGTCTAAACTAGGAATCAAGGGCAAGGGGTTTTTTTAGATGGCGCGGGCGT
The DNA here is from genome assembly GCA_032988465.1 of Onygenales sp. PD_10. Lineage (NCBI taxonomy): Eukaryota > Fungi > Ascomycota > Eurotiomycetes > Onygenales > Onygenales sp. PD_10. The sequence goes on from JANTQH010000026.1 coordinate 323,945, forward strand.
ACAGAACGCGTGGGAATAGAAATGGAAATAAACAAGACGGAAGAAAATCGCGCACGAGATGTGTATCATAACCCGACAAAAGGGACGGAAACGAGATTAGATTTTAACGCTGTAAAGTATGTTAGTTATGGATAAAGGAGGAAGGGAGTATTCGTTTAACTTACCTCCAGGGATGATCTTCGTCTCCGTACTGAATAGCCTCGATCCAGTTCTTCATTTCAAGAGCCACTGCACCGGCTTCCTGGTCCTTCTTCAGGCCACAATCCACATTCCGTCCCTTCCAGCTGATATCGCGAACTGGGCTGACAATAGCAGCCGTACCGGCACCAAACACCTCAATTAATCTGCCCTCATCAGAAGCTTCAGCAATTTCGGACATCTTCAGCTTGCGCTCTGAGATCTCCCAGCCTCTGGGGGCTAGTCTTTCACGGGCAAGAGTAAGGACGGAGTCTCTCGTGACTCCCTCCAAAATGGTTCCGTCAAGAGGAGCAGTAATCAGTTCGTTTTTGCCAGTCTTCTTGTTCTTGATCGCAACAAACAGGTTCATGGTTCCGACTTCGGTAACGTACTCCTCCTCTCCAAAGAGCCAGAGGTTCTGTTGATAACCTCGCTTGGCAGCTTCCAATTGGGGGACAATGCAAGGGGCATAGTTTGCACCGAGTTTCTTATCACCAACACCACCTGGCCAGGCGCGAACCGCATAATCTGTTGCTTCGAGAGAGACGGCTTTGAATCCGGTGGGGTAGTATGGGCCGACGGGGCTAGCAATCACGAAGAGCATTGCGGAGTTTGGAGCGCTAACACCCAACGTCTCCTGAGTACCGATCATAGTGGGTCTTATGTATAACGAGTAGCCACGGGAGCTAAAAAGTAGCAGAGCCAATTAGCCGAATGTATACGGGATCGGGATTGGAGGTCTATTGCTTACTCAGGAATAAATCTGCTATCCAGCTTGACGAGCTCTCCAATAAGCTTGGTCACAGCCTCGGGGTCAAAGGTTGGCAACGCAATGCGCTTTGACGACTTGTTCAGCCGGGCCATGTTCCTATCTGGTCTGAATAACCGGATGCCACCATTCTTGTCTTTATATGCTTTCATTCCCTCGAAACATTCGAAGGCATAGTGGAAGACGCACGCAGATGGGTCAAGGCTGAGGTTCTGGTGGGGGACGATTTCGGGGGCAAGCCAGCCATCTGTGGTATTCCACTTCATGATAATCATATGGTCTACACCGCATTTAAATCAGTATGCAATATCGCAATGAACTCGGCCGGCGAGGTACATACCTGTGAAGTTGGCACCAAACACGAGCTTCTCGGGGGGAAGCAGCGATTTGGGGGATTGGGTTTTTTGAATAGAGAGCTTGGACAGATCGACACCGGGCAGTCCCTCGCTCCGGCTTGGGAATGACGGGGAGCTGTACTTTCTCTGGGTGGGCGCAGCATATCTCTGCATGGAGCTGGAGCTGGCACTGGCGCTGGAGCTGGACTGGGCCAGGGCGCCGCCCATGGAGGACGAGCCGCGGCGGGATAATCGCAGGACGGACTTCATGTCTGTTGCAGTGTCAATGGATGTAATGGATGTAATGGATGTGAGGAGAGAGGAAGGGGAATTGGAGGCAGCGGCAGCAGATATAAAGAGAGAAAATTGTTTGGCGATGACTCCCGACGGACGACAGAAAGTTCTCCGCTCCACGCCCTTTCGCGAGTTTCGCGGTGAGTCGGATGTCCGGCAGCCAATCAGCGGGCCGCGTTCGGCGCAAAATCGGCCCCGGTCCAGACTTCGGCAGCGGCGGCTTATGTCAGGGCTGAGTCAGGGCGGGGCCTGGTCTGATTGGCTCAGCCCAGTAGTCTGGATTGGGTTTAGCGCGATCAGATAAGCTGCCGATTCTCAGCCTCTCCTTGACGGGCATATCGATTATCCACAGGTGTTCCTGTTTCCAAACTCCTCTGCACGCCCTTTTCTCGAAGATATTCTCGGCCCTTCAACAACAACAGATCAATCCAATATCTACAACAATTTACTCTACCCACTGGATCAGCCACTAGTTGAAAGCTTTCAAGTTAGTAGTAAGGCTGCATTGAAGAACCGAATTGGTCTTAACTTCAATAACTCAATGAGAGAGTTTCATAGCCTGTGGGATTGGCTCATTTACTTGTTTGATATGGAGCTCACCTAACCATCTGTTAATTGGAGGATTCTATGGTAGAGCATACAGATTCCTGAGACTCACTTGAAGGCAAAGCGCGTATCAGATGGAACAATGGGTGGACTCCAAATTATCAGAAGCCCATTCTAGAGTACACGCAGGCTACAGCAGCGATAATGTCTAAAATTCCAGTCAACTAGCTCTCCAGTATACTACTCACTGCCACAAATACTGTAACTATAACTCATAAATTGTTGGTTCGTTCAGCCATGATATTGCACCTCCAATCCAGAGGAGCGCCAAGACAATCTCAGTCGCGTTAGTCACGTGCCCACCGGGACTTGGACAACCTTAGCCCAAATAAACTGTCAGCGGAGACTAACCTCATTGATATTTCCATGTTGACGAGCTATCCGACCTCACCTTTTGGGCCTGGCTGAACGGCTGTTTGTATGGATTTGGCCTCTTTATAGGCCCCCAAGTCACCATGTTTTCATCCGCTTTGAAATCGTTCAGCTCAAACATCTCCGCCAACTATCAGCTGTCGCCTCATCCAGCATTCATCTCCGGCCCCTGGAAGGTATATGACGGCAAGAAAAAGAGCACCGGAAACGCGGCTTCTGTGTTCGTTTTCGATCGGAAATCTCTGGATGCTCGCTCAGGCGGTTTGGGAGGCCGCTCAAATGCTTCATCCTTGAAAAGGGTCCATGAGGAAGTCGTGGAACGGCTCAAGCGAGAAGCCAGCAACCTAACTCGACTAAGGCATCCGTCGATTCTTCAAGTGCTGGAGCCAGTCGAAGAGACTCGAAATGGCGGTTTGATGTTTGCGACAGAGCCAGTCACGGCATCTCTATCTGGTCTGCTACGGGAAATGGATGATCAGGAAAGATCTGGCGGAAGGGGTGGCCGCTTTGTCGAGGATCCCAATGGCGGGACAAGGCGAAATAATATTGAAATCGATGAGATCGAAATCCAGAAGGGACTCCTGCAAATCGCAAAGGGTCTAGAATTTTTACATGAATCTGCCGGTCTCGTCCATGGGAACCTTAACCCAGAAGCCATTTATATCAACGCGAAGTCGGACTGGAAGATATCTGGCTTAGCTTTTGCTGGTCCGTCTGATTCAGGATCACAATCATCACTTCCTCCCCTAGCCCTCTCTGAGGTTTTATACCATGATCCCAGATTACCGTCATCGGTTCAACTGGACCTGGATTATTCTTCCCCGGATTTTATAATGGACTCGAACATCTCCTCCTCTGCAGACCTCTTCTCCCTGGGCCTTGTCATAGTGGCTCTTTATAATTCTCCCCATACCTCGCCCCTCCAGACCCACGGCAACGCCTTCACTTTTAAAAAATTACTGAGTTCACCAACAACCGTCCCATCCCAGAGCAACTCATTTCTCTCGTCACGTCCAATACCCAAAGATCTAGCAGCACAAGTGTTGCCCAGGCTTATCACGAGAAGGCCAGCGCAACGGATGAATGCAAAAGAGTTCCAGCAATCGCAATATTTCGATAACGTTTTAGTTTCAACCATCCGGTTTTTAGAATCCCTACCCGCAAAGACAATCAACGAAAAGTCCCAGTTTATGAGAGGCCTGGGGCGGGTTTTGGCGGAATTTCCTCCCTCTGTTCTCGAAAGGAAAGTGCTTGGTGCACTCCTAGAAGAAAGCAAGGACAAGGAATTGTTACCCCTAATTTTGGGCAATGTTTTTAAGATTATCAAAATTATCCCCTCTGCTCGTCAAGTCGTTCCAAACAAAGTACTTCCCCATCTCAAGGAGATTTTCCTCACAACCGGACCAAAGGGCGCTACACAGGAACGGGATACCAGTAAGGATCCGAGCCTTATGGTAGTACTGGAGAATATGACCCTTATTGCTGAAAACTGCTCTGGCAGGGATTATAAGGACGGTTAGTATATTGATTCCCAAGGTATCGTTAAATATCACTAACACAGCTTTGCCAGATGTTCTACCCCTAGTCCACCTAGGCCTCGAATCCCACACGCACTCATTAATCGATGCTTCCATGAGATGCCTTCCGGTGATGCTACCTATTCTTGATTTTTCAACGGTGAAGGACGATGTTTTCCCTCCCATCGCGTCCGTCTTCAGCAGAACTAGCAGTCTTGCCATCAAGATTCGAGGCCTGGAAGCATTTGTTATTTTATGTGGCGGATCTAACAAGGACCCCTCGGATTCCAACGGGGATTTAATGACATCCCAGCCGACAAAAGCCGGTTCGACTTCGATTCTTGACAAGTATACGGTCCAGGAGAAGGTTGTTCCGCTATTAAAAGCCATAAAAACGAAAGAGCCTGCGGTCATGATGGCCGCTTTGAACGTGTTTCGACAAGTCGGCCAAATAGCGGAGATTGAATTCATTGCCCTCGAGGTGCTACCAACGTTGTGGAGTTTCAGTCTCGGCCCGCTACTCAATGTCAAACAGTTCGGTCGTTTTATGGATTTGATAAAATCCCTTTCTTTGAAGATCGAGCAACAACAAACGAAGAAGCTCCAATCGCTTTCCTCGTCAAATGACCCCACAAATCGCAAAAGCGCCAGTTCCAGTCCATTCGGATTGTTGGATAGCACAGGTGGTGGGACTGAGATTGAAAACACCAAGTCGGATTTCGAACGTCTAGTTCTTGGGAAATCAACGGCACCTACCTCTAGCAACAACGGTTGGGATGGCTGGGCCGCATCACCCAATCCTACCAGCCCACCAGTGAAAGCAGACACAACTCCCAAGTTTTCTTGGTCGACAGCCAATACTACAAAGACTACGAACAACGCAGGAACTCGAAATCCGGTCTCCAGCTGGTCAGGATCCAACCAGCGATCAATTACCCCAGATATGAATTTATTCACGAACCTTGCGCCTACGAACGCCCAACAAACCTCCTCTTTGACCTCATTACAGCACTCCCAGCCAACCTCATGGTCCCCACAAACCTCAGGCGGGATCATGAACCAGTCTTCCCCATCCCTAAGCCAACTCCGTACCTCCACAACAGCATCAACAAGTTCATTCGGCCAGCCAAATGCCTCAAACGCTTCCTTTTCTGCATTCTCCATCCCCGCACCACCACCGTCAAACGCTCCTCATTCTGCATTCTCCATCCCCCCACCCCCATCATCATCAAACGCCCCCCTTTCTGCGTTCTCCATCCCTCCACCGCCGTCCTCAAATACCCAACCCCAATACCAACAAGCCTCCTCCGCAGCAAACCTTCCCATGTCCTTTAGCCAGTCGAAACCGAGTACCTTGAGCCAACAGTGGCAGTCCAACTCGTCAAATTCGATGTCAATGCATCAACAGCAACAGCAACAGCAGAAAAGGGGCCAGGACCTGTTTGACAGTCTCATATGAGTAGGGAAACCTGATGTTTATTCCCTTGTCAGGTGGCCTGGCATTTGAAGTGTCGTCTTTACCATTTGGTAGAGTAGAAACACTTACCTTGCGGAAGGATAAATGGATCTTAGCCTACCATCTTAGCCCATATCTTCCCCGGCGGATCTAAAGATAGAGGATGGACAACAGGGCTAGCATTGCTTTTCACTGCTCAGAGGCTATAGGTTTCAGGGCCGGCTCCCTGTCAGTTTACCTTGCAGCGTGAGACACCTTATGCCTCCTGAGCCATACGATGAGGGGGGGGGGGGGGGGTATTTATATGGATCTGGCAGTTTATCTAGATCTGTGATGTTTCACTGAGCGATCGAGCTGGATTTTTGTATATAGAATTTTCTTTTCGCTTTTTCTTGCTCTTTCCTTTCCTTTCCTTTTCTCCCCCTTTTTTCTTTTTTTTTTTTTGCCAACTTTACATTCCTTGATACCACGCATGCACATTTCCATGACTTTTCATCCAACACGGAAAAAAAAAATTCTTTTATCCCACGATTAACTATATAAATAGCCCTCTGATTGACTACTATGCAGTAGTCCTAAAATTTATATAATATATTCATAACTTCGTAAAAAATCCGTAGATCCCATGCTACATACATATAACAAACAATTCAATGCGTAGGGTGGCGCGTGCGTCGGGCGAGGAGGCGGGGGTGCGGGGGGGGAGGGCGACCTGGAGTGTCAATTTCACCCCCATATTCTTATCCATCAGATGGATGGGTATCCATCATCAAAATCCGTCCTCCCCTCAACGAGCTTCGCCAGATTCATCCTCGTACTCCACCGAATCATCTGCGTCGAGGCATTCTCATAAACCCCATCCGCATGCTCCGAGATATCACTATGGAACCTCCCCCGCCCCCTTGGCCGATGGTGGTTGAACAGCTGCGGTTGAACGGTTAGACAGACGCCCCTGGCGCGCCCGTTGGCGCCCTCGCATACATCGCGCAGCATGATGTCGTAGGCGCTGTCGAACTGTTTCACGCCGAGTTCGTAGAGGAGCCGGCGGGCGCCACGCTGGGAGACGGCGTAGGCGAGGGAGCAGATCGAGCCCATGGCGTGGTGGGTTACGCGTGTGTGGGGGGGGTAGGTCGCGCGCAGGTCGTCTGCGGAGGGGAGGACGACCAGGTGCTCGGGTCCTGGTACTGTGGCGTCGTTGTGGTAGACTACGCGGCCGCGGGGTAGTTGGTTGGAGAGTGCTGATTTTGATTCGAGCGCTGGGTTGGGGAATTGTGCTCCGCAGTGGCCTAGCCAGAGGACATCCCATTCATCCCCGTAAGGTGAGGTCTTGGGGGGGACTGTTCGGGGGAGGTTGTTGAGGTCCATGGCTGGTGGCATTCCGGGTGATTTCACGGGGTCGACATATGTTGGATCAGCGTACCATGATGACTGTGACGATGGAGAGGACGGCAGGGGTTGGAGAAGAGCTCGGGCAGACAATGCAAAGTCCTGCAGCTGTGATTTGATCCGGACATCCCAATCCGCGTCGTCTTCGATAATTAGCGCTGTGCTGAGGTTGTTGTCGACAATGCTGGGTGGGAAAAAGCAAACATGTCAAGTTAGCCATAAGTCCAGCGGTGATGAGAAATATAATTATTCAACGGGCTACCCACGCTCGCAGGGCATCCAAATGAGCCCTCCAACTGCCAATATTCGCTGTTTTGATAGTTTCATGAGAAGCAGGCCACGGCAATGCTTTCTCCTGCACCGCATTTCCATCTACTCCGTCGATCCAGTCCAGCTGGATACCGGTTAGAGCAGACATCAGATTCAGGCCATCACGACGATCCGTTCGAGATGGTAGATTGATGGCATATATCCGTTCAAACTGTCATCGTTCAGATAAGGACCCCCTTTTTTGGTGGAGGTATCACTTACACCAAGGGTCGAATTGGCGACGTCATCTAGGCTTGCACCGCTCACTCTGCATTGTGAAGAGGGTGGGATTGGACTTGCGATCTGGCGAGGGTTGGATCGAAATAGGAGATAAAGGAGAAGGGTGAGACAGATGCTCATAACCAAGGCACGGCCTGCCGCTTTTTCCTGATGATTGAGCATCTTCAGCCCGCGAATTGGGATCGTGTGCACCAGCATATCATCTTTTGATTGAAGAGATCATTGATGTTGCCTTCAGCCGTGAGCGATGCATCCACCATGTCTGATATATACTTTGCTGATTTCCATGCTGACCGAGCTAGGAGCTTTCCCACATGGCCAATCACTCTGATATCCAACTCTCTTGCTAAAATTAGCCACTCCCGCTCCGAACTGGTCAGAGATGAGGCCAAGAAAGAAAAATAAAAACAACAGAGATCCATGCTCGATCTCTGCCCGGCCCAGTGGAACTCGAACACGTCTGATGCAGTTTCACACTAGAGAAAACGTGATCCTGCCCTGATGCGAAGAGACCCACGGAACCGTCGATAATAGGCGCTTTTACCGCCCTGTCAAAATAAAACTCCAGACATCCACGCTGTATGGACCCAGGGGAACGGAGGCGGACAGGGTTTGTGCATTAGAATATACGATGGGAGTTATTCCGAGACACCGCCAGTCCATGACTCCATGGACACTCCTTCTTGTCTTCGCTGTGGTGGGCAGCCTGGAGACCCCTGCTGCCATGGGCACTGGTCAGAGGAATAGAGGCCACTGCTATTCTTGCCCGCCCAGTCAAACGACGCAGGGATGATTGATATCTGCGAATCTCAAGACGGGTTATGAGTGGCAGATGTGGGATTTGAAGTTGGACATCAAGGATCTGGATGGAAGATTGAACCCCCTTTCGCTGCCTTGTGAGGCTAGAATATATATATTTGTTTGTTTAAAAGAATGCTTCAACAACGGGCGTTGATAATAAAAAGATAAGATTTGCAATTGCTTTTGTAGAAGGCAGACATAGGAAGAAGATGGGTGATCAGTGAGGGTAACAAATCCCTTTGATAGTTGGTTGAATAAATAGTAAATATACAGATGCTGTGGTGGGGCTCAGCGGCCAACTTGAAGCCAGCCTAGACACAACATCATTTAAATAGCTGCCGTTCGTTACCCCTCCCCCTCCACACCCATGACCCCCCTCGCTCGGAGCTCTGCCACAGCTTCGTCTGCCACCGCCCGTCGTCTTCTCCAGCTGCGACACCACGTCCCTCCGTATTCCAGGCTTGCCTCGTCTGCCTCCGCTGCCGTTGCTACACGACTGAAACCAGCCCCCATCTACAACCCCGCCCCCGCCATGGACGCGAAGACCAAGCAGCAGTATCTCGCCGACTCCCCGCCCACCGTCGTGAGGCTGGAGATCAAGCCCCACTTCGACGCCCTGAAGGAGGAGAAGCAGAAGCGCTATGCCCATTTCATCAGCAGGTATACTCGTGCCCGTTGCGCTTCTTCTACACATGAGATCACATATTGTTCAATGCTGACCATACCCTAGAGCCGCCTTCCTAGGAACCCGCATCACCCTCCGCCAAGTCTCCCCCGAATCAGAACCCATCTACGACCTCATCCTCTCCCTCTACCGCGCCTGCAATGGCGACTGGAACTCCCTCGCGGAGAAGACCGGCGTCAGCCCAGAGGATGTGCGTCTCTTCCTCGAATATGCCGCCCAATTCCTAGGCAACTGCGGCAACTACAAGGGCTTTGGAGATTCCAAGTTTATTCCGAGAATATCTGCTGCCTCGCTGGAGACTCTTGCGTCGGTTACTCCTGGAACCAAGGCCGCCTTTGTCAAGGCTAATACAACCGGTGGGGGGATTTATGAGACTGCCAATGCTGCCCTGATGCATTTGGGATATCCCGAAGCTGGCCACATGACTACTTACTATCCTGACTCGCCGTCTATCACCAAGGAGGAAATCACCCTTATCGGTGACTTTTTGGAGCAGAAGAAGCTGCTGTTGGAAAATACAAGGCTGCGGAAGACTGAGGCCGGGAACTTCGAGCTGTTGATAGCTTCGTCGCAGAAATCGCCTGCGGGTGGTGATAGAGATGTTGGTGATGTTGATGGGTGGGACTTGGATGGGAAACTCCAGGGCAAGACCCTCAAACTCGTCTATGGTGACTATTCGGAGGAGATGGCCAAGATCGCGGAAAGCATCAAACAAGCGGGCCTGAATGCTGCCAACGAAATCCAACAGAAGATGCACGTGGAATACGAAAAGTCTTACACCACTGGGTCCCTAGAGGCCTACAAGGAAAGCCAGCGGTATTGGATCCGGGACTTGGGGCCGATGGTCGAATCTGACCTCGGGTTTGTAGAGACATACCGTGATCCTCATGGTGTTCGGGGAGAATGGGAGGGCTTCGTCGCTATGGTATGTGCGCCGTTTGTATTATTCAACCTCGACCACTAATCTTCCATCCAGGTCAACCTAGAACGAACAAAGGCATTCGGCAAGCTCGTTGAGAGCGCAGAGTCGATGATTCCTAAGCTGCCATGGAGCAAGGATTTTGAAAAGGACAAGTTCCTGAGCCCGGACTTTACTTCATTGGAGGTTCTTAGCTTCGCGGGCAGTGGGATACCCGCTGGCATCAACATCCCGTACGTGACTCTGATTATCTCTCGCCCCAAACCCCGCGGCTACTGTACTTCACCTGCCAGCCTCGGATGACAACTCCGCTTGGAAGAGCGGGCCATGTCTTGACATGTTTGGTTCTCCATGTGGTGGTCTGTGCGTCACCATGCGCTGGCAGGAAATCCACGAGCCCCAACCCTTATTTGAAGACGCTATCTAATCCATCAATACACAGGAACTACGATGATATCAGACAGCAACTCGGGTTTAAGAACGTTTCTTTGGGCAATGTTCTCTCGTAGGTCTTCATACCTCGTCCTCTCTTACCCCCCCTTTCACCCACCACTAACCTCATCCATCCACAGGGCGAAATCTCCAAACGAGCCCGTTCCCTTCATTCGGGAGCAGGATTTGGAGATATTCCGGGAATATCGTGACCCGGCATTTGAGGTCCAAGTTGGCATACATGAGCTTCTCGGCCACGGAACCGGGAAATTGCTCCAGGAGACTGCTCCCGGCGAATATAACTTTGATGTTTCCAATCCACCAATTAGTCCCGTAACTCAAAAGCCGATATCTACGTGGTATAAGCCGGGGCAAACGTGGAGCTCCGTATTTGGTTCCATTGCCTCATCCTATGAAGAATGCCGGGCAGAGTGCGTGGCAATGGCCCTTGGCTGCGACTTTGGTATCTTGAAATTATTCGGCTTTGGCGATGGCACGGAGGACCTAAATGGCGAGGCTGGCCATGTTCTGTATGCTTCATACCTCCAAATGGCCCGAGCAGGCGTAGTGGCGCTTGAATTCTGGGACCCGAAGAGTCAGAAATGGGGACAAGCTCATATGCAAGCTCGCTACAGCATCTTGCGAACATTCCTCGATGCCGGCGGCGACTTTGTGAAATTGGTCCACACCAAGGATGACCTTTCGGATCTTGAGATTCACCTAGACCGGTCCAAGATCCTGAGCCACGGCCGACCGGCGGTGGAGAAGTATCTACAGAAACTCCATGTGTTCAAGAGCAGCGCGGACTTTGCAGCCGGCAAAGCACTGTATGACGATATCACACACGTCAATGACTGGTGGGGATCGAAGGTCCGACCAGTGGTGCTGCAGAAGAAGATCCCACGCAAGGTGTTTGTGCAAGCTAACACGGTATTGGAGGGCGACAAGGTGGTGCTGAAGGAGTACGAGCCAACTCTGGAGGGGATGATTCAAAGTTATGCTGAGCGGGAAGTATAAAGCGGAGTACATTATATTTCCGGAGCGTGCATCTGTTTTCGCCTCCCCAAGGCTTTTATGGTGTAACTTGTCGGCATGCGAGCTTTGTCTTCTGCCCCCTCCCTCCTTTCAACTTTGATGTAACCCAGCATGGGTTTTATTAGTAGTTGCCGAACTGCAGCAATTGAAACTCCACTTTATTCATATCGACAAAAAAAAGCGAGAGAGTAGAATTATGGAGTGCCCGCTGATATTATTTCCATGCTTAGATCAAGAACACGAGGGAAAATACCCAGGCCAAGGAAAAGCATAAAATAGAGCGAAGCTTATTCACGGAATTCTAATTTATTGTCCGAGGCCAGCATGGACAGCCTGATTGGCCTCCCGTCAATATCAATACCAGGGTAATCAATAAGGGAGTGTCCATTGATTCCGCCCCTCGACAATATTCTACGATATAACCCCAGGGCGTCGAAATCTCATATTTGAGTCAACCTCCTGCTCGCCATTCATATTCATGGTCGCCATGGTCGCCATCGTCGCGCTCGCCAGCCAGGCCAGACCAGAGCATTCATGAATCATTCTCGTCTGCATTCAGCTATTGTCGATTGTTGTCGTTGCGGCTTCGGCGGTTTTGAATGTTGCACTCGGCCCCTGCTCACATGACATCATGAAACCTAACCTAACCCTGGCCCATTTTTCCCTATTGATGCCCGCAGCGAACAATAGGATCAATTGAAGATTTGATATCCTCTCGCCGCCTCCCGTCGCCCCGTTATCTCCGACCCCGTCTCTGTATCACGCTTCTCCCCTGTCTCTTCCGTGTTTGAATTGGTTAGTTAGTTAGCATCAATCCCTCCCGGCGTTGCATTCATCTGGATTTCTGCCCCTGCCCCAATACCACGATCCCAGCCGCCGAAAAGGCGCAAAAAAAAAAAAGAAAAAGAAAAAGAAAAACGAAGAACAATTCCAAACCCAAATACCGTTCCTTGGCCCGTCCCCAAAAATCCGCTGTCGGTGCCCTCTCTGCCCAATCAAGGAATTGGTTTCTCGTCCTTCCCGCGAGTACCGCCATGCTTTACCCATGACAATGGGACCAGCCGGTGGATTTCCCCCCCTCAAACCAATCCGGACGGCAAACAACCTCCAGTGGCGGCGGATAAGCACCGGAGTGGCCTGCTGTCTAACCATGTCGCTGGATTCCCACAGGGTTGATGAATCTGACACCGACACGGTCTGGCGGATCCAACATCTCGTTTTTTTTTTTGTTCGAACATTCGGGCAGTGGGGTGGGACAATAATAGCCACGGCAATGTGTCGCGGTTGGTTGGCATGATATTATCTCTCGTGTGTTACTATTATTGTTGTTGGCTCTGCGCGCGCGGGGCTGGCTCTCTAACAACATGGATGGATACTACAATCAGCGCCTGAGCAGTGAGCAGTGAGTGAGTGACCTATACAAAATAACAGCTATCAAATAATCGCGCAAAGTGAGCAAGGGGGGGGTAAGGATGAGATGAGGCACAACAGCGCAAAAATGAGTGATGTTATTGAATACCCGCCGTGGACAAGTAGTAGGAATGAAAACTCCACTCGACAAGTCCATCGCATTTTTGCTGTCTGTCTTGTCTTGTCTCTATTGATGTATTGGAGACGAAGAGGGCGCCAACTTGCCAAGGAGGGCGTCAAAAAAGAAGTCTCAATTTTGCGACTTTTTTTTGGAAATGCTTCTTTTTCCATTCTATCAACCTTCTACTCCCATGCTTTGCTCTTATTGTTGTCTTGTCTGGCGATGTTTCAGGGATCAGGCCTGATTTATGCGGGGCTGTTTTGTCTCGCTATTCTTAACTCCTTTTCTTACTTAAAACGGGCCCAATTTTGAGTCTTTCAGGGAGTGGATGACAGCGTCCCCCCTTGGCTTTTCTCCCGCTGCGATTGTTTGAATGCATGGTATGCTGTACCATGTTGCATCCAGCGACCACACTTTTTTATTTTATTATCTTTCCCCCCCCCACCGCCATTATTTGCCGGAGTTTGAGTTTTTATATAGGGCTGGCACGTCCATACCGGCGGTGGGGAGTTTTTTTTGTTCTTAATTCCCGACATATTCCACTATCCGCTTCGACAGCTGCAGCTTTCCGTTGGGTCTTTTTTATCTTTTCCGGAGAAAAAGCAGACGGACAGTCTTCATATTCTGTCTGAATTGCCGTTCTCGTGCAAGACATTGACGTTCGGCTGTTATTGTCGTCATCTTGCCTCCCCCTGCTTGCTTATAATCCAAGACATCGCCTACATATCGCTCTTTATAAAACCACCCGACTACGCCACCATCATCCCCCTACTCCCTACCCATCTCTACCATACATACACACATACAAACCACCAAAATGCTTCCCCCCTCCGACTCAATAAACCACCAAAGCCTCAAACTGGCCGAATTCTTCGCCAGCCTCCGCTCTTCCCAAAATAGACTCTCCTCTATCCCCCCACCACCCCCCTACGCCCCCTCCGCCACATCATCATTCCCCGCCATGCCTGCCATCGAAGACTCCTTCGCAGACCTCGAAGACGACGACGACGAAACCACCTCCCTAGCACCCATCATGATCAAAGTCGACACCTCGATCGAGATCGAGGGGCAGGGGAATACCATCGTCATCCCCACGTCGAATGGGGGTATGGGTATGGGTATGACAGGGGACGAATCTTCATCCCCATCCCCATCTACATCCCCATCCCCATCGCCCGCCTCTTCTTCTTCTTCCCTCCAACACCTCCAGCAACAGCGCCAGGTGAAATCCGCCCAGCTGGCGTCGACGATCATCGCCGCGCTCAAGGCCTCGGGCGTGCTGGAGGAGAAGGAATCGCGCAGACAGCGGCCCATTGAGGTTAATGTTAATGCGGGTATTAGGATCCGCGGGGATAGGAATGTGGTGTGTGCGGGGGCGGGGGTGAGGAGGAGGATGGAGTTATCGGAGGATGAGAGGGGTGCGGCGGCGGTTGGTGGGAGTGGGAGGAAGAGGAGGGCTGGGTCGGTATGTTTATGTCTTATCCCTGGCTTCCTGGTGAGATGTTTTTTTTACTAATGGGATGATTATAGCAACCTGCCGATATGCCCTCTGCGAAGAAACCGCTCGTCTGAACTCTGTTAGTTACCCAACCGGGGGAAAAAAAGGGATGAAATGAAAATTTTCGAAATATGCCATGCTCGCAAATACTGCATTGGTAGCATAGATCGATCGGAAGTAGTATACATGACTACTCCAAGCGATGATGCGCATGAGTCCCAAGGGAATGGCGCGCATATTTGGCCTGCACCCCGTCTGGGAGCCATGGCGAGAACCCCAAAACGATATCGACATTCCGCTCACGCAAATACGAGCATCGCCTAACACACTCGCTCCCCCGGTCAGTCGGTCGGCCACGGGCGCTGGATCCACCTCTCCTGGTCTTCGCTAAAGCAGCCGGGCATGAAACTTCGACTGATGGATGCAATCCTCTTCTTGCGTAATCCTCCGGAAACCAACCATCGGAGTATATTTACAGACCATGAGGTTGTCGCGATATTGGTGTCTGGTTATGGCCTGGTTTGGGATTCTTTACTACAATATGGCTGTTGAGGGAACTTGCATTATCATGCTTACAAGTCCCTGCTCTCCCTCGCGTTTATTGATGTTGTTGATCAACGTGCTACATATCAGGGAGGGAGGAAGATATGCGTTCATTTATTTGTGTTTGTGTTTGTGATTTATGAACAGGAGCATTTATGGGTTAGAGCGGGGATGGGATGGTATCATGAGGAGTTAGCATTTTGCATTTGCTTTTTTTGAGTACATGGATGGATGCTTGGATGGATGGGATATGGATACTGGGGCTTCGTACGTACGTGTGTATATTGCTTGAAGAATATTGTATATTTTATGAATCTCTTTGTCATAAGTGCATTCACAACTGAAAGACTGTCGAGTCGTCGGCCTGTGGGTTTGGGACCCATCGATTGATGAAGCTTGAGTAGTTATTGTTCGCTAGGGGATCCTATTTAGCCTATGTTCAGTTAGCTCTTCGACTTGGGCTCTGAAATCCAGCTTAAGCACCGTACGCGTACGGGTGCAAGGATTGAGGAGCGAACCGGCTTCTGCAGCAAGATACACAGGAGATAATGATTTAAACAAAATCAAAGACAAGGATCCCCTTTCATTACATGTAGTACAAGTAAAAAATTAAAAAAGGAAAAGAAAAGAAAGAAAGAAAGACAGAAAGAAGAAGAAGAAGAAGAAGAAGAAGAAGAAGAAGAAGAAGAAGAAGAAGAAG
>JANTQH010000260.1:0-20519 GCA_032988465.1 Onygenales sp. PD_10
TCAAAACTCACCTTTCTTTCTGTTGATATGCAGGGCCTTGCTTGATTCTTCCTTGTCATACCATATTCACCCTTCTTCTCTTGATTTATGAATGGTATCAAAGGTTTCCCCAAGACATAAGCTTTTGATACATTCTCTTTTGAGCCCTCCAATGCATTTCATTGCCTCCTATTTTTCCTGTTATCCTCTACTGAAAACTGCCATTTCTGCTCCAGATACACATTGAAATCATGATGGATGATATCCTTACTATATCAGGCCTTGCTGCCCTGAGATCCTCAGAATCATAGACCCTATTTGATGAAATCAACAGTCTTCATTGTCAGAATATCAGTGAGTTTATTTTCCTCCCCCAGATTGTAATCTACAGCAATCAGTCCAGTGGGAAAAGCTCTGTTCTAGAAGCAATTTCTAGAGTATCATTTCCTCAAAATAATACTCTATGCATTCATTTTGCTACAGAGGTCATCCTTCATAACACTGTAGTCTCTAGTGCCTCTATCTCTATTATGCCTTGTAAGGGTGCTGCTAGCATTCAACAGCATGAACTATTACAATTCAAGGAAACATTAGAAGGACTTCAAGACCTCCCAGAAGTAATTAATAGTGCAAAGAAACACCTCACAGCAATTGGTTGGAGAGCCAATGCATTTTCAAAACATATCCTTCAGATTAAGATATCTGAACCACATATGCTAAAACTTACCCTTATTGACCTTCCTGGTCTCATACACTCCAAAAACAGGCAACAATCCAAAGCCAATGTGAAGCTAATTTCCAATCTTGTTGAATCCTATATTACCAACACTAGGAGTATTATTATTTTCATGATCTCAGCAAAAAACAACATTGCAAATCAGATTATCCTAAAACATGTCTAAAAGATTGACCTCAAGGAACTACACACTCTAGAACTCATCACAAAACTGAATACACTACCAGCCAGATCAGATAGCAAAGCTGAATTCATAGACCTTGCCAGTAACAACAATATTAAATTTTGACTCAGGTGGCATGTGTTGAGGAACAGGGATTTTGACTCTTATAACATTTCAATTAAAGAATGAGATTTCACTGAACAATAGTTCTTCTTCATAGGGGCCTGGAAAGATCTTCCCCATAATACAGTTAGGATACACTCACTACACCAACACCTGAGCAAGATACTATTAAATCAAATCCAATGTTATCTCCTAAACCTTGTCAATGACATACAGACTAGCATTGATAATGCTGAGAAGAAACTTGAGAAACTAAGTCCTAGTCATTCTACTCTTAATGAATAGTGACTCTTTCTCCTAAAAATCAGTTAATTGTTCAAGAGATTGTGCAAGGCTGCTACTGATGGTAGTTATGGAGATTCATTCTTTGATAACCAGGAGTATCCTGATGGTAATCACTTGCAGGCTCTCATTCAAAATCAGAATATCAAGTTTGCAGAGAAGATGAGAACTCAGGGCCATCATAGGATCATTGATAACTCCATAGGATCCAATTCTTTTGGTCAAATTCACATGAATCACTCTGAAGCTATTTACTGGGTACAGAGTTTCCTCACTAGCAGCAGAGGCCAAGAGCTTCCTGGTTCTTTCAACCCCATTCTTATTGATTAATTATTTCAAGACTAGTCATCTTTATGGGAAGGCATTGCATGACACCATGTGGAGAGCTCATAAAAGCTTGTCACATGATTCCTCAAAGACCTTCTGAAAATACTGACTGACTGCCATACCTTTCAGTCACTGCTCAACTTCTTGATCAGCCAGAAAATAAACAACCAGATGATATGAGTTAATCAATCTCTTAATCAGCTTCTACTCAATCACACAAAGCATCTAATAACATATAATCACTACTACACAGAAACTCTTCAGAAGATGAAGCAAGTAAATCTGCAGGATAAAATAGCTAGGCAGATAGAAAACTTCATAACCTTAAAGTGCAAAAGTAATATTAATCTAAGTGATGTATCCACTCTTGCCACATTACTTTCAACTCAAAATGAGGATAACATGGAGGACTTTGTATGTGCTGAGCTGCTTGATAGTATGCAAGCATTCTACAAGGTAAGCTACCTTAGTTCTTTTAGTTGTAATTTGGGGTTCTAATTTCTTGATATAGGTTTCAATGAAGACTTTCATCAACAATGTTACTATCTAGGTCATTGAGTGTAAATTGGTGTCCAGGATATAAACCATCTTCACACCCAGTAATGTAGCAATCATGCCACCTGATCTCATCTCTCAGATTGCAGGTGAAACAGAGGAGTCCCAGGTGCAGCAGTGGCAGCTTGAATGGAAATTGAAGATCTTATAGGAAGGTTTGGAGATTTATGGGCAGCATGCAGTACATCTATATTTATATTATCCCCTATCTTTTCTGGGATTGCACATAGCCCCTAACTCCCCTAGTCACAGATTTACCCTTCTTTACTTTCACAATCATCTTTGCTTGACTAACCTTAAAGCCATTATATAGGACAAATTGATCAGTCAGTTAACATAGAATCTATCAGCAGGGAACCTGATGATACACTTAATCCCAAACACCCAGATGCTAATCTACTGGCTCATCCTGAAATGATATGATAATTCCATGTGTGCTAGTATTTTAGGATATCTAATAACTACCAGTGCTAATGTAATTCTGTTTTTCCAAAGCCTTCAGTAGATGAATTTACATTTGGGTCTGTTATCCATCAGCCATCATTTAAGCTGCATGAACCCAATTGTCTGGGAAGTATGAGTACCCCCTTAAGAAGAATTCATAAATTCCAAAAGAAGAAGTTCTGAAGGACTTTTTGATTGTTGGATCTATATCTTAATACTACATTTTCCCCTATCCACTTGAATTTCAGCTTTAGCATAACATCTCAGTTACTATGTGTTCTCTCATAACCTGCCCACCTTTTTGCTTTTATCAGTTTATTGTTTGTTTATGGCTTCCTGGCTGGGCTGTCCTGAATTTCTTTCAGTTCTAAATTTCTTTTAGTCCCTGAACACAGCAAACTCCTGCCACACTCATAGATAATTGTAAATTCCAGTGTTATTATATCAAGTGCATTAAAAAAGCAGACTATGTAAATTAATCTTACTCTTTTCTTACTTTATATCATCATATTTGAGTTCCACTCCTTATCCCCAACAGCTCCTTACCTCAAAACTCACCTCAAATCATTACAGTCAGTATCCCCCATCACACTGGTTATACTCAAGATTATCTAGCTTTATTTGCTAAGTCCCCATCTCCCTTGTGAGCTTTTCTGTCCTTATGTATAGCTAATTATGCTGGTATTGGTATAGAATTACATTAATTCTCATAGTCATTAAATCCACATCATTCATGCACCTCACTCTTTTCCTTGTGGTGCATGTCAACTCCTGGACATTTCTTACATCTGGTATGGATTTACCCAGGGCCCCTATTATCTTATGCATGCAGTAGAATCCAAATAGAGCACATAGCATCAGGCTAATTATTATTTTCTAGAATGTTTGGCTTGTTTTTCTCAACTTTTACTTAATCAAGTCATGATGAATCTTGCCATTAAACATCTTACCCTGTCTGAGGCTGCAAATACCAGTCAGACACATCATTCAAGCCCACCTAGAGTGCTGATGAAATGTAGTGATCTCTTTCAATCTTTACCCCCAGAATTAGCAGATAAGATACTCAAGGAGCTCATGGCAGTTGATATTAGCCACATGAAGCTTGTCAGCAAGGGTTGGGAGGGTTATATCACTGTATGGACTGAATGTGAGGGCTGGGAGCTACACTGGCTAATATTCTAATAATAGTTTAAATCTCTTGGGTCAGAACAGAAGGCAGCTTAGTATACTGCACTTGGTATGTTATCTACCTGCACTCTCCTGTCTATTGTTACTAACTCCATGATTTATAGTGCAGATAACAAGCAATTTCACCTCACACAACCCAACTTGTACAATGGAGTTTCCAGTGACCCACATATTTGTAAGAGCCAGTAAATACTCAGCTTGAATCATTGAAACCACAGTATTCTAGCACAACAACTACAACTTGATAGATGCTGAACTAGAGGGGCAAGAATTGCCTGAAATATTCTGGCATGAATCCCTATATGCTCACTTAAGACTCTATCTCAATTCAAATGATATTCTAGCTGTGAGTGGATTGTATTCCCAGGAGAAGTAGGTTCTATCCCATCTTATATTTTTTATGATTCCAAAATGCTAATAAATTACCCTCTATCAGCTACTACAGTCTGATCACTACTCTGGGCAGCCACAAATGATACTACCTCTCACACACACCCCCATTCTGGGAGAACCTATATCTTATCAGTCAAACCCAGCTATATACCACCTCTTGATATGACAAGACAATTTTTGCCTACAACATCCAAAATGCTCTCCTTAACTGATAAAAATCATTAATCCTATTTGAGGCTGATTCTGTCTTATCTGTTGGCCAAGCACTTGAGGTTATCATCCTGAATGGTAATGAACATCTTGTCCATCTAGTTCCACACTACTATCCTTTTGTAAACAATGATGATGATAATGACAAAGATGCATCTTCTATCTCCTGAATAATAACAGTGATTGATGCCAAAAATGGGACAACTCTCCATAAATTCACCCAGGAGTAGTCCTCATTTTCACACATGCACCTGGCATTGAATGGAATGATAGAGATTCAGAGCTTCTCTGAGAATTACTCCTTATACTGCATTGTTGAAGCATTCTTGCCACAGGACAATGAAACTTGGTCAAAAGAGTAAATTAATGCTCTGTATATGGTAGAGAACCTACATCATCCTGTCACCCTTATGATACCATTTAAGTATAGTATATTGCCCCACATCCCTGCACTGTCCAGCAACACAGATAATAGTACTTCCTCCACAACATACCAGGTTATACCTACATCATGCTTTAGAATGATTCATTATTATCACACACCAAAGGATCTTGCATCCAACCCATTTAGAGTCCTGTCTTTAACCTGGCTACTACATCAATCAGAACCCTTGCAGTTTCTTTTTAGGCAGGCAGAGTCTGCCTCACTGGCAATTTCAGTGGAGTATGTCTATCTTACTTCCTGTGGGCAGCTCCAGGTGCTTTTTAAATTGGGAGGGAATATGTATAGTCTAGTTACCTTTTAATTCTGCCATGATTTATCATTTATAATTTTATTCAGCTTTAGTTACAGCAAGGCAATCAGAAAGGTATCTACTGCTGCTGCTAATAGAATTCATCACTACAGGTTAGATAATTAGATTACATGTATTCTGTACCAATATAGATCATACTGCTTAAATTAAACAAACATATATATGGGAGTTACAGTTAGGGGATTAGGGGGTTAGCCTTAGAGAGGGTTAGGGAATGAGAAATATATAAAACCACAGCCTTTACACTAATTATATAGTTGACATCACCAGAGACTATACACCTTGCATTTATGAGCTACAGTTAGGGTGTTAGCCTTATTAAAAGTGAGAGAATAAGAAATAAATAAATTACTATTAACAAGTTACTTAAATAAATTATATTAGTTCTTCTATTAGAAGTAGTTGCTCTGCTACTTTACTTCACACCTAACTTTATAAATTAGCTTACTCAATGGAGAAAAATCCCCCTAACCAGCTTTACCTACTAGTATCCTTGACTGTGGCATGGAAGGGGTATGCTGTGTATAAATCACTTGCCCCTGAAATGTTAGCACTTATTCAGGAGAGTATTAGCATGTTGTTACTAATCCCACCCCACACAGATTTTATCTATATAACTAGTTAACTGCCTGGCACTGTGGGCTCTACCTAACTATTATGGCCTGTAGGAAGGTTGAAGACCCTTGTATTAATCTTGGAGGCAAGAATATCTAATGTGTGATCTCTCTAGGTACTAAGCTAGTTACTTTAGGACTAGAGTGGCTTACAGCCAACAACTATGTCCCAACCAGCCTAGCACAACATGTGTAACTATCCCTGGGTCAGCCTGGGAGCCACTTGAAAACAGACATAGCTACAAGCCTGGGCAAAGCAGGGTCTTTTGGTGATCACCACTCTGGGTAACATGATCTGAGTTACTACCAACCTCCCTAAAGACCTCTGACCCCAGATCTATACAGCAGCTGTTTACTCATTCAATCAAACACCATGGCAGACTCTAATAACTACAGGTCTTAGCCTCCTACCTATAAAAACCAATGAATCTTGACCTCAGCCATCTATGTGCATATGGATGCTAGGCCTACATTCTTGATAAGAACATTCTAAAGCTCCTAATACTGGCCTTCATGCACCAAAATCAACCATCTCATTCCTCATTGAGAACTATGTACATTCCTTTTATTATTAGAGAGTGTGAATGGGTCCAAGGGCAACCCCCAGGCCAACTAATAGTACCCTGTTACAGGCTGAGTGGTAGGAATTGGAGCTTGTTGTCTGCTCCAACCTTATGTGAAGGAAAATGATATCACTAGTTCATTTCATATGCAAACTGCTCAATTAATTTACTATTAGTAGTATGAGATGGAATAGGCAGAGAGCATCCACAGATCTGCCTCATCTTATGACCTGTTGTCTTCAGGCACTGAACAGGCTCATCATGGTGACTGAAGGTAACTTGAGAGCTCTAATTACAATATGTGGCTACCCAGTACTTTAGCTGACACTAAGGTGATTGGGGGACTAGACACTCAGCTTAACAACAAGCAATCCCCCCCCCATCTGCAAGTTACTATAACCAGTCCAGATGAACTGTATGAATCAAGGTGTATTGTAAGATTCTCACTGCAGCAGCCTAGGAAAAAATTACACACTCTCTTTTGTGGAGAAATATATGAATATTATTAAACAACTTTTTGCTCTCCCTGTTAAAAACAATGAATATATATCCTACCAACATCAGTTT
Source organism: Onygenales sp. PD_10 (assembly GCA_032988465.1). NCBI lineage: Eukaryota > Fungi > Ascomycota > Eurotiomycetes > Onygenales > Onygenales sp. PD_10. Next base: position 6,900 of record JANTQH010000260.1, read on the forward strand.
CAATATCCAACTACACATCATTGAATGCTTTTGAAAGATCTGGGAGATATCTATCATTACTCTTTCCTTCTTAGCCTTGAGGAATTCCAGCACACATTCATTAACCCTTGTTTGCACAATTTCCATTCCACCAGCCAGGATGATATGGATAACATTAATATAGAGGAACCAATGAAGTAGTTGGCCAATCAATCTGACAAAAAGATCATAAAAACCTAGCCTAAAAATCTTGGTTACAAATCTTCTGCATTCATACTAATAGATATTAATAGTGTTTTTTGATTCATAAAGATGCAAAATGTCATCACTAAGACTAGCATCAAATGGGAACCAACCACACCTCATTCTCCTCATCAAGATAGTGTCTCTTAACACCATATTTATATAATTATCCAGTGGGTGCAAGTAGTCCTCATTAGCAGCATTCTACCCAAGACATCCTGGGCAGACATAATGGATATAGCTATTATGATAACAAACAACACCCCTACATCCACACTCCTATATAACAGCATTTACTGGCTGCAGACAGCAGATTCAATTACCTCTAGTTTATATATAATATCATGGTGTACATTAATGAACATGCTGCTTCAGGTGAAGTATTTTTATCAACTTGAGACTGAGGTGTACACTGTACACTCATTTACACTATTTGCAGAAGCCAGCTAATAAGCTATAAATTGATTGGATTTAATGGGATGTCAATTTTGTATGTTCAGCATTCAGTTTGTGCCTGGGGGGCAGGATTCCCAATATACTAATAGCCTGAAAACTAACATTCAGAGCCCTGAAGCTCCCAAGCATGAAGTAGTCAATATGGTAGATGATGTTGAACCTCCTCCTAAAAAAAAAAAAAAAAAAATGGCCTGTAGTTCTAACCTGCCAGCACCTTTACAGCATACACTTCTTTACCTGATACTCCTGCACAGCAGATGATAGCCCTCAAGTCTTGCATCTTTCTCCTAATACAAGTTTGCTGAGCAAAGCTTATTATGAGCTCCTAGAATTCATATATTGCTTCATAGACACATAGCTGCATCTATCACTAACCACAGTTTATTAAGTGACTTGCTCTCTCTATTACCTTACTCTCTCTACCTCTATGTTTCTTTAGGCCTTATCCACCTTTCCATCTACCCCCTCTCTTTGGCACTCTCAACTTGATGCACTAATTACTTAGTGTTCATCTTTAACTACTCTACTGTCCCTTTCTTTCTTCTTTATTTGAGTACCTATTCCTGAGTTCAATAAATAACTATAAGTAAAGCACATTGTTCTCACTTGACAGTGAGTTCTCAGTGTTATTCAATTAAAGTGCAGCCACAAAGTATATCACAAAAATGTACAATAATGACAACAGCACATTGCTGGGCAGCTTGTAGCTATATATATCTCAAGACCTTTTCTCTTTTTTCTCCTGGCATCAATTAAATCCACTTACTATAGCAGTTAGTTACCCACCCCTCCCCTATGCCACATATTGCCAGCTTCACAGCCTGTTGATTCCCAAGTGCATACAGTACACAAATATGAAGCAAGACTGACATTACTTATATAGAAATCATTGATCTTCTATGTTCCATTGTAATATCATTGCCCAGGGCAAAAATAGCTGGCAACTAGATGGCACAGGATCCCAGCCAACTAAGCCCCTCTGCAAACCTCAGGGATCTCTTACTCCATCTTCCCCTAGAGTGCATCTTTTTGGTCCTTAAGTATCTCTCCCCTATAGAGGCCTATGATCTTTTATATTTTAATTGCTCCTTGAATGCAAGCATTACAGCATGAATCCACAAGAATAGCTTGTTTTATCACTGGCTGCAGTTCAAGGCCCAGTTTACCTCACTTGAACCCAAGTAAAGAATGAGGAAATACATTACCCTTGATATGTTATCTAATGTTTTGTTGCTTGCCATGTAGCTGACTTTATATTCTCCAGCAAAAACCTTTAACATCTTCCACTGAGGTAAGACCACTGTGTGTTGATAATACACATAGGCCCCCAGGCTGGTCATGGCAGGCAATTATGTAGCATGGTTTCACAATAATATGATATATTGGTAAATTGACAATGGTGATAGCTGCACTCTGCATGGTTGGAAGGATGTCCTCAATAACATCCTGGTAGAGTCCACATTAATCCTCATCAGTGGTATGGGTATCTTGTGTGTGCAAATGCAGCTGAACTGCTCTCCAAGGTTTATTTGATCTTAGTGTCTCTTGATTATGTTATTTCTATAGATAGCTAATAGATATTACTCTCTTATAGTACTATCATCATCAATATGGAGACTAGGGAACAACTACTCTCATTAGAAGATTCTAAATGCATTCCATATTTGATCAGCTACAGTAAGCTTTATATCTATACCAATAAATCTTGTTCTTTCAGTGTGTTTGATCTTCAATCTGGTTGGCATCTCTACACTCAGGGTCTCCCAGAGCTTACTGAATTCTCCCCTAATACAATTAAGTGCATTCTACCTGACAGCACTGAATGGCTGATCTTTCTTGCCTCTCTTCTTGATGGTGACAATGCAGATAATCAGAGTTAATATTATATTAAGGCAACAGTTATTAATAGTAATAGCAGTAATATTCTCTAGCATCTTAATTTTAATTTCTTGCACAACTTCATCCCTCATTCAACACCCAGTGGAGGGTTTTTTCTCTTCTCTTCTGTTGAAACTCTCAACCTCAACCTTGCAATCAGCATCACATTTCTACCACAGAGTGACAGAACTTTTACACACCAGTGAATAGATACAATCAACCTAGCAGGACAGTCTATTAAATAATTCTTCATTAAGCCATCTACTCTGCTTCTAATTGGCTTTGAAGATGGAATACCCTTCTTCTACCAACTCAACAATGAGAGTCATTCTAAGCACTATCAAGATGCTTCAAATGCACTTAGCCTCCCCATCAACTAATTTCTTTGTATTAAAGGAACCCATCATCTTCTGAAAAGGGACTGATCTCTATACACTCCTCTTAGCTTCTAATTCTCTCACCAGCACTGAATCCAAGCAAGGGTAAGCATGTGGATCTGCCCTAGTTATCAGGTAATTCTTCAGTTATAGTCATGCTACTATTTTTCTTTTTTTTTCTTTTAGGCTCTTGGAATATTGAATAGACATGTAGTTGGATATAACTCTTCATACCCCATCATATTGGCCTTGCTATTAATTCTCTCTTTTCATATCATTTCTTTTATATATCTACCTTGACTTTTTTAATGTGTGCATTTCTTTTCCTTTGTCTATGATATCCTGGCTCCCTACAGCACATTCCTGTTTATTACCTTTCTTCAGCATCTATTTTTACACATCTCCAGTTAGAGACTCCATATAATACTATCTAATCACAGTAAGTATTCTCTATCTTCTTCTCTTTCTTCTTCATTTCTGTTCTTTATCTTGGCCCTACAATTCTTCAGTGGTAAATATACATAAATATCACATTATTTGGATTAAATTACATGTTGTTTCAGCATTTTGCTCAAGGGAGAGTATTTTCAGCATATCAAGTTACATGTCAGGCTGAGCCAACTTTCTATTCTTATTTTATTATAACTCAATGCTTACTGTCAACACAGCTGTATCATCCTCAGAACTCACAAAAAAAAAAAAGAATAAAGACCCAAAGATTAAAATACTAATAAAATATTTGTAGATTCTTATCATCTGCTTTTCATCAACACTCAGTTTATAATGACAATATGATCTGCTGCCCCTGAAACTGCTTAACCAGCATCAATGAGGAGGGAGAGGAGTATGACATTGCCCTACATTAATACCCAGAGAATGGAGGTTGATGGGAATGTAACCTATCTAATTAATGACTTCCATGATGCCATACAACACAGTCTGTCTGCCCTGAATTCCATTGAAAACTCCTTTCAATCCCCTTTCAAAGGTCATGACATTGTCAAAATCCTCAAGAAGAGGCAAAACCACAAGGGATCCAAGTTCAATCTCAATACTATTCCTTGCCTCAAAAAGATATGATTGCAAGCTTATGTCCATGCAATGCAAGGCTAATAGACTCAAGCTCTACACCCACAAACTCAAAACTCTCCTTAATAACAGGTCAGCCTCTAAAGTAGGGGTCTCTACCTCCCTTGATTTCTCAATGCTTCCATGTAGTTAGGACAAATCACAAGACAAGGGGAAGAAACCACTTCAAGGAGAGATGTCTCTGAAGGCCTCTATTTGAGATCTTAAGAGTCTCATTGTGGACTTAAAGCAGGAGAACCATGAACTGAAAATCAAAGAACTAAGCTTCTGATCTTACTCCCCCAACCTATCCCCATCAACCTCCCTCAAGGTCTAAGAAGAGCTCTGTAGCCTCTGGAATCAGCTTCTAGTAATGCACAAATCAATGAAAGATCTGTATACTCAAAATCACAAACTCCATCACACTGCAGTCAAGGAAGAAGAACTCAAGGATCTTCATGAACTCCTCAAATCTCTAACTCTACTCATAATGCACTAATTGCTTAGTGTTCATCTTTTACATTTTTTTCTTCTTATTTAACTGTTTTTTTCTATTTATCTCTCTATACTCTGTGTGTTATGCAGTACATTGGCCAACAGGCTCAACAAACCCATCCCCTAGTAAACTGCAGTGTTATTCAGGCATGTCAGTTATCTAGTCTTATCAACCTACTTGTATCTTCATCTTCTGCTGTCTTTAATTCTCTTCATTTACCTTTATCCAAACACTCTGAAGCAATCATCTCAGTGAGTACTATATCTCATGCCTTTTTTGCTGCTTTTTGAGCTTTTTACTTTCTATTTCCACCTCCTTGGCCTTACATATAGTGTATCTTGTATCCTTTCCATTTCTTTTCCCCACTCAAACCTCATATTCTTTCTTTTTGTTGTTTCTATGGCACTAATCTGACCTCCCTCATTGCCAGGATTTAGCAACATCCCAGGCATCAGATGTGTTTCCCTATGCACTAATATTAATTAGATGCAACCTAGAATATATGTAAAGATCAAAACAAACCCAGGATTATACTGATCATATTTAATTTATATAGATGAGCTCTTGAGACTTCCTCTTCTATTAATACCACTCACTAGTTCCTCAACAACTCAAATAATGGATGATCATTTAAAATCCCAAGAAGTACCCCTTCAAAATTCACCCTCTCACTATCTTGATTCAGCTCAGCATCTTAATACTGACTGTCTAGTGTTGATACTTCAATATCTCCTGCCCTATGAAGTCTGTACCCTGCAGGCTGTCAACAACACATAGAATAAGTATGCTACTTTATGAATTGAAGAGCATGGACACTTACATCATTAGCTGCTATTTATGGCCCAGTTCACATCAATCAAACCAGAACTCAGACCCAGCCTATACACATCTCTAGATATATTATTTCCTGGCTCTTTTTCATATGCTATTACTAACTCTCAGGTTTATAGATTGCACATTCTGCAAGTTTTCCTGTGGCAAGCCAACTATAATTTAGAGATACCCAAACACACCCTCCCTCAAAATAGGGGGTAAATACATAGTCTGGTTGGACAATGCAACCTTGTATTAGTAAATCTATACTAGTAATAAAATTACTCAGCCCTACAAGATGCTCCTTTGCAACACATTTTGGTCTACCAAACTCCTCCTCAACACCTAGGGTATCATATGTCTGAGCCTTCCCAGTTTCCTGGCCAGGTAGGTTCACTATATCATTGATTCCTGTTGTCCTAAAGCTATTAATAACTAATATATTATTTACTATTAGCTTCCATATCATCTCCCTTGACACCAGAAAACAGCAGTTATAGTCCTTAGAGAATAATAGTACTCCATATCTGATTGGCAAGAATCTGCTTTATACATGTAAAAAGAACCCACCAATGCTCAGCATATATACTTTCAAATCCCACAAACTCATCTATACCAAATCAACTACACCTGAGGATGCCAAATTCCTGTATGACTATACTGATGCAATGGAGATTATTCACCCTAACAGCACTGAATGTATTGTCTATATGTGCCTCACATCTCTAACTGGTCATTCATCTGATATAGCTTTCCATACAATCATTCTTACCACTTGCACTGGGGAAATACTTCAACAGACTAAACATAACATGCTGGGGGTCCTCCATCATAAACTCACATTCAATGGAGGATTTCAGTCCTATACTCACCCTCAGCCATGTAGACTCTCTTTTCACTTAATCAGGACATTCCTCCCACAAAGTGATGGAACATTTACCAAGGAGCATACAGAAGTTATTTACACAAACTCAAAGCATAGAATCAGCCATTAAGACATTTTCATCTATCTGTCACTTTTCATTGGTATTGCTAACTCTGGCAATCAGCTATATATCATGTTAATTAAAGAGTCTAGTCCTCATGGAGCTGCAAATTACACCCTGGCCAACACAAATGGAAATATGATTCATGTAGATAAAGATTTGCTTTTGAATTTGCAGCAGCCCATTAAGAAGCTGCAGAATTAGCATTTCTATTCTTAAAACATCCATTTCTCTGGACAAGGATGCATTCAGGTAGAGCTTTCTGACCCAAGCAATGACTACATTTAGCTCCTCCAATTTTGAAGTTTATTAGTTTTTTATCTTCTTGTCCCTTTACAGAATCCTTTTCCACACCAGTTCTAGAACCATTCTCTTAAAAAATAGTTATCTTTTTCATTTTGTGGAATTATATGAATTATAATAATAGCTTCTCTTCTCTCCTCTCTATCTTTTTATTTTACTCTTCTCCCCTTCTCTCTCTCTTTTTATCTCACCCTTCTCCTCTTCTCTCTCCCTGTCTTCAACAGTCCTACTCTTTAGAAACTGATGCACTAATTGCTTAGTGTTCATCTTTATCCTTTCTTCTCCTAATTTTTCTTAAGTTTTCTTCTTTACTCTTCTTCTCTATTCCTAGAATACTAACCCCCTACTCATGTGGATTTTCCTTCCATCAAGTGATGCATTAAGACAAAGAAATGTGTTATTCCAAATGAGGCTCAGTTACTATTTTATTTGTTGACTCTTCTCACCCTAAAAAAACCCACCAACTAACTTTATATTCACTATTACTTTTACAATTTCATCCTCTTCAGTCATCTTTTCTCCCTTTTACACATCTCTACACAACTTCTCAATTTTTACACATGGTAGTCCTTTTTTAAATAACATTTCACATCATTGTCTTAGTTTATTGACAGTCCCTTGCCCAGGCCCCAAAATATGATAGATTCAAGTCTAACACAGTAACATCAATCCCTCTAATAAAAGCTCAGCAGCTCTATGGATCCATTTCATCAGCTTAATAGAGACTGTCTTAACTTGGTAATGTAGTAGGTGTCACCCATTGATATCTGCCAGCTTCAATATATTAACTGCACATGGAGTGACCACACCACATCATGGATTTAAGAGTATAGCTGACTTCATCACTGGCCTGAGTTTCACACCCACCTGTCCTCTCTTCAACCAGACCTCAGGGTCAAGCAATATATATCCCTAGGTATGTTATTTCCCTCCTTATTTGCATCTACTATTACTGACTCCCAGGTTTATAGCACATACATTTCACAACTTCTCCCAAGGTAATATGACTGTTTTGCATGAATATTCTCCCAATGACAAAGTGCAGACAGCAGGAAATTATGTTGCATGATTCAAAGGAGGAGTTTTATATTAGCAGGTTATCAATTACAGTTCCACCTCTATACAACTATTACTTTCAAGTTAGTATGAATATACTGTTTTATTTGATGATCCTCCATGTGAGGTCAACATCTACCTTAATGATATAGGTATTATTTGTGTTCAACTTTTCTCTAATACCCCTAGGTATCTTTCCTATACATTTCCTTAATATCCTATACTTGATAATAGCTCATCAATAATTTGTCATTAGAATCCACATTATCTCCCTTCAAACCACATGAGAATTGTGGTCACATCCAACATATGAGTTTCCCTATCTTATTGGGTAGAGTAAGCTTTATACATGCCAACTTAGCTCTCCAGAATCACTTGTTGCATACAACCTTAGATCTGAAAGCCTCCTCTACAAAAGGCAAGCCATTAAGAATATTGAGGACTGGTTTTTGAATAGAGATGCATTTAAGCTCATTACTCTAAATGGCAAGGAATATATTCTCTACCATGTGAGAGTATCAGATGTCCAAGGCAATGATAGTGACAGTAATAGTTACTCAATGATGTCCACTGATCATACCCCTTACCAGATAATTGTTGTTGACAGTTAAACTGGTCAAATTTTCCAGTAAATCCAGCATTATCTTAACAAAATGCCCTCTCCTCAACCAACATTTAATGGAGGATTTGAATTCCATGTTTACTCCAAATTCAACTCATGTGTCTGTTTTCTCATGACATTCATATCACAGAGTGATGGAATGTTTGTCAAACAACAAACAACTACTATTCTCTCACAGTCAGATTTTGGCCCTGCCATGTTTAGTCAAGAACTTCTCCCTTTTGGTATTACCTCTTTCTATGATAATATACACAATGTATTACTTCAGAAGTGTACTCCTAAAGTTCAAGAGCTCACCAACTAATACTTCCTAGTCCCCTGTGATCAATCATTTACTCTCCACAAATCAGAAATAATTCCAGGAATGAACACTAACCCCCTAGAGGTTATTAGATTTTGCCTCTTCAAGTAAGGATAAATTCATGCAACATTCTTCAACTCTCTAACCTAAAAATAACTACTTGTTCTGTTTTAATATCTTTTTGCTACCTGCAATGTTAAGTCAGTGGATTTTGTGCTCTTTTTTATGTCCTCCTTTTTTATTCCTTTTTTTTCCCTCTATTTAGTCTCAATTTTTGTCCTTTTCCCATACTTCAACTTTGCCTGATCTATTCAGATCAATCACCTAGCCTTTTTACCATATGATATCTTCAGGGTTAGTATTAATTATCTAATGCTCTTTACTTTTCTAATAAACCATTCTGTCTCAACCCAGTTATTTACCCCCTTCTTTATTATTTATTAACTACTCTTGCCCACTGGATTTTGCCCAGCTTTATAATAGCATTACTAATACAGGTTTAGTTCTATTACCAGGAAAAAACTACATATCCAGCCATCATATCCATTTTCCATGCTTCCTATAGGGGGTAGGATAGGAGATTGCACCTACATTTCTATCTACATCCTAGCTTCTCCTTTCCTGTCTCTCTGTCCTTTTCTTCTTTCATCAACACTTAACAAGCATACAGGTCAACTTCCTAGGCCTCTCCAATAACATCCACAAGGAAAAATAATGCATATAAGAAATCAAGCATCAATCACAAGTTTCAATGCAACTATTCCTACTCTTTCTCTCCTTTTTCCCCCTCTTTCCCTATCTGGCCCTATCAAGAAATCAATGCATGGAAATCTCTAAGATAAGTAAAATCCAAGTGGATCCATCCTAACCACCCATCAGATCTCTTGACCCCTTTAAATCTCTCAGTGCAGTCTGTCTCTCTTTTATTCTAAACAATCTGCCACTCAGTACAGTCTGCCACTTCAGGCTCATCAGTAGGACATGGAATGACTACATAAAATCATGGATCAGCAACCAGAACTGGGTTTACCACTGGCCACAGTTTAGAGCCTAGTTTCTATCTCTTCAACTGCAGTCCCAAGTCAAGCAATATACAGCACTAGGTATGTTATCAACTGGCATCTTTTGTTTATTTCTTTTGACTAAAAAAAACCCCCCTTTAGCCATGATGTTTCACTACTTCTCACAAGGTAAAGCCACCCTGATGGAAAAGTACACATATATACAGCTTCCAACCATAGCAGGCAACTACATTGTGTGGTTTGATGATGGGTTCATTTTTTGACAAACCTAAAATCATAGTATAGTTAGTCCATGTCATGAAATGTTGATTTACCATCTGCTCTTAGATACACCCCATTGTGATTCCCTCAACATCACACTGCTTCTTAACAATACTGGCACCCTTTATCTGCAGTTTCATGATATCAATCCCATGTACATCCAGTACTCTTTACTCTATTAATATCCTTTGATATACCTGCAAATAGCTCATTAATGCTCAATGCCTGCCCCCTTTTGCTTCATTTTTTTAGGACCATTATCATTTGTCTAAACACCAGCTAAGAATTGTGGTCACATTCATCAAATGAGGTCCCATACCTGGTTGGAAAAAACAAGCTTTATATTGCTCAACTTGAACCTCCATCTCTTGAAGCCTATAACCTCAAATATAGCAGCCCTATCTACATGGAACTAGCTACCAAAAACACAGTCAAGTTCTTCATCCATGTCCAAGCTTCAATGGAGTGTATCCTACCCCAAGGGAGCAAATGAGTTGTATATATAGACACTTTTCACACACCTACATATAAAAATCACAAACAATTTCAGGCAACAGTTATAAACAGCATGACTGGTTAAATTCTCCAGTAATTTTTCCAGTCTTGATCACACAGCTCATATCTTCAACCCACCTTTAATAGAGGATTCAAATTTGTTGGATGTCCCACTTCTCCTACAGAGCATCTTTAGATTATCAAGACATATATGCCACAGCATGACAGGACATTTGCACAGAAGTGAACAGACACTATTGACCCAGGAAATTGCAATCACACCAGCCTATATCTTCAGGCATCTACAGCCATTGCTCTCAGCTTCATCAATGGTACCCCTTGCTCCATGGCACTTGAAGACTGTAGCTAACATATAACAAAGAAATTTTTTTCAAACTGTTTGCCCATCCCAATCAACTAATTACTGCACATGACATCTTTTCAGCCTATTATAGTACTAAACAAGTCTGCTCAGTATATTACTGACCTTCAACTCACTCAACAAGGACAAATACAAGTAAAGGCTTATACCTCAGGAATCTATACAATGACATGGCTATTTCAGTTTTAATTTTCATCTTTTAACCCCTGTGTTTCTTGTAAAATCTTTTATCCACTTTGTTCTCATTGGAGCTGCAATGTCTTTTAACTATGAATAGGACTTTTTATGCTGCCAGATTTTCTCTCTTTAGTTCCATATCCTTTATCTTTTTATTTACCTTGATTTACTTTCTCCATCTTAAATCCTCATGCACTAAATCAGTTACCCATCATCAATATTTTATTTATTTGTCTTTTGGCTTTTTCTTTTCCATCTTTTTCACCTTGTGTTCCTTAATGGAGGTTCCCAAAGCCATCAGTTAGGATCCCTATTTGATGGTTTCAGATCTAATCATACTATACTGGTTTTATTGTTGTTTCTTTTGCATTTCCAGCACATCTTTGTCAGAAGGCCCTTTATGCCTTTATTCTCTCAGCAATGCCATTCACTTTTTATGTAATATAGAAGAGGTTTTTTTTTTCCAGGTTATCAAATCAGTGTTAGTGCAATTAACTGCTCATATATTGGGCCTGCCCTTCCTCCAGACTCCAATAATAACTAGCTTTTAATCCAGGCCCTGTCAGGATGGAGCCTCCACAAGAGGCATGGCTGGCATGAGGCCCAGGTGGGCTTGGCCCCTGAGAAGAGGCTCTCACTAGTACCTAACTAGGCCTAGTTAATGTATTAGCTGTGCCAGTAGTCCTACAGCATTTCCTTTCCCCATCAAAAAAAATACTGAATGCTCATGAGCCTCTCTCAGTACTAGTATTTAAAGGAATTGCACAACATGAGGTCTGCAGGAGGAATGACACTCAGCCACAAAAGGAAAGATTACACTAAGATCTAAGTCACATTACTGCCCTTCATTTGGGTCATATGATAACAGTTCAAATTCACACCAATCAGATCATACTATTCTGCCAAGACTCCCAATCAGCATGAGGGATCTATAGTTAGCCAGGATGAAGCCAACATAAACATTGCTTTGCTTTACTCTGCAAATTACTGCTTCTTTTTTTTTTCCCTCTGCCTGCCTCTCTTCTTTCTCCTAATCCCACATGATGTATGGGTATGATGCACTAACTGCTTAGTGTTCATCTTTTAATTATCTACTGTTTGCCTTTATAAACTATCTTCTTGTCATTGGAGTCATTACAGGTGTGATTAATCCTGCAAACCTCAATTTACAATAATTTACAACACCCCCCCCCCAGATACAGCAAGTAAGTGAATTTACTTATTAATGACCAGATTTTAATACCAGAACTTAGGGTGTTAGGATTAGGGGGTTAGCCTTAGGGAGGGTTAGAGAATGAGGAATGTATAAAAAACACTGCTTACATGGATACTACAGTTTGTATATATTCAACTTAGGGTGTTAGGATTAGGGGGTCCACATTAGGGAGGGTTAGGGAATGAGAAATATAAAAAACCATTGCTTATTATGTGGATGGTATGTCTCATCCACCTCTAACCATATTAATAACCACATTGTACTGTGCACCATTCCTATAATACTACATTTCTGGTCCACTAATCACTCACCCCTTAGGATTACAGGTTAGGGGGTTAGCCTTATGGAAAGTAAGGGAATGAGGAATATAAAATCACCACTTATTTATACCTCAATGTTATGTTTTCTTATCACCACAAAAATCAAGTACATGTTGCCAGTTATTATTAATACACCTTGCAGTATTAACTAATCTAACTACTAGTAAATATAAAATTCTAGCCCTTCTTCTTTCTCTTCACAACCCTCCTTGCTATCATCCAATCTTGGTCAGTACCCCCACTACTTTTCAATTTTATTTGTCTTGGACTCCTTGCTCCCATTCTTTCCCCTCAAATATACACAACTGCATCTATTTTTGCAAAAAATCATGCATTTTCTTCTCAAAATTGAGCAAGGTGTATAGTCATTCTACATGACTACCCTACTGAACCAATGGAATCTACTAGACACCAACTGAATCTCTAGCAACAAAACACATAATAAACTTGAGCTAATACAAACTATTTAGGCTTGTTATCCTCCCTGACTGTACCTTTTGCATCACTCAACATCTCATTGAGCACCTAAGATGCTTACTCTTGATGTAATCCCACTGGGCCCTGAACCCCTACCTTGCCACAATTCATTCAATCCATTTGAGTGTCTTAATAATAACTGTGCTTCTCTAATTCTTCAGTATATATCACCAGCTGAAGTTTGCTGTATGAAGCTTGTCAGCCAACACTGAAATGCATATATCTCCTCATGAATCTAAGAGCATGGCTGTCTGTATCACTGGCCTCAACTCATCAAGCATCTCATATCTCTTGATCTGCAGCTCAGAGCCTAAATATACACAGCATTAGGTACATTATAATCATCCCTAACTTTTCTCTTTGCAGCCTAATTTCCTTCTTTAGCCAGGACTACACATAAGCTCTCCTGTGGCAAGCCAACAGTATCCTAAAACTATAATCCCTTGCAATGCTTTGCAACCATTGGCAATTTTGTAGCCTGGTTTGAACATCACAAGCTATATTAGCAAATCCTGGGAAGTGAGACAGTAGTTGCCCATCAGAAGATTTCACTTCCCTCTTGCTTTCATCTTTCATACACTTGAATACTTCTCAATGCCAACAGTATTCTGTGTCTCTATGTTTGCAATAATATCTCCATGTATGTCTCACTACCCTCTCTATCTCTCTCTCTTTTGTTTTAATTGTGATTT